>VCII01000047.1:1200000-1800000 GCA_006030095.1 Triplophysa siluroides | reverse complement strand
CATAGCAACTCCACAGTTCTATCTACTTGAATAGGGGAAGGCATATATTTCTAAAATCATTGGACGAGAGCCTCGTCCCAGAGAATTGTCAGTCTTTCTTGGTGGACGTTTGGCTCGTTGTACTGGAGGGCAGGACTTCCTTCGCTATAGTGGCCATAGTGGCGCATCTAGTTAATATTAGTATATTTGGCCCAGTTTATACATTTATAAAGTTGAATCCATTTGTTCCCCACTTGCTTTCACCAGGAAATATGTATACTTCAAAGTATAAAATTATAACATAAATACTACAACAATACCCTTCAAATCCTAGAAATGAAAGACCAGTGTAGAAAACATTTTGAGCCCTGTTTGACTTTGTTCCAGACGTATAGATCTCACAATGAACCCAGTTCAATCTGCTTTTCTCTCCAATGTTTTGAGATCGATCTCTAATGTTCCTGAAAAACCTGAGGACACTTTGTTCTGACTATTTGTCCTGCTTTTGTACTTTAGACAGTCATGTAGAATAAAACACCAACCACTGCACTGTTATAAAGACAGCAATCCGTAAAACTTAAGTTTATCACCAATATAGTGAGTCCAAGAGCCTGTAAACGCTAGTAAGATTGTTCTGTTTTTTAATATGATTCAAATTCTTCAAATTCAAAATGTAAAAAAAATTGAATTAAGTATCTGATATGTCCCTCCTTGTTTAAAAACCACACACGAACCCTGGCATGACTACCAAAACTTTGTTATTTATTTGAACCAGGACATTTATTTGAGAACATTTTGTACTTATACAAAAGATACTTTGACACAAAGACTGTTAGACCCCACTGTATATGACCTTTATAAAGGAAATTTATAAATATTTCGTTTTTAGTAAAAAAATTTATTGGAGAGAAGAGATAAAAGCCAATGTCTCCAATTAACAAAGAAAGAGTTTAAAGGAGAGATGGAGAAAGAGGAAGTGGAGGAGGCAGGAGAAAGCGTGGGAGATGCTAGGTTAAACGTTGCTTCTATGTCAGTGGTTATTAGACTGTATACTGACTCTTCCAAGATTCATAATTGCTCAAATCTCTGTGTGTATGAGTTTGTGTGTGTGCGTGTGAAAGTGTAGGCGGACACGTGTGAGTGCCTATGTTAATTAACACTCACTTTAATCATTTAATCAAACAGGAGAATTGGCATCCCAATTTGCAAACAACTGCATCTGCTGCAGCATGTCACCAATGACGTTTCTGGCGATGACATGCTCTCGCTGATTCTCATGACAGCAGCAGGACTCAGTAGATCTTAACCCATGTGCTCTCAATGATGTGACAGTTTTAGGCTTGCTAACATCACCATCACTCAAAGCATACTGTGTATTTTCTTGGTAATGATTAATGTAGCACACATCAGAAGAATAAGATATCATAAAAAGTTTCTGTTGAGTCACAGGATATGATTAACCACATCTTTTAAGACAGAACAAAGGCAATCATGGCTCGCAAAAAAAAGACAGGTTCAATGTTTCACACAAATATTCAGAATGGAGAAAAATCTCACATATGGAAGAGTAGTTTATAGTCAGCAGCAGCAAAATATGAATTTTGATACATTTTGTTGGCTTAAACCTATAGAAAAGTGGTTGTACTGGCCCCGTTACCAGTTCATAAAGTCTGTCCTTTGACCCCATTTTGTCATTGATCTTATTCAAATCTATACTATGGGTTTAAGCAAAAGGTCTGATCATTCTATTACACTTCATCCTGAAATTTATGACCCTTAAATGTCAGAGCCAGAGAGAGATGCTAGGAATTATCTATCCACCCCCGAAAATCCATTAACCCAAGACCCCTCATTCTCCTCAAATGCAATTCTCATCATTCTCAGATTAACGCTTGACCATCAATTAAAGGCACATCACTGTGGCTTGTCGTGGGCAGAGAACGAGAATCAGTGGTGAAATTTTGGAAAAACTACTGTTGTGCTTACACTTCTTCCACAATAATAGACTCGTCCTCATAAATGTCACCAGGCCCCCACAGTACAACAGGAGATGATGTTGATGTGTTAGTGACCTTCAGCATGAAAATTATCTAGACAGTTCTTCAGATAAACCAAGAACGTGTTATGTCAAGATTTGCACTTATTATTCATAAAGCAAGCATGTTTTAGGTTAAGTATTTATTTGTTTTTCAAGTTTATCTGAAATTGACTCTACATTCTTTTCTTGCTTTATAAATCCAAGTAACAGTAGATGTAATACTAAAATCATGAAACGATTCAGGTTCTGCCATACTAACTGAACTGTAATTTAAAAAGTGAGTGTTACTTAATGAAAAGCGGGATATTCCCATGACCAAAAATATGCTTCATAATGTGACATGAATTAGGCCTAGTTTAATAATATGTGCAGTCTCCTCTTTCCAGAGAGACACATTTTAATTGCCAAAGTCTTAGTTAAAATGAGAATGAAACAGGTTAAGTAATATGACGGTATGGGGTTGAACTAAGAAATTAAGTCATACCTCTGCTGACCAGACTATATTTGCAAATTTAAATTAGGGTTTCCTTTGCTTTACTGTGTTATTCTCAAACACCTTAATGGATGGTAATAACTAGGACTATCCACAGTCTAAAAGGTTATGCCTTACACTTAAAATACCCCTCTGTTGTTATGCCTTCAGACCCCATCAGGCTGCAGAGGGAATACAGGGGTTATGACAGAAATTAAAGTCCAAGAAGACAGTGATGAGTGACTCACAGATGTGTCACATGGCAACGTGTAGGCAGCCAGACACGCTAACGTGTGTGCAAGCATCAGATTTAAGTTACAGACATTCTCTTCCTCTATTTCCCAAAGTCTCTATTTTACTTGTTTAAAATAATTAGTGCTGTCAAACGATTAATCGCTATTAATTGCATCCAGAATAAAAGTTTGTGTTTACATAATATGTTTATAATGTGCATTTTAATTTTGTATTTACAAACAAAAAAAACATTAACATACATAAGAAAATATTTTGATGTATTTGTTTATATGTATTTTATTATTGAAATCATATATAAAGGTTTATTCATTTTTATATTAGATTTTTTTCTTTAATACTGTATATCTGAAGCTTAGCATTAACTGGATCTGTAGAGAAATGCAACAACTTAATGTCCAATTATTGAGTTTCAATACTAAAGGTGTAAAAGCAGGTGTAAAAGCATTAGGTATAACAAATAATCTCAAATAAGCCATTAGTCTGTATCATATTGAAATCTGATATATGAGCAAAAGTAAAACTAATTCATATATACATCATATTTCTGTATGGCTATTTAGGAATATATTTTCAGTCTTATTTACAAAACAGCCAAATATTTTCTTAATGCTATCAACAACCATGGTTCATTCTTGATACTATAAAGCTGTGACTTCTTACCTATATGAACACTCTATTTGTATCACTTGAACAACACCCATTTAGTAGTTAATGGTACTTATGCCATGAAATCAACAGGTAGGATTTTTTATTCATAATATTGCACAGCCACTTGTATTTTAAGACTTAAAGATGCAATCTGTAAATAATTTGGTTAACACTGTATCAGTGTTCTGTCTCTTTACCCTGATTCACAATGATAAGCTTATAGTAACGATTTACATTATAAATTACTCCCTTAACTCTTGTTTTCTGGGATCAGCGGTCTGTGTAAATGGGGTTTAAGACTTAAAGATGCAATCTGTATATATTTTGGATAACACTGTATCAGTGTCGATTAAAATCGATTCAACGTTTTTTAAAACGGATTTACGCAAGCACTGAACATTTATTAACGTTAATGTCATTGCTACTACTATCCACTAGATGTCACTTTTCTTTTAACAACGGGTGGATGTAACAACAGGGAGCATTCATTGCTTAATTAACATGGGATGCGGTGTATGTCAAATTTAACATCACCTTCATATAAAAGGCAGCGGTTCATATGATTGCAGCCTCTATTTAATTTTAAATAAGTTTTGTTTGTTGTTAAAAGTTAAAAGTTTTGTTTGTTATACTGTCTCTTAAATTTAATATAACTGTTCTGTTTCAATATACCCAAGTATTTATAAAGTTTAATATACAGGTCTGTGCAAAAGTGATATTGATTCAATGCAATTAACATTGACATTAACAAATCAACTATTTTTAACATCGATTCAGTGGTTGCTTGCTATCTGGGTAATCATTGATTTGAATCGAGAATCGACTCGAATCAAGAATTGAATCAAGAGCTTGTGAATCCGAATCGAATCGGAACATCAGAATCGATCCTCAGCCCTACTTATAATAATGATTTATATTTTTAGCTATCATATGATTTCTCTGTAAATGTCAGTTTGTCATCAGTTTTGCAACTGCAATTTTATGATTTGATTATGTATAAATCTGTAATAATATTTCTCCATCAGAAATTCGAAACAGAAATCCTCGGAATGAAATGTGATAATAATTATGCTGGTAACCGGCTTATAAGCACAACTGCAGTCATGTCTACTGAGTCTCTAATTAAAGTTTTCTTAAATGTTAATGCAATTTCAAAAAGGACAGCTGATATATGGCAAAAAAATCCAAAATTGATGCCTGTAGCATTGCTGGAGAGAGAATTACTGTGATTACTGTACTTCTTAAAGTATCCAAACATGTCACATTGGTGCACTGAAATGACTTAAACATTAAATACTTCCATCAGAGAGAGCAAGGTGTTTAGAAAAAAAGAACTGTTTTAATGTGAAAGTGTTTTCTACATATGAACATTAAAGTAGTCCTTTTGAAATCTATTTCAAATTCTTGAATTTGTCTGGCTGAATTGTAAAGAGTGGTGAATTTGGGTTAATTTCGTTTCAAGCCAACACATCTTTGCTTATCTAATCCCTGCGTAAATAAAGGTTATAATAAAAGCAATTTCACTGTGAAAACTTTTTTGTGAGAGGGGGAGGGGTACTTGGTAATGTGTGACAATGACAAATATTACTCGTACTGAAGTACTTTTGCTATGCCTTCTAAATTCAGTATTTTTTTGGGAAAGCCAATGCAGGTGAGTATAGACCATCTGGATGCACAGATCATTCAGAAGTCTGGTTATTAAAAAAAAACGCATGTGGTGTCATAACAGGAAATGCACCGCCAAATGTTTCTACAGCTTGATGTATTCCATAAATGATTTAATTAATGTCTCTGCTACCGTTCTGTACGGAACTCTTGTGTGAATAAGTAACCCAATTATATCTGCCTCACATCTGTACTGCTGATGTCATATTGAAATAGTGTCCTATTGCTTGTTTCGTGCTATGAACAGTTATTTTGGTTTATTTGTATCCTCTCTAATGACGTGTATATTAGACAATATTTTCCGAGATGCAATTATTTGAAAATCTGGAATCTGAGGGTGCAAATAAAATCGAAATATTAAAGTTGTCCATCAGAGGCACTGTAGAAGCATGTTTTTCTTTAAATAAAAAGATTTGTTTTAGCTCTTTATTGGCTTACCACTGTAATGACGTTGTGGAGAGTAGATGAACCCAAAAGCGGAAATTCTTTAAAAAAAAACTTATGAGTGGCCATTTTTTATATGCGTTCTTACCTGTACTTGTGTTCTTGTGTTCTATATTTCCCGACATGCATTGCTCAGCAATGTCAGTGGAGTAGGTAAACAGCTATTTATATGTATATATACAGCTTATAATATTACATTTTGTAATATTATATTAATATTAATATATTTGTTATTTTGAAACAAAATGTAGTTTCAAGAGTTGTTTAGGCGAGATCGTATGTGTATAAAGTTCAAATCTGCAGTTGATTATTAAAGGCACCGTCTATTTATCTGCGTCGGATTTCGGAGATATGAGCTCCAGGTAATCGCCAGGCGCTCAGCTCTTATGTTCTTATAAACCTCAGAGCTAGCTCTGATATCTTTATAGCGGTTAAACATGAGATATAATTAATTTGGGTATATCCTAAAGGCAATCTTTGGTCTTACATTTGTTTCTGGGCAAATCTTTTGATGGCAAAGTTAAGTTTCACTTTCTAATTTTTATTTAGTGCTGTATGGAGTGCTACCTACTGGAGTGACGTTACTGTTGACTAAACTATTTGATTGTTATATTTCCTATTGTACAAACTTCTTACACTTTATAATAAAGCATTGTGTATTGCATAATTTTATTCTAAACAAATTCAGAGTTTCATGCTGCCAGAATCACATGTTAATATTTTTTAATAAAAATGACATGAATCACTGTTGTGTTTTGTCATATTATCTCATTAAACTTTGTTTAAACATAAAGCTACAATAAAATAAATATTACATTATGAACTAGGATTGCATGTGTTTGATTGAGTGACGCATCAAGTACTCAGCTGTTCTGTTTCTAATATACTGTAACCGCCCAGTCTGCGTCCTCCCGTTTTCACGAGTTCAAACTCCCGAGTCTGAACTTGCCGAGTCCGATCTAGCAAGGACACAAGTCTGTTCTTTGCGTTCTTGGTATTGAGACTGGTTTTGTGGTCTAGGGTCACATACATCAAAAGGTTCTGCTTGAATATTGAGTCGTTTTACATTCTTAATAATCAACATGGATTTTAATAATAAATGTTAAGTCTTTGATGGTCACTCTTTTGGGAATGCATATTTTTCTAAAGTCCTTTTCTAAATGATCACAATTTTTCCCAAAAAAATTAGGGTTTCCATATCATTACAAACTTCTCGTTATTGAACGAGATTCAGAAGTATTCTATTAAAAGACTAATACACGAAGACTGCTCCATTATAACAGAAGTACTATGTATAAGTCTTTTTATGCATTATTATTCTCCACTACAATCATGTTGAAATAAACTAAAGTACTTTAGATATTTTTCAAGTGAGCAAAATGTTCTTTGTCCCCTGTTTTCTACTAAAATCCATGAATAATACAGAGCATGCCTATGCAATTTCTACACATAATGCTTTAGAATTTATGCAGAGCGGTTTCAATCACCGACTTTAACTTCTCCAGTTTCTTGAAGCACGTTTGAATAATTCATTACAAGAATATTCATCTCCTCCAAGAGTTTGATGCAAATAAAAGTTTTGATTAAATTGTCATGACACCACCAGGGCTTTCCTAAAAAGAAACAAATGCTAATCTGAGTTTAGCCACATGGAACCGTCATCTTGGGGGATCAAATAAAACAGCAGTCAGATATATAATTGTTTGCTATCACCGCTGAAATTTAAACATCTAAATGCATCTAGACTTTCTTTAAATCAAGGCAAAAGAATCACAGAAATTTCAGCTTCTGTCATAAGAAAAAAACCTCCAATTGAGTCATTAAATGAACAAAATGCTAAAAGACGGGCCACATATGACATAACTTTCACCATACAAAGCCTTGGAGACCACTAAATAAAAAAAGTTTAAAATAATTTATCTCATGTAAAGAGCCCTATCTTTCCATTATCATTTGTTCACACACTGTAAACAACACGTGAAATCAACATGTTTTTATCTGAATGCATTTATTTATTAATTTACATTCTTTTACTTGCATGCTTACTATTCTCACAATTTCCTTCATGTATCTTTATATCACTTTTTATTTTAAAGACGAGGTAACATACTATTTCCTAACAGGGATCCTATTCCATTAATTGGCCATTCTCCTGGAAAAGCACGCCCACGTGTTATCCACCGAGCGAAAGAGCACGCGCTAGCATGAGGGAAAGAGCACGCCCAGGCGTCATGCCGATCAATTCCGCATCACTCGGCTGACGAAAGTTTAGCGTTTGTATGCTTACTGCATTTCGGTGATGAATCTTATATAAACTGTGAATCACTGTCAAAAAGCGGGACGGGAGCCGTGGGGCGGGGCCGGTGGCGTGAGTGATAGTGGAAATCAGCTGTGCGCGCACCGGTCCCGAGGAGTTCGGGAGCATAAAATGAAGAATCGGCAGAACTGCCGGACCCGGACACATGTTTTAAGTTTGTGTTTACGTTCTTGTGGCCGGCAGTCGAACGTGAGATGGTTGCCGGCCCTTTTACTTCCGTGTTATTGTTTGTTTATTTTGATTTTGAAGTTTGTTTAAATGTTCGCCGGTTCCCGCCTCCTTCCTTTTATTTAACCTTGTTACACTGCGCTTTGCCTTTGGACGGCAGTATAGGTACTCGAGATTAATATGAGATTTGCAGAAACTGTGTGTGCTACCCCATCTTTCAGGTCCAAAGCCAGCCCTTCAGTCAACAGCAGACGAGTCTAGAGAATTGGTGTCCTTTTGTCAATTGAACAGAATTGAAGAACATCATAAAGTCTCATGAATTCAAAAAGTGCTCTTTGAACCAATCAGACTCCCCTTATTTGTGGTGCCTTCTTGTTCCCAGAGCGGCCAATACAGCAAATTTAAACTCATTATTATTGTGTGAACGGATCACACAATCATCCGTCTGATGATGCCCTGCAGCCCAAATCGCACTCTATCAGGTCTAAATTACTACCGTGGGCAGGGTGAAAGTGGTATTTATGAGTGTGGCTATCCATGTGTTTGTGTCTCGTGTTTTTATATTGTATGCTAGAGCACTGACACCAGGCTAAAGGTGCTCGACACTTTGAAACCCTTTTCTTTTCTGAGCAATTCTATAATCAACGGCTGTATCCATGTATAAGAATACATTTAAAAAAAGTAAAACGTATAAATATCTTCCACAGATAAGGATTTTAAAACACATCTGAAAACCTTCCGCACCCAACACAAGATTCACAGACAGCGCTTGATTATTCTGCAAGAGATACATTACACCCTAACAGCACAAAGCAGCAAATCATAACTTCAGTATTGCCTACATGCCTTCGGACAGCCAGATATTAGCCCAGGCCTGAAATCCATCTCGATGAAAAGATATGTTTTTCCCTATGAGATTCAAGCTATAACAAACAATGGATGAGTCATCATACACATGTTTGTCTCTCCATCCGCCCACAGAAATAAGGCGCTCCTGTATTTCTCTAAGGATTCTGTGAGAGGAGCAGGTGAAAAGGAGACAGACATAGTGAGAATTGTGTTTGAAGAAATGGAGCAGAGAGCCATATATAATGTGCGTGTACGGGTGTGTGCCTGCAATGTCATACTCCATCAGAGTGTGGCCAGCTTATCGTGAGTAATATCTTAGTAGAGTAGATGCTTTGATGTATATTTATGATATTTCATACAAAAGCTTTAATATTATGGTTCGGCGACTCAGCCTTGTGTTCTGATTCTTATTTAGAGATTTACAAAAGCAGTAGACATTCTGAAATTATACAATCGTGATACAGTTTTGAGGTGGAAACACAAACGATTGCATTTTTTGAGAGGCCTAATTTTCTTTGAATAATAAACCCCATAAGGAGAATGGGGCTCAGAATAAGAATTGGTTGACATTTTTAGGTCAACTGACCAAACATTAAAAACCTCTGCATACCAATGGTGCTGGGTTGCATTGGTGCAGGAACTACATGTAAGTTTAAAACATTTTAAAATGTTTCAGATCTATTGAAGCTGAAATCCCTTTTATTTAACATATTTGAAACGTTTGGTGATATACACCGCAGGCATTCAGAGAAGCTGCTGGTCAGTGAAACGTCTGTGACGGTCAAATCAATTGCCAAAACATTTTCTAGTTGAGTGCAGGTACAGGACACGCCAATATTTTTTTTAATTAATAAGACATCTTACATACTCCTCTGTCTGGAGATGAGATGGTCTAAATATTTTAAAAAAAATGTGGCTGCCCACATCTTCTATAAACGCTCATGGCCCTCCCATACAGATGCTCTTAGATTGTGGTAAGAACAAAAGAGCTCGTCATGGGCAACAAAACGCCAACCCTTACAGGACCATTATCAGATTTACTGTCCGAGTAAAGCCCATTGAAAGACTGTTCTGACCTGCACGCAATCTTTTTGTGACACCGCCGTCTGGTAGATTTTGCTGAAGCGTTAAGTCAAACAACCAGACCATCATGTCACTAAACTGTCTTGTTCACTTACTGCACAGTCACATTCCTGTCAAATATATTCTGGTATATTGCTATCACTGTTTATGTTCTGTATATTGCTATCACTGTTTATGTTCTGTTTTAGTAATACATACCCATACATAGTTTTACATGTGTGCTATCAATAATAAGCAGTGTTACCAATAATGGCCAGACCTCTGGGAAACCTGCAGCAAAACATAAAGGCAACTGGAATGGACAGTATGGCCTTGGTCATAAAAGAGCAACAAAGGAAAAGGAAAGCATCACTTTAAAGCATGACCCTTTGTGTACTCACTGCCCTGACATCATTCACATCTCTCGTTACTATAGATACAACAGCGAGAGCTGATTAAAACTGACCCCAGCACAGTGATCAAAAACAGGTCATTTTTCAGCTTTCGCAACAACAAACCTACACAGTACAAGCCTTAACTTAACCTTTCATTTTAAATTGTAATCATTATTAAATCCCCTCTAACATAAATCTAAATCTGGGCTGAATTTAACAGTTTTCAACTAATCATACAAGTTCCATGATTCATGAATTTCATGAATCAAATAAATTAAAATGTATTTAAAGGGACAGTTCATCATTTACTCACCCTCAGGTTGTTCTAAACCTGTATAAATGTCTTTGTTCTGCTAAACACAAAAGAAGATAGTTAGTAACCAAACAGATCTCGTCCCCCATTCTCTGCCATAATAGGGAAAATAAATACTATGGGAGTCAATGGGGGATGAGATCTGTTTGGTTACTACTTATTCTTCCAAATATCTTCCTTGGTGTTTAGCAGAACAAAGCAATCTATACCGGTTTGGAACTATCTGAGTGAATGATGACAGACTTTTCATTTTTGGGTGAACTGTCCCTTAAAAGGAAATTATAATAGTCCCTGTGAAACTCCATAATCATAATGTGTTGGGTGAGATATTATCTGGTGAATTAGGAACCATAACAAAAACCATTAAATCCTACTGGAATAAGCTACAAAACACACCAGGGGTTTGACTGTAATCTGAATAAACAAAGCACACACATGCTAACCCTTACCTAAAACATATGGCAAATATTAATTGGAGACAGAGCCCTTAAAGCAGATGTAAAAGACACAGTTTCTATCAGTCTCATATTAATCTTGAGTTCCTATAGAGTAGAAACTTCATATCTTTGAAGAGTCTGATCACATTTATAAAAGACATATATATATATCTGTATGATTATTTCCAAACACAGGCGAACCCTGAACGCTTGCGGGGTGGTGGTACTACAGCACGAGCAAACAATACATCATCGCATGATCCCTGCATAACTGTTGATTTACTATAAGTTCATGTTGTGTACCTTATGCACGTATGCACCGATTGACAACAAAACACAGATATATGACTCAGTTTCACTTAGTGCGTGCGGTTCATGACCGGCATCTTTCAAACTTTCTCCAAATCCAGCGTTATATAAAATAATGATTTTTTTTGCACTACTTAGGAAGGAATAGTTTTGAAAGCGTTGAAAGCCAGCGAGAAATAATGCCAGAAGAAAGGGACGCTTTAGACAGTCTTAATGGTAAGATGCTTTATTGCGTACATTGTCATGAACTCGCTGTATTGTTTTTGTGACGGATTTTAAATTAGCGGATTCTTAGTATATTTAATATATGTAGCCTATAGCCTACTCAACTCCCAAATAAGAAAGGCGTTGTATGCGCCCTGCAGAAGTCCACCGCTGTACTGTAGACGTGTAAATTTAATTCATAGATCATATTTTATACATGTTTAACAACAATAATGTTACAGCCTAGCAAACAATAATTGTTAAATGTTCCAAGTGGATTTTGAATAAATTAGACGTTCATTCACACATAAATCAAAATTATAGTTTATAATGTTTATAGAGCAGATTTAATGCCAATTACCAATTAAAATGATATTAACTGCGTGATATTTTGTGGCATTTATCCTTAAACGTTATTACATAGGCCTATATATTGACAAAAAATTCATTTACTTATGGATTTACACATTTTTCATTGAAATAATTACACAACATAGTGATTCAAACATGTAATAAAAGCATTTGTTGCGTGTGTTCGTCAGGTCCCGCACACTCATGTATGATACTGTACACTGCACAGTATTTGAATTCTGTGCTGGTATTTTAGTCAACTTATTTCCTTCTGCAATTTTCGTTTGATGGTTAAATGTCTGCAACAGACCTGTGTGTGAGGAGAAACGGCGAAACGCTATCTCATCAGCCATTGTTTTCTCAGATCGTTTGTGCTGAATTAAAGCTTTTTATTTTTATTTTTATTTTAAAGACGATGTACCTAGTGGCATTTAGAATATATCTTCTTATGTTGCTGATATTGTATGTACTTTATACATTGTATGTACACCTCTTTTCAAATAGTTTAGGTTTATATGGGTGCAACAGCTCATTGTAAATACATAACCGGAACCTATGGCTGTACCATTTCAAGTTGGATGTACGTCACGAAGCTATGTGCAAGTAGTTGAATAGTTTTGACACAAACTAATATGGTCTAGTAAGCGGCATTGCACTGGTAAGTTAGGTGACTTTTAAATGCATGGATTCCACTGATTTTATTATATGGTAAAGGGGTCCCGCCTCCACTCTTGTGGGAGGGCCACCACAGTTTGCGTTACGCCAATGTTCATGGCATTGATTTCCATAGGAACAACTTTTTTGTTCTGTTAACACAATCTTTTAATCTCAAAATACCACCATAAATGTGTCTTAGCTTGAAGAATGTAGGAAAGCAAACCATTTTGGGGTACTTTTGACTGTCCATTGTACTTTTTCCTACATTGGCACTCAATGGCGGCCAAGAACTGTGTGGTTACGAGCATTCTTCCAAATATCTTTCTCTGTGTTCATCAGAACAAAGAAATGTGTACAGATTTGGAACAACTCGAGGTTGAGTAAATATTTTTTTTGTGAATGGTCCCTTTAACGCCCCTTCATCTGGCGTCCCCCTTCAGAGGGGCATAATCTCCGTTTAGATTCGCCACTTGAAATCTCATTCAAATTATTAACGTGGTTTACTATATTAATGAGGACATTTGGCCAAACCTGCACTCAAAAACACCCTTTGAGGGCTTGCGAAACAACTCCGTTGTTAACAACTTATTTGTGTAAACAGTCTTTGCTGCCATCTGGAGGTTATACAACTAAACTGTCTAATATAAATAAATCCCCACTGACAGACTCATAAACATCCAGTTGTGGCAACGACACAAATGTAAAGCTAGAACAACGTGTAGACGAGCAGAACAATAAACAATTACTTTTTTTCTCTGCACAACAAAGCTGTATTCACACAAACACATAGAAAAAGAAAGTCCTGCCATTTTCGAAGCACATTTTTTGTCATCGTTTACTCACCTTCATGTCGTCGTGAACCCGAATCGGTATGTCTTTCTTCCGTTGAGAACAAAGATTTTTGATAATGGTTTTAACGTAGTAACTTTGTCCATCCCCGAAAGCAATTAAAACAACATAAAAGTAGTCCAAAGTTACTACTATCATCACAGTCTTATGCGATGAATTTGTGACATAGGAGTCTAGGCTCGGAAGACCATCCACAGCTCATGGATCTTATACCTGCTCGCGCATAATAAAAAGTTTAAGGCTGCGTCCAAATACCCCCCCCCCGGTCTTTGCACTTGACCACTTGACTACCCGAGCAAAAAGTCTTATGATTCATATCCAGAACATGATGGGATACGCTTAGCCTTAATACCGCTCCGAATTGGTATTCAAGATAGTGTGGGTTTATTGTGCGTTAAGCGCACTGCCCTTGGCATTTCTAAGACATTGGACACACTTGTGCTCTTCCTACCTGTCGCGTCCTCTCAAGTGGCCAAGACCGCAAGTGGGGTTATTTGGACGCAGCCTTATGCTTCATGCATCATGTTCTGGATATGAATCATGAGACTTTTTGCTCGGGTCTCGCGAGATGTTGCGGAAAGCTTTCCAGTGTATGTTATACTACTACTTTTTAAGGTTGTATCTTTATTTATTATATGTTTGGCTGACATGTTGTTTTTTTGGGGGGGTACAGCTGCTTTGATACAAAACAAATTAAGCGCTATAAAAATAAATCTCACTTGATTATATTACATATAGTTTCGTAGTAGTGATGCACATTTTATTGGTCAAAACCAGAGTTTTGTATTTTGTAAAACTGCTTTTTATCTCATCATTAGAAACACCACATTAAATAACGCTATATGTTTGCACTTGATAAGTGTGTCCCATCTGGTTAGAAATACTACATGCTCACTTGGGATCTTCAAGCCCACTAGAACACTAGGGCCAAAAACCGGAAATACGTCATGAAAGTAGTCAAGCGGTCAAGTGCAAAGACCGCAAGTGGGGGTATTTGGACCCAGCATAACATTCACTTCACTCAATCGCATATCACGCATGCGCTTTGTAACCCAACCAACGACGACAAAGCGCTTTGGAGTCGATTGCACTAACTAATGCCACGAACTAATGTTTAAGGTTAGCTCTTTTTATATTATTTACAATATAGCGTATTTATATGAAATAACTTAATATAAGTAATATTTATCCATTTTATATGGCTGTTTGGTCAAAATTATGGTTGCCTTGACTGGAAGAACGTCACTCTCATAGCCTAAGCCATTTCAGAGCAAGTACACAGGTAACGTAACTTAAACATCAAGGTAATATAATTTTTTGCGATAACAGTTAATGTATCGAGCTAAGACAATATAATTTACGCATAAAAATATGTTGAGGCTATTTACTAGTTACCCTACAAGTTCTATGATCTAAAAACATATTTATTGAAATTCAATGAGAATACATTAATGTTAACGTCTTAAGTGGAAGTAAATGTGTTCTTTTCCTGATCTCTGTATATCACGGGTATTAAAGCATACATTTACATTACATTGACATAAGGCGTCATTTTTCCAAGTCTGAAGTTGTGCTGTTTTCACAATCCTTTGTCATATTGGATCAAAATTTTATGTCTGCCTGTCAGAGAACCTTCTCACATTTCATGAGCTACACTCACTGGGGTTAAAGTGAAAGCACTGTGTTTTTAATTTCTTGTTACATGCAAGTGTATTTGTACAATGCTACCTTTTTGTTTCTTGTACAGAAATGTGAGGTTTCCGTATTGTTGAAAAACCTTGGCTTCTAGTGACTTTAAAACATAACATAACTTGTCTATTGATTTTTCATCAATCATGGAGAACAAATACTCTTACAGCAGCAAGTGCAGTGACGAAAGTGTCCAGCACTTAACAAAAACCTGAAAAAAGTGGTATCTGTATGTACTTGTGTCTAAATTTACTGTCATTTAAATTTTGTCCAAAGGTGAAACCAGCCACCCAGCACACCCAACAAGAGTTTCATTTGTGTTTAATACATTTGTATATATTGTCTGTTTATTCCTTCATTGTCAGGGCTACGTCCACAGAAAGGCAGGGTCCCTTAGCACCTGGGCCAGGTGCTGGTTAAACGGCCTGTAGAAGTCTTTCAAAATCTCCTTGGTTATGGGCAGCATTGGGCCAAGATTTCGATTGGCTGGTCTTCTGGTGTTGGAGGCGGGGCTCTTTGTGATGTCTGCTTCCTTCTGGCGAGTGAGAGGTCCTGTAAGACAGATGAAGCAACAAGCCGGTAGATGAAGTTACAACTAAATATGGGTGACAAACCTAGAAAGCAAACAATTTGATATATGCTTATATAGAAACATAAGGACTAACTCACCTAACTGTAGAAAGTCAAAGACTCTCCGCATGGTGTTTTTCCGGTTGGCAGCGTGATCTTCCAATCGTAGAATGAAAATTTGCTCCCTACTGAAAACACTCAGCCAGTCCAGCAGATATATGACATATAGCCCGACCTGAAGCCTCACCTACAGGAAACAGAAAAGAAACAGTCAAAATCGATACTGTCGTATACAGTATGCTGTATATATTCATTTGTTCTTGCCTAGATTATTGATTTGACAAGACCCCTTTGAATCTTGTGAATTGTATACAGGCGCAAATGAGATTGGAGAACTATGTGAAAAAAGTAATTCCTGAGCAGTCAGATCAAGTAAGAATCGATCTCATTTTGATTTCATGAAAAGGAATAAAAACATGGTTTGGAATGACAACAACTTATTTTATGTGTTCACCAACAGGGGGACCCAGAGGTTCAGGAGTATGGCAGTAAGGCAATCCTATATATTTTATTTCAACATGCACTGATGTTTGTTTCTAATATATTTTTTAATCCTATTTTATTATGATCTAAATCTGAAATGTTAACGTATACCATGATCAACATTAAAAAGTGTTTTGGTGGTTCATCAAACAGCTTGAAATGTGAACTATCAAGCCATAAATCAAGCAGTCATGAGGTTACGGTAGCAAAACAATCTATACAACTTTAACAATTCTTTAGAGCTGATTTTGTTTCAGTTTTCTACAGAGGTAAAGATCATCTTCTGGCTCCACAGCTCGAGATCAGCATCTTATCTGTCTGGGTGCACCTAGTGGCTGAACCAATTATTTAATATCATACTGAACAAAATGTAAGTCTGACTCACTCCAGCTGGACGTGAGTAATAAATAAATGAAACGCTTCCCCTAAAGTGAAAATTGTATAATTATTTCCTCACCCTCATGTCATTTCAAACTGTATGATTTTCTTTTTTATGTGGAACATAAAGACACGTGAAAGTGAGTAAATTAAATAGAAAATCCCATGTTACTGTAAAGCTATACTGTACCAATGGATATGCATTATGTTTTACGAATGCAGTTACACTCACGGGCATTAAGTTGTTGAGGGTAGTGTTGTAAATACAGGAACGGATGGATCTCTCAGTCAAGCAGACCTCGAACATCTCCAGCGATTCTGATACTCGCTCGTGAAAATCCTCCACAGATTTATTAGCGATGCCAAAGTACAGATAGTCTGAGTAAAGCCTGCTCGCTCACAAAAAAATACACACATGACCACAGTGTGTCTCATAAGAGGACAATCTAAAGAGCATTTACATGCACTCAGCAATCTACCTCCGGTTCTGATATCTAGTTTAAAATAAAATAAAATAAAATAAATAGTACCTCTCTACAGGGTCTCTGAGCATCACAATAAATCTGGCATCTGGTTGGACAGCATGAATGAAGTCTTGTACAAGAAAAGGAGGTTCCACCCCCGTGCCGTTGTTATAGAAATAAATCCAAGCGTTGTTGTCCCACATAGTGGATGCACTTGCTTCACCTGTCAATCAGCCAATTAATTAAAGTGAAATTCTGTCATCATTTACTCACTAAATATAACTAAACAGATATTTAATGGCTGTTAAATATAACAATGTTCATGAAACTTGGAAAACAAAATAAAAAATACTTTCCCGCACCTATTTGTAGTCTTTATAATAAATGCTAACCAGTATGCACAGGATTGTGAGAAGTCATAGGTAAGGAAATACATCTATGCCTTCAAAAACAGACCAGACAGAAAAAGTCTCTGATTATTAGCAAAAGGTCAGAATCCTCCTTGATACCAGGCAAGTTCATATTTTATTTGATATTGTGCTCGGAATGCACAAGCCGGTGAATTGGGGTATTTGATGTGGCTTTAATATCGCAGGTCTCAGCAGAAAAACAAAAGAGACTTCCATTATTATTTTAATATCTCTGCTATGAGTCATAACAGAAGGGCAGATCTTGACCGTAGGTTCTGGAGCTATAATGGGAAACCAGTGAGATTTCAAAAGGACCATCCTCATATTAAAATGGGAAAAAGGACGGTTTCACCCTGTAGTAAAAGTACTCTTGAGTAACTTAACCTGATTTTTAGTAATGCAGTACAAAGGTAACTTTACCTATTATAATGTCAACCTTTTTGTGGCTTTTGGAAGAGATGTTCATCAGCTGATCCTGAATCTGATTGGCTGCTTGGTCAAACAGATCCAGGTAGTCTTTCAGTGGGTAGGGGTTATGGAAACCATTACTCAACCTGATGATACCTAAAATCAGAGTACAAATGTGAGATAATATCAATATATGGTGATCTTAGTGGTTGCTAGGTTGCTCTTGTTCTGATCATCTGGTTTCTAGATATGTGTGGGACCTTTTTCATTGTAAGAAGCGGTAGTGTAGTAATGCATGTCCTAGCAAGCATCACTAATTACAGGGCAGCTGTTTGCTAGCTGTGAAATTGTGTTATAAATTAAATGTGACAAAACCCAGCGATCTGTGATAGAACTAAGCAGATGCTCTGCACAGTAAGAAAATGAGACTGACGGGGAGATGGATTGGTGTTTTACTTTCAAACAGCACCATTTATAAATATTCACATTCCAACCTCACAATGACATTCACATCTCGCATGATTTAATACTCTAAGTGGAATCCCAAACTCACCAAACCGCTTTCTCGTCCACCAGTGTGGTTCCTTCATAGTGGTGAAATGGACCTCGGGATGCAGCCGTAACCGGTCGTAGAGGTCCGTCGTGCCACATTTGGGCTGACCGATGATGTAAAAAAGAGGCAGGCAGCGCAGACGGTAATGACTCCCAGCATACTGATGAAGGTGAGCCGGAAAGGCTCTACGCAGGTGATCATATATGGCCTGAAAGCGCTTCGAATAAAGAGCGTACAGGTTTTTCCCATATGGATCTGCTGTGATGTTTTCAAGGAATTCCTCATACCAGCATGGGTTTTTGAGATAGGGAAGGAACTTGCGAGGAATGGCAGAAAATATCTGGGAGGGAGAAAAAGAATAAAGTGTGACTGAAAATTTCATTATTTTCGATGTAATTTACGTTTTCATCATCAGGTTTGATTTTGTTTCATTTTAGCTTGTTTTAAAAAAACTGCAATATAATTGAAATGCACATACTTGTGTCTCTTTCTCTCTTAGTTCACTAAGCTCAGGGACTCTTCTCCGTCTAAAATCCACTCGGGCCACAATACTTCTCACTATTTCTCTCACTGCTGTGTAGTCTGTAGTGAAGTTCAGGTTAAGGGTCAGTTGTGCGGGGTGAGATATAACAGTAAGGTGATATGGTGATGGTGTTAGAAAGAGCCCTTTCTGGTCCCTCGTCAAGATGTAGGAAGCCATGATGAGGACGGTGACTATAAGCCCAAAAATAAAGCTTAAGATCTTGATTTTCCTTACAGATCCCAATGTCCAGGGACTCCATGCTTGGTTTTGCTCTCTGCTGTATTCTATTATAGTCAATACACTCATCCACCTGTTACCCAGGTTTAGAAATGCAGGCCTGTTTTCACAGTACCCCAGTTTTTCAGCCAAGCCATTGAGAAGCCCATGTCCGTGGTCCATTTTGTGTCGCGATAATTTTATCCTCTTTGCATATAAAGTGAACCCCATTGATGTGAGTTACTGTCGGGTGAAGATTGCTCCATCACACTGCTTGCCTGAAGTACACCGCATCCCAAAAGAGCTTTACCAATGAAATCAACATCTTTCAGACAGCAGATGCTGTGTGGCTTCAGGTCATTGTTTATAATGGAATACTTGTGGGCAGGGAGACAGACGGTGGAATGAGAGAGCCGGCTGCCTGGGGCTTCCAGCACGTGCGGCGATGAGCAAGACGTGTGGGAGAAGATTACAGCCGCCTTCAATTTAGCTGCCACAAATGACACGCCAGCACTTCGGCGCAAATTTTGTTGTGAAGGTCACAAACGTTTCGACAGCATCTTAGGTCTCAGAAATGGCTATTCCTGTAAGATTGATAAAGAGATTTACAGCAACAACACCATAAATACAAAAAAAAGAGTTTATTGATTTGAGCTTGTCTGGAAGCTTGGAAAACATCTTTATCATAGCTCAGATGATGTCTTTGAGCTTTTAGTGCTGTGTGTAGATTTTGACAACTTACCTTTTAAAATTCCTTTAGCAAAATCCAAATAACTGGGACAACTATTAACATACAATCACAATAGCTATAAAATATAGTAGAAAGTAGATAGCATATATGTAAAAGTTTGGTCTTAGACAATTTAATCAGAAAGTTTCAAATTGTAATGAGACTTGACTGCAGACTTCGGTGTCGGAGAAAATCTGAGCACATTCACACTGATGGCATCACTGAGACACTGATGACATCACTTATGAAAATCAAAACGAGACAGGTGTGAGGAAACTAGTTTCTGAGAAAACCATCAATTGTCATCATTATTTTGATGTCTCACAATTGAGACAACAAAGAGACCTCCATGATGTTTCTATGGGGTGGGATGCCAATAATAACAAGGTATCTGATTGTCTCACACATGGCAGTAATACTGTGATGAGGTTTGGATAAACATCAGAAAAACACTGGCTAAAAGATCCCATAAGTGTGGGTACAGTATGTTCAGTATGTGGGCACTGCTTGTTTGCGTAGGATATGTGTTTTGGAGAGTTTAGTGTGTAATCCAAAATATATCGTATCCTCAAGACATGACTTATTAAGATCAGAGCTGCAAGCTAATAGATAAAAAAAATGATGTGACACCACCCTCTTTGTCTCTCTTTCTCTATTATGTACTCTATGCATTTCTTTCTTACTGTTACTGCAACTAAACAAACACACAGTGAGGACCCAACACAAAATGCCCTCTGATTGAATCTGTTTGAATCTCAAAAATTGGGTGAACACTTTTAATTTACATTTATTTAGCAGATGCTGAATGTATTATCCATGAAAATATAACCACCATACAAGCCTGAACTGTTCAAAAACTCAAAAAAAAAAGAAAAGTTTAATTTTAAAGTTGTAAAGTAGAATTGAAAGTAAAGCTGCCCGATTCAGATGAAACGAAACATGAAAGGAAAAATGATTGAGTATGTTCTGCTTTTAGGTGTAAGGAATAGTCTAATTTCTGATAAACATCTGCAAGTCAATATTTAGGACAGGTCATATGGCTTGGTTAGTTAAATCCTTCCATTTAACATCTACAGTGTGTGTATTAAATCCAATGAGTCTTCTTCACAACATTGCTATGAACATCACAGTCAGGTGAGGAAAGAAACACAGGCACAAAATTAAATAACTAAACAGTTCCCTTCAATAAAGAAATGAACTCTTGTTTTTATTGGATATGCAGGATTGGAAAGTCTAGATCAGAGCTTTTAAAACCCTAAAATGAATTTGTTGATCTTGTATGGTTTCTTCTTTACTTTGGTAGATTAAAGGTTATGCTGGGGCTTTGGTGGATGGTTTACTTTCATCCTTTCATCAGACAGTCCAGAGCTGTTATTTACCGCCTAATTGTGGTTAAATTGACCTCAGGAAGGTTATTATCAGAAATGTGACTCTACTAAAGCCCACACAGACCACAGTTAACCGTGCTGAGCTAATACATAGATGTGGGCTTATCAATTATAATTCCCTATTTGTGCATGAAAAATCATTTGAATGAGGCAGGGAAAGAGAGATTAATGAAAAGAGGTTGTCATAAGAGGACATGTGAGTTCCCATGGAGATGAAGGCAGGTGTCATTGAGCTGTGTTGCCATGGAAAATAGATTCTAGGAGTGTTTATATGTGTTTGCTGACCTTAAATGACATTCTAGTGACGGCTTGAATTTCTGAGTCACGTAAATTGGCAATAAGCGAGGAGTCGCTATGCGTTTTTGAGGTGAACATCCTTCTTTGTCAGCGGGGGCATCTATTTTAAGCATCGTCGTTAAATTTCTGATGACTTTAGCACGGGGTTTAACTGACGTTGTGCGCTGTCACTTTAAACATTTTTTAGAATAACAAACCAAGCTCTAAGTATGGGGAGCTGAGCCATCTGTGAACGTGTCTTCATTATGAATCTGACTGAAGTAGAGGAGGAGTCCGGGACAGCGTGATGATGCGTTAGTGCTGAAATGAGCACTCACTGCGGGAATACCGCAGCTCGGAGATTTATTACTGAGAAGCCCCGTCGTTACCTGTCAATCAAAACTACAGGTGAAGAGCTGCGATTGATCGTGTTTATGTATAGCCAGCATTTAAACGCACGAGAACGTAATGCAAAGCTCCTTTGAGGTGGAGTGACTCATTTCTGTGAAAAAGAATGTCTTTAAAAAGTAATGACTGTTGATAAATAGGCTTCTATTGTTTTTATTTGCAGAAAATAGAAACGGGACAAATGTCAGATCTTGAATACTGCAAATAAAGTTCTTATTCATGTTAAAACAACACAATACCAATGTTTTACGTGTTTTTTAGGAAAAGGACAAAAGTGAATATATGATGAATAAGGCCTCACTTTTTCACAACTTTCATGCGTCTTTGCATTCTCTCAGTCTTTCACATTGCTGTTGGGAGACATCGTGGGGGTTTTTTCCCATTAAATTTAACACTGGACTAGACTGGACACTGGACTGAACATTATTCTTTGCAATCTATCAGACTTCAGGCCTAGACATTACTGCATTGTCATTGTAACATTACAAGGACTGTTTAATGTCAGTTAGAATACTGAAATGATCCACTCTGTATTCTTTATGAATGGGACGCAAGATATTTTTACAACACAATGACCAACACATTATCATAAATAACCAACCCTGACAACATATTTCTAGTGCACATATGTCTTTCTGTGCACCCCCTGCCCGCCAAAACCACAGTCATGAAAAGGGGTGGCAGAACTGGCAGGACTGTCGCCTCAGAGCACAGAAGCTGCCCTGTGTGTGCCAGGCACTGCCATGACTAATGAATCAGAGCATGCAGGAATGGATCCGGATGGAAGGGAATGCCAAGGATCCTGGGTGTAAGTCGCAGCTCCATATAGAAACACAACAAAGAGAAAAGGCTAAACACGCAACAAAAATATTTAATTTAATTTTGTGCACAGGTTTACATATAGAACTGTCAAATCTAGTTTTATTTACAAACAGTACACACACTGTGACAGTGCATGTTTCACAATACATTGTATTGTAAAATAGCTTAACAGGAAAAATACAGCAGTACTAATGTCTTAAATTCCAGCCTGACCTTCACTGAGCAGTTCTATTTAAAGTAACGTTTAATAATAAATGATGTCTTATATCCTGTATGTCTGTATGACCCCCAATGAGCAAGACAACTGTGGCATTGATCGAACAAATAAGGTGTTAGTAGTAGATAATCCTGCTCAAAGAAGATACAGAAGGCAAAACACTTGCTATCATCTGTCTCTCAGCTCATCTAAATTCCCGTATAGTACCTTAACACACACACACACACACAGAATGACAAGTACACACTCCATTTGTACATTGTCAATAGAGGGGAAACATGCAGAGATAACATCTATCCAGCAGTCAGTACAAGTGAGAGGAAATTAATGAATGTGGCAGCCGATAGAAACAGATAATGAAGCTCAGCGGAGCGCAGTGTGAATGTTAGTCAGTTATATTAATATATACTGATTACATTAAATCATCTGTGCTAAATGCAAGTGATTTAAATATTAATTACATTCAAAGCATTGTGGACAGTGTAAAATATCTGTAAAATCTTTCTCCTTCCTCCTTTTCATATGTACTATTATTATAATTTGTCATAACTAACGTTTATAAAAGTAAATTATAATTTCATATATTTATAAAAATGTATAATTATAATTTGTTTATATGTAAGTATGTATTATTTATTTATTGACATGCCTTCGTTTCTCAGCTTTCCTCCGAATAACAAATACTTTTCCAAAGACACTAAAAGAACCCTGTATACAAGAATGTGATGTGTGCCAACAGATAACGGTTCAGTCTCCAAAGTGACAGTTCAATTAATACAGTCACTGTGTAAACAACTCAGATGCTCCCTGAGCTATACAGCATACAATCTATTAAGTTCAGTTACATATTCATCTACATATTCGCCATTGGTAAAATTTCCGTTTCTCCACAATGAAGGCAGCCGGCATCAGACACAAGAAATAATCACTTTCATTTATATTAATGTGTTAGCGCTTCCAAAATTACTCTCAGGCTTGATGAATCACTTTGCGCATGCTATTTAATCTGTTTGCATTGACATACATTTTACTTTGCGCTATTATGGAATCATGCCCTAAATCACATTGTCACACAGGAAACCGCAAAGACTGACAAGATGAGCTGAAAGATGTAGGTCATTTCAGGCATATTCTGCATTTTTAGACATAAAACATGGCCTAAATGATTACTAAAAGTCTTTAAAAGGCCTTTTTTGGCATTAACAAGCTAAGTAAAAAAGATGTTCCCTCAAATCTTTTGACAATATTTAACATGACAGCAGGGCGGTTGCACGTGACATTTTTTTGTAAAACTACCGCTTATGATTTCTTAGGCAGATAAATACAAAGGCATAAATATTAAGAGAGTAATTATTAGTGACAGCGGGCCCATCTGGCAATCAGATGTGCTTATGAGCCATGTTTCATGAACTATTAAAGCAGGTCTTTCTCTCAGTGCCCCCTCTGATATTCCAGCGTGCCTATGTACTGTATGATGATGATAGACTTGTGTTCTGTTTGGCAGATTTGTTTTGCAGCTTGAAGATGTTTGTGTCTTGTGCTTGAAACACCAGGGATGTGGTTTGCTGTTGATTTGAGACCGTCAGTGGTTTGATGGAAAGCTTCATCGTGTTTGGTGTGCACCATGTGTGGCACCAGAGCGAGGAAGCAGTGGAGTTGTGTTTACGTAACCCTCGCTGAAATGAGCAATAACACATCAGAAAAGAAGAAGTATAATTAAACAAAAGAGATGAGAGAAGGGAAGTTCCCTCAGGTGCTTTGCTTAGCTGCCTATGTGAGGGGAAAATTAAATGCTTAAGAAAGAAAGAAAGAAAGAAAGAAAGAAAGAAAGAAAGAAAGAAAGAAAGAAAGAAAGAAGTGTGAAATGCCTGCAGTAACCATTGTTACACACTAAAGTAGAAAAAAGTTGACACATCATTTACTATAAGAAACAAGTCCAGTGGAGCCACAAGTTCATCCATCAAATCCTAATTAACTGACAGCGACTGAGAAAGAAACTGAGCCTGAGTACAACCAAACCAAACTGGTGGAAGCCGCTCTAGTGAAAAACAGCAATCTAAAACGTTCAGAGGACAAACAACTCATATCTCTATCTGTGAGTTATAAGGAACCACAACACACATGAGACAAACCAGAGCAGCTAAAATCTATAAATGAGTACTGAAAATTTTAAGGGATAGTTCACCCAAAAATGAAAATTCTTTCATCAATTACTCCCCTTCCGGTCTTTCCAAACCTGTATGACTTTCTTATATTTTAAAGATCAGTGTTAAAGGTCCAGTGTATGAAATTTAGCAGCATCTATCGGTGAGGTTGCGAATTGCAACCAACGGCTCATGTTGTCATATTTTCGCTTCTTTGCAAGAGGAAAAAAAGCCCTGTAGAGCAGTTTGTCTGTTTAGGGCTACAACATGGCAAATTTCATGCAAGGGGACCCGCGGTGTATGTAGATAGAAATAGCTCTTTCTTGGTTAATGAAAACATAACGCTTCATTATGTAAGGTGTTTATACACCTCTGAAGACATAGTTATGTATATTATATTGCATTTCTGTCGATGTATACGCCAAAAAATTACACATTGGACCATCAACCAAACAATGGCCCCCTTTGTATGAACCCAAAACCATAAAGACGTTGCTCAAAATGATCTTCTTTTGTCTTCCAAAGAGTCATTTACAGGTTTAAACAACATGAAGGGGAAGTTTCTTTAAGGTAGTTTCTTCAAGGATAGCATTCACATTCACAGCCAAATTGTGAATGAAATTAACCGCATTTAGTATGATAAATGTGACTAAAAAGCATATTCTGATGCTGCCGTGTAAACATATCCATGGTGGAACTGGTTTATTTACCCTGAAGAGATATACATTGACATAATTTATACAAAATTTACCAGCAACATCATCACATGTTTAACTATTATGTGCCTCCTAAAAGTGCTTTGTTGGAACACTATTATGTTCTTGATGAGAAACTCAGGACAAGCTCTTTCAGACCATTTGTGTCCCAGAGACGCACACAGTGCAACAATAGATCCAGGTTCTTGTTGCCAGTTAATCAATAATCTCTTATTTGTTGCCACCCCAATGCACAATTCACAAGGGTAATATGTAGCCAATGTCAACGGTCCACAAAAATGTCAAGTCACCCTGATTCTGTCCTGACAGATAACAGCCACTTCAATTGATCTCATAAATAAACTATATACATCAGACTGGACCTTTAATTAAAACCGCTGTGTAAGATGTATGATACAATGAGAGAAGTATAAAATTGAATATAGAGGGAATCTAGAGAGAGTGTATATAGAACATTTGCTGTGCCAGTGAAAACTGAACTATAAATAAATCAAAGCATTCTGTCTCATCGCGTTATGGAGAGGAGGGATGCCGGAAGATATTTACATATTACAGGAAATATGTTGAAATATAAAAGACATTATGTGATAGGATCCAAGTGACAATCCCAAATTGTGGTTGTGTAACAATTTTAGAAAACAAACTCAGAATAGACAGCATTCTTTGTTGTGTCCTTCCTTAGTAGGCCATGCTATTCTAAACCCAAACAATGAAGCCTCTTTGACCAGAAAATGCCATTGGCCTCATCCTATCTTGGGATAGTGGCTGGCTAATGTTCCATGCATCATTAAAGAGGGCAGCAGACCAAACCTCCTGGCACAGATGACCAGAAGACAGAGAGAGAAAAAGCAGTGAACTCACACAGCCCACTGATCAGGCACTCCCTCTCTCCATTGGTACCGGTCCACAATGTTTATGTGTCTGTTCCAAATGGACATGACTGAGTGTAAAACTGGACCCCAGGGAACCAGACAGTCGAACTTATATTATGACTGAGTCAGATCTAAATCTGAGCTTGTTTACACATTTTCACTACCCCATGTATGAAGATATTAATGCAAGAAATTACCTCAAGAAGTGAACCCCGGAAAATACATTACTGTAGTTTCTTAAAATATATAATTATATATACAATATAATGTAGACTGGTTAGAACTGTGTAAGTTTATATTATAAGAAAACATTCTGTCGGGAATAAACTGTGCAAGATTCTTTGTGTGTGCGTATTATCAAAAAGTAAAGCAGTGTAACTCCCGAGGTGCCTGCATTATGAATCACACTGGTGGAATGGGCCATCAAGTAAATCCCACCAGCTCTCCTAAGTACTGTTTCATTTCTTCTCTCTGGCAGGAATCCATATCAAACTTGAAAACTGCTGTCCATTTTTCATACAGTTCTCAGTTTTTGCTCCAAATAAACCAGAAATACAAGTACTGTAAACGTGTACGTGTGGACAAGCATGGTAAACACGTGGAGTCCATTACAGTTAAGTCACAAGGTCATATGGGGTTGCCAAAAATATTTTACGATTGAAGTCAGCAGACCATTAATGCAACCTCAGTGAAGCGGGCTGAGGCATCTCCCTATTTGGCCCTTTCAGCCGTGCTTAGCACAAGGACAAATACCACTTTGACACCATTAAGACTAGCAAAAACCACTCAGGCAAGCTAATGCTGCTTACAAATTACTTCACAATGGCACTCATGGTCTTGTGCACTTGTGGGCAAACCTGTTTGAAACAAATAACATAGTCAATGTGGGTTTATATTCGCAATGACAAATAATTTGCTGGCAGTATTGGTGTTACACAAAAACATCAAGAGAAGGACAAAAGGTTTGTCTCTCTTATTTGTTTCACAAAGTGCTCCCTCCAGTGGCTAAAGCCGAAACTGTTTGGAAATCTAAGTATATATTATCGCCTTTTAAAGGTATAGTTTGTAGAAATCGCCTAGAGAAGCGTGGAATGATGGGATATGTTGTCTTCAACTCCACCGCTGATGGTACCGCTGATACATCAATCAGACGGGAACGAGAAATCTTGTTAGCGTGAAGAGGTAAAGTAATAATGTTTTTTACCCACATCAATTGCAATAATGCTAAACGGACCGACAGTACAAACTACTTCCGGATCTGTCTACAGTCTCACGCGGTTGCTACGTCAGTAAAGGCGGTAACAAAGGGTAACGTGGATATGACGCCATTGACAGGCGACTGAAAGGCCGGTCCACTGTTTAGAATGGTGATTTTCTCAGGATTTAAAAGCAGTTGGAAACATTTGAGATATTGTAAGTACTCAGCTGAAAAAGACATATAGCATTGGCCTAGTGGTTTTGGGATATTTTACTGCAAAATTCTTACAAACTGTACCTTTAATGACACAGACACAAAAACAGTGACATGGAAAAAATTAAGAGACCGTTCCAAATTTTCATTTAATCAGCACCAAATTTTCATTTAACCAGCATTTCTAGATTTATTGTGGCCTTTTCAGTAAATTGTGTCTGCTGAATTTTAACCTCAGGAGTGACATACAGTCATCCAACAGCAATGTGAATGACAGGCAGCATGACAAGATACATGAACATTTTAAACTACAAAAAATGTAAAATATTACTATTATATTTCTTAAATGTGAATATGAACTTCTTTTCTTTGCAGTATTTGAGGTCTGAAAAAAGGAAGAGCATCTTTTCTGTTATTTTGACCTGTCGACTTCATTTTCTGCAAATAAATCAAAATAGAAACAATATTTTTATTTGACATTTGAGATAAATATTGTTCCACAATATAAGTCCACAGAATGAAACAAAATTGATAATTTACCTAAACAAATACCTATACACATGAATTCAGAAAAAAAATGTATTTTAAAATGGTTGTATGGCTGCAGTTTTTGTCTGTTCACTAACCTAATCACATTACTCTGTGCAAGCAACATGATAAACCACCAAGCAATAATAAAAAAAGTTATAAAAAGATATATAAATAAATATGTATATATATGAGTAAAATTATTTATTTAATGAAAGTTTTGTGTGAGGTAGCTGGAAAGTTTCGTCATACAATCGGTGCAGAAACTGTCTGCAGATTTACTGGGTAATAATCCCTGGCAATACAATAAAAACATCAAACTAAAAAAGAAAGGCAATATAGAAATATCATTATAAAAATGACATTTCAGAATGCTCAAGAGTTGCTTTACTTGAGTTTAACAACTTTCTGTTTGTTAAAGATCTCTTTCTCCCCCGCACAGCTCACACAGTATTAAAAATTCAAAGCTGTATATAATATCTGATTTGCTGAGCTATATGAAATTGCGAAGAGAAAGAATGGAGAGCCTTTATGTAGCCTAAATCGTGCCAATGAACAGATGACATGAGTCATGGATAAATAAATTCTCTCATTTCCTTTTCTTCCTCTTATATTATGTTTCCCGTGGTTCCCCTCTAACAACACACAAATACAAAGACCGTAACACAAAGGTAAACCACTTAAAAACATACACAGACAGACACAAAACCACAAACACAGCTCCAATTCAGAAGCCAAAGGGTATCTGTCTACCTGTCAGGCCAAGCTTTGTGACTTTCACGGAAAAAAACGACAAGAAATGTCAATAAAAGCCCTAAGCCCTAGTGTGAGGTCTGTGTGAGAAACCCTGCTGACACTCACTGCTGATCCCATCACTTTTGAAAGCAACAGGGACAGCATACGAAAAGCTCCCAATACAAAAATACGCTCCACCGAATGTACCTTAAGGAATACTGGACATTTGCTAGGCAAAATTACGATGAAAAAATAACACTGACAAAAGTCATCAATTTTTTTTTTGTCATTAAATAACATTATCATTGAATGCCAAGAGTAACAAACAAAAGAAAACATCATGAAGAAAACTAGTAAATCAGCTGTTGATAACAGGCTTCAGGATTAATGTTTCGGTAAAACATCTGGTGTGTCCCAGAGAGACGCAAAGCCAGGACAAAACAAATGTTGTTGTAGATGACAAGGCCAAGGAAAAGTCTGTGGCTGAGAACGGTAAGCGTGTTTGTTTCTTGAATAGTCGAAGTGTGTTTGTGGCAAACAAAAAGGAAACAGAAACCAGATCCGCTATGCTATAAATACAGTTTGAATCTGAAAGTGTGTGCACATGTTTGTCAACCAGAGATAGACGGTGGATGTAATGTGTGGCATGTGACGCAAGCTCGAGGTCAGACTGTCTATGTGTGTCTATAGACAGAGGGTCAGAGAGAATCCAATGAAAGACTTGGTTGTTGGTATGGATGGCATGTCGACTCATCGAAGACTTATATATTAGACAGCTGCAGATCTGGGACTGCTGAATGTCTTTCTAAGGAAGTGACTCTCTAACCATCCAATATCCACTCACTTTGCCAACAATTACTAATACATCACAGCAGTGTAGTGAGCGCAGTAGCCATGACAAACATGAAAGCACTCCACACTCATTTCCTGAGGTAACACCAGCAACACTTTCATCTCCATCCTTAACAGGAACTTTTCATTTTAACTTGAAACCAAAACCTATTTGAAAAAAATCAGTGTAAATGGATTTGTGATTTCTTTAGGAAAATTAAACTTGGATGTATTGTGGTAACCGTGTTTTTATTTATTTGTTTGTGCTTATTGATTGATTTTGTTGTCATAATAGCAACTGCACTTTTGATGAGACCATGGTCAATTTCTGACTGGTATATAAACGCCGTTTAAAACCAGTAACATTCCTTGGTAAATATATTCAACCATTAAGTTCAGTCTGTTTAGATGTCTAGGGCTCTTATAAAATCATACATATTTCAGTTAAATACTATTTTGAAAGCTTCTGACGCGACATAAAGGAGATCCCGAGATTATTACAATGATGCTTCCTTAACAAAAACTGCACCTATGGTGTTTTGGAAACTGTGGTTACCATGGTAAATTGCTGGGTAATTGAGAATGCAGCCGGTGTCATGCATCTGAACTTGCCTGAGGTCGCAGACAGCGAATCTTCTTTCACAGCAATGTGAGCATCTCCATCGATCTGAATGAAACATTGTGCCGGTGGGTATCCCGATGAGAGAAGCGATTTGTCAAGAGAGAAACGATCCTCAATGAACGACTTCTTACTGACGCTCAATGTCAGAAAAAGCGACTCGGAAATATTTGCGTTGCATTTTAATCTATAAAACGTTTAATGCCACAAATTCACCGCTAAAACCTTTAAATTGCAATAACGCGAAACAGTTGCGGAGAAAACTTAACGTTACCTTGACCAAGTTGAACATCTCAATAGTCCCTGAGGATGGACGTGCGTTACGTTGGCGTTTGATAGCCTATATTAAATCTGTGCGCGCTGTATACAACTTTCTGACGACTGACTTGATGAAAGCCTTTCTGTCTCTGTCTTTCGACAAACCCTGTGTAAACCCCCCTCTCTCTCTCTCTCTCTCTCTCTATCTCTCTCTCTCTCTCTCTCTCTCTCTAGTTCAGCAGAGGTTCTTGTGGGGAGGAGGGGGGGCTTGCAGTACATGCTGAAACTGATGTGCTCTGCTGCTCCCACAAGGCCACCTGGTTATGAATATACCTTTTACCGTATTCAACTTCGTGTTATGCAAAATCATTAAACATCTTTCACATTAAACATGTTTCATTTGTAGAGATATATTGTGTTTTTTGTCAAAGCTCTACACGCCTCACCTTTTATTCTCAAACATCTTTGATGAACATGTGCTCCTGAACAACGCTGAGCTTTCTTTAATAGACACATCTCTCATGTTGGCACTAATTGGCTGTCATGTTTATATTCTTTGGTTAATGCTCAAAAGGATATAATGTTTGTAGCATAACAGCTTTGCATTGCACTCCGGTTATTTTCGTAAATCTGCAGGATGCTGCTATTACTATTAAAAACTCATTTTCATCTTCCCTCTGATGGATTCTAAGTCCATGGCAGAGCTTTGAGATTGGCATGAAAGTTGAATGAAAACGTGCATTCTAAAAAGAAGATACAGTAGCCGTCCTCGATTTGTGCGCTCTAAACGTCTGGCAGCGACACATCCTTTTCCTGTGGGTGAGAAAATATGAAAGATTATTCACGATGCATTGCAGTACAGACGCCAACATAAATGAGGGGTATAAAGAAGCACGAGTAGTATAAACAGAAGTCATTACATAATTGTTACTGATCGCGTACAAATTGATTAATCTGTTCTCAAGCACTCAGAAGACATTCAAATGCAAGACCACAAACACAGCAACCATGTCTTAGGAGAAAATATTTTGCAGCATCCATCAGGTAGGCCTAACCGAGAAGAGGTCTGAGGTTTGTCCTCTTTTAGAAACAATTCTGCTGAATATGGGAAAGTAAATGTTGATATATAAACACTTATTATAAAGTATATTAAAAATGGATCTTAGTCATTAAAGCACCATGGTCATGTATAAGATGCAAAAAGGAAATTTTACTCGAATAAATGTGGCAATTGAGTCTACAGTATGTGTCATTTGAAGTGATGTTAAAGTTCCCTCAAAAATGAAAATTCTCACACTCTTTCTTCTGCAGAACACAAAATAAGATATTTTCAAGAATGTTGTTAAACGGCACCCATTTATTTGCGCTTGTTTTTGTGTCCATAACGGGAATGGGTGCTGGCGATGTTCGGTTACCAACTTTCCTCAACATATCTTCTTTTGTGTTCTGCGGAAGAAAGAAAGTCATACAGGTTTGAAATGACAAGAGGGTGAGTAAATGATGACATAATCTTCATTTTTGGGTGAACTATCCCTTTAGCAGGCGCTACTTTAAATATGCTTATTATGCTGCAAACTATTGGGAAAAATCGTCTAACATTTAATTATGGTAAAATGTTGTAAACAAATGGAAAGTCCTATTATTGGTTACTGAAATCATTAGCAAAAATATTTCACACACACACAGGGTTCTCGCATTCCTTATCTCAAAGGAACTCCTTATTTTGCTGGTAAGGCAAATGGTGCCAAGCAGCCCACCTTTTCAAAGAGAGCTGCCCGCTGGGATATCAAAATTTAATTTGCCGTAACGAATAGGATTTGACTGATACTGTCACATCCTCACGTTTGGTCAATGGTCTGTCTGCAACTCAGAGATTAACAGCTAGGTCTTGTCTCGATGCAGAAAGAGATGAAATTGATAATGGTGGTCTGAACAAGCAAAAACATTTTCCTGTCTGATGCAAGAAGAGAATTTACTCGGTTTATCTTTAGACTGATGGAAAGCTGGCAGAGAAAGATTTTTAACTGCCCAACGTGGCTCACACAATGCACATCTGCATGTGGAAATGTTTTCACGTGGATTCCCTACTTCTTTCTTGCCTTCTCCTTCATTCTCTTTTTCTCTAAGCGCACAAGGAGAAATCCCTAAAAATTAAGACAAACTGCAGGGTTTAAGCAGAGAGAGAAAAAGAGAGAGAATCAAGGCGTCCTCAACTGACCAGTAAAACCTTTACATTTGTGTTGAAAAATCATGATCCAGCTATGGCTTATCCTCCTGGTTTGACACAGTTGGTGAGTCATCGGCAGCAGGAGGGGGATGCTACAGATTAGAGTTTTATTTAGGATTAACAAAAGTTAAAAGCAAGTGTCTTAAATAGATTTTATCTTGATGTTGACAATTTAATTATAAGATGTTGTCTATAAATTATCTTATCTATGAAATTCTCACAACATGCTGTAAGAATAAGTAAAGACTAAATCACCAGTAAACGCTGTTGCCAGTAAAAGAAAGGGGCACCGAGAGCCTTTAACTATTGGAAACACAACAAAACACACATAAAACAAACAAATCATGTTATATCAGTCCCAAAGTACAAAGTCTCTAAATGTATTTTTTTATTTGGTTGAAAATGTTGTTTGAATAAAGCGACATGTCCCTCATTTATATTCCTGACAAAATATCTAATTTCATGGGTGAGTGAGTTGTGTATAAACATCTCATCTGAATGCTGATCAACTCGTCATTCTGCTCAGAAATCCTACTTGTTTTGATGAAGCTGATGATGTTAATCAAGTTGATGAGGAATATCAAATCACTTTTTGATATTTTATTCAGGTCTTTTCTATAATTTATAAACGGGCGGTCCACTCAACGCAACTGTAACCTGGTTTCCTGATTAAATGTCAACGGAAACCATCAGAGATGACTTCATGAATCTCATCAAATTGTTTAAGTCATATTTATTTTTTGTTTTTGAATGTGCACTATACTGTTCAAAGCCTGCATTGCACACAGTACGATTCACCATTAGGCCTTCTGAGACTATGTTTGAGAATCCTAAAGCATTATCCTAGACCAAAATATGTAGTCTTTGACTGCTACTTTTACATGTTCACACAGAAGATTAATGACCAAATCTTTCCTTTCATAAAAGTCTGCCTGATGTGTCGCACATTTTTTAAGGCTCAGTCCTGCATTTCTCCTGTTTCCTTGTGTGTGTCCATTTTTAACAAGCCTTGACTGTTGTACAGTCTGACATTAATAAAAACTGAGATCCCACTGTGTGGTGTGAGTAATACAGCTGAGATCATTTCGGTACGGGACTATTAAAAATCACACATTGTGCACCTGCCTGTAGACAGGAGGATCGTATTATGTCTTCTTTTGAGTCTTAGATCTCAGAAAGGAGATATCTGTCTGGTGATCAGGGCTGTCAAAACAAAATGCTATTTTGACTAAAAGTCAACTTAGGTTAAAGGAAGTTCACCCAAAAAATTAAAATTCTGTCTTAATTTACTTACACTCAAGTTGTTCCAAATCTGTATGAATTTCTTTGTTCTGATGAACACAGAGAAAGATTTGGAAGAATGCTTGTAACCAAACAGTTATTTTCCACCATTGCCTACCATAGGAGGAATCAAATATTTGTAAATGTCTTTAGTGAGTTGAATAAAAAGAATATATATTTTACAGAATGTAGGAAAGCAAACAGTTCTGGGGCACTTTTGACTACATTTACATTTATGCATTTGGCAGACGCTTTTATCCAAAGTGACTTACATTGCATTATCCTATACATTTATATTTGCAATACCCTGGGATTGAACCCACAACCTGGCGTTGCTAACGCAATGCTCTTATCACTGAGCTACAGGAAAGCTGACTACCATTGATTTTTTCATACTACTGTAGCCTTCAAATAATCCACAATCCCTCTAGTTCTAAACCCAATGCCCTGTGGTCCAGTGGTTAGTGCATTGGCTTTGAAAACAACAGGTTGTTGGTTAGAGGCCCTACCTTCTTTTTATCTCATTCAATACAGGGGATCCTGATCTGACCGATACATTCTTAGTTGTCAGGATACGTTCTCTTAATTTGATGGAAAATGCAGTGATATCAGGCTTGAATTCTGAGAACCTTCTTGTTGTCAGCAGTGTTAATGTGAGACAAGTATGACAATCTATCTTATTGAACAGAGTGGGGACGGTATCTGACAGTAACATCCTCAGCCATCAGACACCGTTCCCCCTGCTATGACAAGAAACATATAGCCTTCAAAAGGGGCTTCCAATCTGAAGGCCTGGTGGCCCATACAGGGTAACCATATCTGACAGCAACTTTCTTAGTTGTCAGGATACGTTCTTCTGCTTTAAAAGAAAATTTACTGATATCAGGCTTGAAGTCTGAAAGTCTTCTTGTTGTGGTGTCAAAAAATATCAGTGTTAATGTGAGACAAGTATGGACTTCGATCTTATGGAACAGAGGGGGAACGGTATATGACAGTAGCACACATACAGAACACTGCTGCCAGGATTATTACTAGAACCAGAAAATCTGACCATATTACACCAGTCCTCAGGTCCTTATGGCTACCTGTTACTTTTAGGATTAAGTACTATTACTCGTTTATAAATCAATAAATGGCCTAGGACCAAAATAGATTGCAGATACGCTCACTGAATATAAACCTCAGTGGAGGTTTATATTCAGTGAGATAACAGTCCACTTAGATCACTATAGGATCAAGTCAGTTAGATATACCAAGGGTTCACTCTAAACTAAGGGAATTCGCTTTTAGCTTTTATGGCGCCTGTAGCTGTGCATCAAGGCTGAAGAAAAAAGACAGATAATATATTAAAAATCTTCACCCAACTAGAAATCTTAAAAACATTTTAATAATGCCTTGTCTAAAAAAGATTTTCACAGAAAAGTGACAAATACCAAAGATGAAAGCAAGACAGAAAAGAACGGCACAGCGCTATAAATGTTTTAGCGACACGCAAATATACTGTAGACCAAATTAATAATTTCACACTTGAGGAATAGCATGGCAGCAGTACTGTATTTTTATTCAGTGCCAGAAATTAACACTTGCTGTTTATGATCCTGCAGAAAACTTACCATGAAATGATTCCCTTCTGAGATTAATGGTCTATTTTTAATTCACACTTCAAGTATTTACCATTAAAGAAAAGTTACTGGTGCAGGTTTGGCAGATAGTTTCTATTACAGAGAGTTTTAGTCTTAAATTGTTTTTTTTTGTGCAGGGGCTAAGTCTGTATTCCTTCCTCACAAAGGTAAGGTACATAAAAGGCAGTCAGCAAAGGCAGATACTCTGCACACACATTTTTCAAAGGAAGGTCTATAAACAAGCAAAAGTAAATGAACATTTAAACTTAATTTCCATGAAAGTCTGTCAATGGGTTGTGGGATTGACATTGGGAGAAAGCGTTTTCACTTCCCCAAAGTTGTTCTATGGCTTTATCATCGACATTGGGACTGTCTAGTGAATACAGTTGTTAGAAAACTCTGAACTGGCCTCATAAGATATCGATTGTGTAATTTAACTGGACCATTCATATTTTACATTGACTGACATTGTGCCGTCTGTACACATTAGGTTAAAGTAATGTATGAACTCGGAATGTTAAGTCTGTCATTTTTTATAATTCAATTACATACTCCAGATTGAAACCTAATGTACTTGAGCCTTCAGTAAGATTTTGACAATTAATTGACCCGTTAGGCCTTAATCTAAATCAGATGATGACGATAATTCCAGAGTTTAATGAAGACTCTGACCTTTTTAGTCTCTCTGGCTGTTGGTGCATATGCTTAACATTCATGTGCTCCTCTAAGCAGCTGGCAGAGGATGAGAAAAACTGACTTCTCTAAACAGGTGAAGCCTGCATGCTTCCTGTCTGCAATATTTATGGTTCGTAATGCAATTAAAGTACTGCACATTGAAAGGAAATTGTTAAAGGTAAGATCTGGTAGAGTAAAAATGTAATCCCTAATGAAGTACAAAAATGTTGTAAATCGTCTGCATTGGGGAAATTACCACATCAATGAAATGCTGTGAACAAACATACACACCTCAACTTCTCTCACTATCGCAAGAGTAATGAGCTGCAGCTTCAGGCTCACAGAGCAGCCAACCTTGACGCAGTGCAGCCGATCTTGGAGGTAAGCGCGGGTCTTCCTATAGCTCGTTGGTTGACGCATGGGCGGGCTATTTCTTTCGCTTTGCAGCGGACGTGCTTTTCCGACAGAATTGCCCAATAAGGGACTAAGAAAAGTTGTTACGTAATGGTTTCTCACGAAACCTATATGAACCTTGGGGGAGTGTATCAAGCACAGAAATACGTCCAACTCGTTTTTTGACGAGTTGCCCAGATCAAGCAAGAGAAGACAACACGTTTAACATGGTAAAGAAGTCAGAATGCATGACACATCGTTGCACATCCCCTTTAAATAAATATTCAACAGCTTGATAAAAAATGATCTAAAGTACTATACCACACATACATCTTCAGCATAACTATCTGCTACACATGTTTTTCTCTCACAGTGTGTTCCTGGATGCATCTCGCCTGCAAACTGTCAGATTTCACAACATGTTCTGCTAAGCTTCAAATAGCCATATTTGGAAGAATGCAGTACAGATGCAGGGAGTATTGACGCTATGAGTTGACAGGTCAGTGAGAAAGTCTGTGTTCCAGAGAACAATGCCCCTTGTGACTGACTGTAAGTTCATAATGGGGTTCAGATTGAGAAGAAGCTCCATTCTCATCTGCCTCTCCTGACCATTATAGATTTCCCTTCACCATCTGTCTTTTTCAAAAACACAAGTTTACCATCCCACTGCTACCCCCTCCAATCCCACATCCAACACTTCATCTGACTTTTCCACTCATCTCCATCTCCCTCGTTCTTGTGGTTACATCCTCAGATCAAACGTCATGTTGCCTTTCCCACAGAATCCAGTCATCATGACCGTTTCCCCTCCACTGCAGTTCCATCAAACCACATGCAGGGCCAGAAGGCCAAATGATCATCTCAAACCAAAATCGCTTTTTCATGTCCATGGCGCTGTGGAAAACAAACAATGACCCTGTGAAGAGTCACAAATCAGCACAGCATCTCATTACTTTACCACCTCGCTGTCATTTTTTGCATTTTTGCACTGTGGGATGTCTTCTTGTTAGCTCTTTTTGTGCTGCATCTCAGTTCATTAAAAGAGCACATATTTTTCACATATCTATTTCTGAACTAACTATTGGGTCTTGATTTAGTAGCTAAAGACTGTTTTGGTCCTACATTAAAATTCAATAGCGCGCCTTTCCATTGCACATCTGCAGTTTACAAAAAAGATTGAACTCACATATGTCATATTAAACTTCAACTAACAATGTTGCTGCTTTTATGTGTTTTTGCATTTTGTGTGTAGCAATAGTCAACTTAAAATAATAAGGCAACCTATCTTAAGCTCGTTTTTGAGTTAACTCTACAAATAGAGTCATCAGTTGTCACAACATTGTCAAGTTTACAGAACAAAATATTTGTTGTTGGCTGAACATAGAGATAGAACAATAGAGAGTAGAAAATAAAGATATCTATAAATAAACAAATGTATTTGTCTTTTACTAAAATTGTACTTGTTTTCTGCCTCAAACAGACCAAAACTTGGATCAAATAACTGTTTGAACAGTTTGTGTTGAGTGCATTTATACTAGTTATAGCGTTGTATTATGCACTTACACATAATTGACCACACAAACCTCAACCATGGTTACAATAAAAATCCATCACTCATTAACAAAACTCTAAACTCAACAGATCACTTACAGTGACAACGATATCAAAGCATGAATTAAGCCAGCAAGAACTCAAACACTGATCTTTAAAAGAAAAACAAATAAGAAACTGAACACTCAAGAATTGAACATGCTGCAATCCATCTGGGAACTTTCAAACTCGTGCAATATTGTTTGTTTAGAAATACACTGTTTTGTGAGGCATTTTGGCCAAAAACTTGAGTCAACAAAATAATCTTTGTTAAAAAAATGTTTAGGCTAATTTTGTTCAGTATATGCAAAACAATCATTTGACACCTTTAACTAAAAATTCTATGTTCAAGCTACTAATTTATCTTTGTAAGGAGAACATTTTGCAATTTGGATGTTTGAACAGTGTATGTGAATGCAAATTAATTTAGTGCTCACATAGTGCTGACGTTTTGAAGCGAAAAATTGTAAAACATTTCTGATATTTTATTTATTTGCCACGTTTATTTTGAAATACATTTGTTATTTCCTTGTAATCTAGATACAGACTCTTTCCTATGTGAGAAATCCAAAATCTGCTCACTCAAAGTGTCTTTGATCCACATTTTCTCACAGTAATGAAAAGCTCATGTCTTAACTGTTTGTTTTTCTACTCAGTTGTTTGTTGAAACAAATGTCGTTTCCTTAGATCCCAATGTTTCCCTTTTGTCTTTATTTTATCTACTAAGCATGAAAAAAGCTACGCTTTTGAAAAAGACCTTTAATATTACAGACAAGCTGTTGTAACATATGTAATAATTGTGGTGTAATAATTCTCAGAAAACTATATGCAGGATGGTTAAATCAAATATTGGTTGCCCAAAAAAGAAAACCCCACATATTCTCTTCTTTCTTTCTTGTCTGTCCAAAAATAGCTTGGCTGCAAAAATGGATCAAGATTATGATAAAGCACTGCATTTACAATCTGTATCAGTGTGGCTTTCAAGTATTTGAGAGATCTGATTTGTCCATTAAACAAAATTTTCTGTTTAAAGTTCTCATCTCTATATATGACAAATAGTCTCCATGCTAAACGACAGTAATGCAACCAATTTTTCAAATATGAATCTCGCAAAGTCAAAATATGTGTAATATTTTTATAGACTTGATTCAAAACAGCTTAAGGTTGATTTGTTTCATTGTGCAATTTATTTCAACTGTTAATACTGGAGTTGTCTTGTCTGTACACACTGTAAAACTCGTTTGTTTACTTAATGCAATTGTGCAAACTCGCTGCCTTGATTCAATTAAGTAAGCTTAACTAAACTGTATTAAAAAAAAATATGTTTAACTTACTAAAATAAGTAAAATATTTATTACTTTTCTGACTCAAATTAATTAAGTTGAAATTACAAATTTGCCTGTAATTGTATGTTAACTAAACTAAATTCTCTCAGTTTTATTTTGCACATTTCTTAGTCTTGATATGTACAAATCAAACTTATGCAAACCAAAAGGAGCAAGAAGAGATTGATCTTATTACTGGCATTAGCACAGTTACAGTCACTGGAGACATAACACATGTTACAATAACATGTAACCTCCCACACACTAAGCACATTCATCACTCTTCTCAACAATGGTAACCACAAAACTGAAAAATATGTCAAACTCTTCTAAATATCTAGGATAAGTGAACATTAAACACTAACAAGTCTTTAACTTTACTGAAAAACACATCAAATATTCATTTTCTTTCAAATGTACTCTCTTAATGCAATCTGACGCAAAGCATGCTGGAAATTGGAAATCTTTCTCGACCAATTGTGTTGAATTTACATGTTTAAATTGAGTAAATAGAACAAGGAGCAAATCATATTTTTTTTAGTTTTAGTCAAAACTTAAAGTAAATAAAAAAATAATCATTATACTTTACTTAATAGGAAAATGGTGTTTCATGAACTTAAAATATTTAAGTATAACTTTTTTTATAAAATTGAGTTTACATTACTTCATCTGTTTGATTATTTTGAGCATTTGGTTTTACAGTGCAGGTCACAGAAATTAAGCAAAAATTTTGCCAATAAAAAAATCTTTATGAATAACAATATGTTGTCAATTATTGTTAAATACTTTAATTTTATCTTGTAAAACCTTATGAGAGTGTCCTTCAAAAAGTACACTGAAATTCACAATTTTTCATGGACTTTCTACAAAATATAAATTTATGCAAACCATTACATGTTCCAAAATTTCTTACAAATACCCAAAACATTTTAACAGAGAAAAGTTTAAATTAAAATAATTATCAGTCACATTTAGCAAAAAACGTTGGAGAAAGTGCTTCAAAGTGATTTAGTAAACTGAAGATTTATAAAACATCACACATCCTGGCTCTAAGGAAGCTCCAGGAAGTCCATCTAGTGGCCAGACATGTAAAAGCAAGCAGATTGATCGCATTTATTACTTTCTCTACTTCAGCTTTAGGAAAATGTAATCTCTACTCTGCTTTATACTGTTAGTAGCCTATCTGAACATTCCAGATCAATTCTAAACCCTTTTAAAAACTCTTATTGAGACTGACACAAGATTGTGTCATCTGCGTGTGTAAAGAAGTTCCCTCCGTCTTCTTCCTAATGGCTTTGTTCAGAGTGTTTAAAATGATGTCTTTGTTGTTTACAATGTTGTAGGTGGTAAGGTCGGCCAATTTCTGGAAGTCCTCAGGTGCATAAGTAAGTCTGGAGGTAGAAAACGGACTAGAGACACTGGTGAAGTCAATGTCAAAATCTCCATTCTTCATCTCAGTCTTCCCCTCTCTCTTCACTCCTATCACACAAATACAAATATAAAAACATTAATTTGATGTTGGAGAAGATTTCCTTTCTATTCTGATGCATTTGAGTCGGTGAAAATGATTGGTCTTAATTCTGAAATTACAGCGGGTATGTCTAAAGTGTTGGATGTGCTTACCAGGAGCCTTGAACTGTTTGAATGTGATGTTTATCAGGGGAAAATGAAGCACTATGGGAGCCTCTGGATTTTCTTTATCCTCAAACACATAAACTTCTTTTATTGGCTCTGACTCCAACTTTTTGAAATCAATCCTTGGAAATGGAATCTTGCGATCGCTGCAGTACTTTTGAGTTTGTTTCAGGGGCTGTTGGACACATACACTTGCATTATAAAAATATGATCAATGCACAGAAAGAGTTTCAAAGTTTTTGACATCGCATTACTTCATTTATTCTTCACCTTAAAGTGGTCAACATCCCAAGCGTAGTTCAGAGACAGAATGACATCTGCCCGTCTCTTAGGGCGAAGCACTGGAGGAAATCCCGACTTGATCACAACAGCAGAGTCTATGAGTCCAACTGTAGTGTCGGCTGGTGTCAGAGAATTAGGGAAAGCATCTGGATGGGTTTCTGCAGACACAGAGGACAGATCACATTATAATTATGGTATTCCCAGTTTAATTCCATTAACACTTATTAACGACACCAATAGGACTAAAAATGATGTTCTGACCCTCCAATGCGGTGAAGTCACAGTTCTGACTGTAGTTCCTGTGCATGTGGAAACCTCGCAGAAAGTTGTTCGCGTGACTGACAATGGGGCGGCTGGTCAGAAAGTTGCTCAGCTTTTTTGCCAATTCAGTCATAGGACTGATGTGTAGCGTGTCCAGCGTTGACGCTTTATCATCCGTGTCTACAGTTAAAGGAGGATAATAATGACAATAGCATTGTTTATTGTTGCATATGAACAATCAGAAAATTAAAAATGTTTTATTTATATTTAAAGTAATGCTAACTTATCTATGCTTATTGTACTGCCTTTCTCTCACCTGTGTGCTTCACATCTTCTCCAATCTTGTGAGCCCAGGATGGAATGACTCCAGTGACATTACTCCAAATCTGAGTCAAACTCAGAGAGAAAACACTGCTCCATATTCCTGCAAATCCAAACACATCTTATTTAATGCATCATTAACTTTGTCCTGACGTGTCCAAACATTATACGCTGCTATTTTTAGCATTAAAGTGTTTAAATCTATTTACCCAATTGAGTGAACACTCCAGTTTCAGGGAGTTTCCTGACCAAGTGACCAAGATAATATTCACTCCCAAAGTTCTGTGTCGGTATGAAGGCTCCATACTTGAGAAATCCAATCTCATACGGGGTGAATTCACACCATTCTGTTATACAGTAAGGATGTTTAGCATAATGTTCTTAAAACCTGTTAGTATATACTTTATCTTGCAATCTGAATCATACTTTTTTGGAAATGGCAAACTAATCAAATCAATAAGAAAAGAAATACAGGGGTATTTGGGGATATTTGAGGTTTATAACAACACTGGTTGACTCTTTGTCACAAAAAAAGTGTGAACTCTGTTCAACATTTACCAGACTCGACTGTATTTCCAGTCTTGCCATTCTTCATGTTGAGAGCTGTGTATATTGGAAGTGGGTTCTGGCCCTTTAAGAGTGCCTTCTGCTGTTCAGAGAGTGTCACCATTTTTTTCTGAATAAAGAAATTGTACAGATCTCTTCAAAATCTTTGTTAAGACAACGATATGCCAATAACATACAGCTTCGGTGTTACCTCTCTGTTTATATAATTTAAATGTACATGTTCTATCTGATTTTGAAATAGAGACAAAACTAGCAGTCAAATCTGTGTACCTTTCCTTGGACAAGATACTCTACAACCAGACCCCACATGTCGATGAGAGAGACGAGATGTCCTTGTTTTTCTTTCTCTTTCATCTTTTCTTTGTAGTGCCGTAGCTGCTCTAGTGAAAATAAACTGAACACACTTTTAGAGATCTCCTTTTTCACAGACTCCATAGTCACATTCAGATCACTGCTTGACCAGTCGGCATCACCATATAGAGATGCCAAAGCCCTGTGAGACAATGAGAGAAAATTAAAGAGAAAATCCACTGAGTATATGATTCAGATTGGTTGAACTGAAGCCTGTAGTTCTTCTTTAGCTCACCAGGTAGAGCCAGAAACTCCTGTGACGTAGCTAACAGCATCAAGAAGCTGGAGTTTCTGAAGTCCTCTAAGACTTCCATATGTGCCCGTCATTGCCCTCGACCCCCCACCAGAACACACCACAGCCACCACTGGCACCTGAGGAGTCACAAAATAAATACAGTAAATATCTTTGATGGATGTTATGTCTGTTGATTGTACAAAAGTTTGTATTTGTTTCCCTGCCTTGCTGGGTTCAGGTGGAGAGGTGAGTTTCAGAGCTCTCTGTAGAGCTTGTGACACCACTTTTCTCCTCTTCACCAGAAAATTATTTTCTTCCATCGGGATATCAAAACCAAGACGTACATTCATGTCTTCATTAGAACTTTAAAACAAACACACACATTTTACTCTGAGAACTGAAGTTTGGAAGTTTACAATATTATGTCTCATACAGACACATTTTTGGTGGTTAAATAATTTTTTTACTGCACATAAATAAAAAATATTTACCGATCCTCTGGGTTTACTTGCAGATCTACTGTACCCTATGAAAATAAAATGACCTTTTTTTGTTACTATATATAGGTTTTTTTAGATATACATATATGCTATATGCTTTATACTGACTTAAGTTGCTTGTTCTCACCTCTCCAACAGGCAAAGAGAGATTTAACTGTTTTTTAGCTGACATTTGTTTTATAGGGATGGTGGACAGAGGGTTTACAGCATTCACGTTTGCACCATCCACTTCTGTCACTTCCTGTAAAGCACAGTTAGATGATTAAACAATCATAAAGATATTTTTGCTTACATATATTTTACACAAAAACCTTTATAGCACATAAAGGACAGAAGGGCAAACTGAAATGTTACGTGATCTTCAGTATATGTTGATTTGGTATATAAGATCAATGTAACTGAGCACACACCTGTGATGGCATGAGACTAAATTCAGTCTCCAGGTCTCTATTGATGTAGTAGCGCATAGTTTGTGAGAAGCTGGGATTTTCCTCAGAGTCTGAGATCAAACAGTCCTCCTTAAACGCACCTCTCAGTTTTAACAGCAGGTTATCCACTGAAATAAACACACACACAAAACATTTTTCAACATTTAACAAGTTTGTTTATAAGCTTTGCTGTGAGAAACACCAGACTGGAAACTATACTTTGGTATTTTATATCATAAAACATGCTTTTGGTTGTTTTTCACTTTTTTATATAATATATGTTCTTCTGAAGGTCTGAACCCAGAAAGATCTCCGTTTACCATTAGTCCTTAGTTTTTCCGCCTTCACGTCAAGTGCACAGAATGGACCAGCCTTGAATGACATTAAAAGTGGTTTGCAACAATATGCAGAGTACATTCAGTTTTACTAGACACAATAAGCAAGAAAAAAATATTCATTTTCATATCACTTTTTAGAGCTTTGGGGGGTGTTTGTTTTGTTTCTTGTCTCTTTTTTATGAAACTGTAATAAATGTTCTTACCATCAACACTCCATTAGAGATGTAAGGCGTGGGGCTCTCAGAGCTTCAATACATAAAAAAGAATAGTTGAAAATTTATTTGTTAAATTAGCTAATATTAATTATTTTGTGTAACATTATTAATAGCTGATATGCCATTGCATAATTTCCTAATGCTAAAAACAATAAAAAACAGTATTGTTGTTTTTGATGTTTCCACAAATTGTCCACAATGTTTTACTCACCTTTCTGTCATCTTAAACTCAACCCACAGCTCATTATGTTTCTGAGAAAAAAGTATATACATAATCAGACTACTGCATCAGCCTATAACCAATAAACATTTCTAAGACCTGATGACTATACACCGATTTAAAAGAGCTGGCAATAAACACACCTGAGGAATTAATATCTTTAAAAAACAGAAAATGTAGTGATTAGAAATGACAAATGTGTTATGTTTGCCACACATATCAGCGATTTATAGATACATGTATTTTGTATAACAATTATCACTTGGAGTGGCCATGCAAGGATATACAAAACCATACTGTATGATGGTTCATCATCATCAGTTTCTACTTGCTGTCCACACATGTAAGAACTTACCTTATCATCTGAAATGAAGCATTTTGTCAGCTTTTCTCCAAGTGTAAGGTTACTGATATCAAAGAGAATGGACGAACAGCAGTCATCTCTTGTAAAGCGGTCGTCATCATATATGTACAACTCCAGAATATTCTTAGGAAACAAGGACATAGTGTCAACAACTCATTATGACCTCCAAATGGTTCAGGTTTTACATGTTTTGTTTTGTTATTTGAATTCCTAAGAGAAAGAAAAATAGTTCTATGGCCATGTGGGTAATAGGCCAAAGGCATCCAAAAAATCGTATAATATTTTCTTTACCAGCATTTCACTAATAGTGGCCTTAAATGCAGAGAACAATGAGAATAATTTATTTTTTTTAATATTATTTAGATAAGATTTCAATAAATTAAGTTAAAACAGTGAGGACAGAGTATAGATCACTGTTACGCTTTGTTTGAGAAATTGAATGTCACACCTTGACACCACTGTGTACTCTGAATAAGAAGGTTTCATTCCATTCAGGTGCATTGTTGTTTCTGACAGTCTTGGTTCGATGACAGCAGGCACAGGCCGTGGGTAATTTCAAGAGGACGTAGCAGTCACACTTTGAAACTGAAATATAACAGGGTATTTTATTCTAAATTATTCTTCAAAAGCAAGTAAATCCTAATTATTATTTTGTCACAAATCAAATTTTTGAGATACAAGCCAGGCAGCTGTTTGACTCACAGAGGTCACGTGAGCTGCTTATCTTCCCTCGCAACACTGTGACAGTGAGATTCCAATATGGCATTAACTCCTGTAAAACAAAATTTATGTTTCTTTAGGTACACTGTTAAAAAAATGTTTACTGAATTGTACTGTTATTTTTTTTAACAGATTTTACACATACAATTAAATGGAACTGTAAAGATATACAGATAAAAACAAAAAAAATAATTATTTTATACAGTAATGTCTTCCTGTGGTAATTTCTATATTGTAATTTCAACTGTATTAAAATGTGCTGTTGCTCACTATAAAAAATATAAAAGATCCCACGTTGGCAAATCCCTGTCCATTTAATTATTACAAAGCTGTGACATTAGGAAGGTAAGTTTCATACAAATGCTTTAAGGTTCATACATCACGCCCAAATATAATTAAGAAAAAGTTACCTTTTGCATGTTTGTGTTCTCAGCAGGACAGCTGTAAAGATGAAATGACAATCTGACTGTTGCTGTAAGATATAACAGAGAAAACCTGAGGAACTTGTTCGTCCCCAACCCTTCGCACCCTTATGACATATTTGAAAGTGTTTTGAGTCATTTTTGCGCTTTTCAATCTGATTGTTATGTTTACTACATCAACATCAAGATTGAGGGTTAAGTTCATGCAGTTCTTTAAATTTCCATGAGCATGTTTTGTCTTTTGTTAGTTTGCAATACTAGTTTTCCAATGTGTGGTGGCGTAACTCCACCTATTCAGTTTAGCCCTCTGTCATTCAAATAAACTGTGTAATCCGTCTACCTTTGGGAAAATCATTTTCTTTCCTAATTAAATTTGAATCTGAGAATTTTTTAATATATTCCTTTTGTATATGTTGCTTTTAGATTATGTATATGTAATTTAAAAGAGAAAAGCAATGCTGGGGGCGTATTACAGAAAGTTTCTTATCCTAGGTCTTAATTTAAAATATGCTACGTTAAATTGGGATTTTTCACAAATTTGAATTACAGAAGCAAATCTTACAAAATCGTATCTTTTCTCTAGTAAGGAAATCTTAAATCGCACCATTAAGCTCGGCAATCCACTTTCAGGTCTGTTAAAAGTGTAAGCTCCATCGCTTACACTTTTGGAAACGCGAACGTTGGGTGTCATGGAGAAAGAACATAAAAACAGGTTGTTATGTGACTTTTTTATTTAAGGTGCTGCATAAGGCATTAGTCACTATAACCGGTAATGCTCTGTGACGCTTGTTGGCCTCTGTAATGCTGGTTGCAGTTTCTGTGCTAACTGTGATGTCAAGTTGCGCCGCATTCTGTAATTACTAATAAGTGTTTTTTCATCACACATGTAACACATCTTCAGGGTCCTCCGATAGTCTTTCTTCCATTAAACATTCTTCCTTTTCAATTATTAATAAATGTAATGCCATTGTTGGACTGCGCAATTGTGAGCGGTTTTTCTGTTCGTTTTTAAATATTTTGAAGTTAGGACAGCTGTGATGTTGTCCTAAAGCTAAGACCGTTTATAGGATTATTTGTCAAGTTAAGACTCTCCTGTAATACACCTTTCCTATCTGTAGATAAGATTATGCAGTTAGGAAACGCTGTTCTGTAATAGCTTTTGTCCTAAATGAGGTCCATCCATCCATCCCTTTTCTACCGCTTTATCCGGGGCCGGGTCGCGGGGGCAGCAGTCTAAGCAGGGATGCCCAGACTTCCCTCTCTCTAGACACTTCCTCCAGCTCTTCCGGGGGGACACCGAGGCGTTCCCAGGCCAGCCGGGAAACATAGACCCTCCAGCACGTCCGGGGTCTCCTACCGGTGGGACATGCCCGGAACACCTTCCCGGGAAGGCGTCCAGGCCTAAATGAGGTCCTAACTGAAATAACCATGGTTACCGAACAGATAGGATAAGATTTTCAAGTTACGATCTTTCTGTAATACGCCCGCTGATGAGTAATTTAGCAAAACTTTATTGGTAAATACGACTTAGCGAGTGATCTATTGATGTATATGAATCAGTGTTTCTATTCATCAAGCCCAGTGCCAAGTGCTTTTCCTCACATACTTGTTACTTCATGCATTTCTTAGCCAAGGCCCAAAGCTAGTTCTAACTTGCTGTTTTATGTGTGCGAAAGGCAGTGCTTTTCAACCATGAAAGGCAGTGATGCTATTCCGAATAGGTGAAAAGTTATGACTGAAGGGTGTAGGACTGAAGGCATGGCACCCTTTTTCTGTTAGAAACTGCCTGACATACAGTATAAATAGAAAAAAAACTATGAAGACTAAAAATCGTACTGTAGTTGATGAAGATAGCTGTTCTTTTTTAAAAATAAACAATGGGCATTGATCGGCATCGAGAACCAGAAGTTAAACCAAATGTCACATTAATCTGAATGTTTCAGGTAAAGAAGTGGGTGTTGATACGGATTGAATGTTTTTATTGGTGTGGTACGTTTTAAGAGCTGTTAACATGTTGCTATGAAGTACAAACTGTCACAATGACACACCCAAACAATGCTATGTATAAAAATAATCAGTCATGAATAAATCAATTCAAGAATGTCAAAGCTTGTTCGTAATTATTTCTCTCACTAGATTGTTCTCAGGCTTTGCTTAAGTAATTATCTTAATCACATCGTAAACTGCGGAATCAAATAGACTAAAAACTGGTTTATTAGGGTGATAGTTATCTTAGTTTTTTAGTCTGAATTTGAATCTCTTGAAAAAAATGTTGTTTTTAATACATTTGTTTAAATGTAGGCATTTTAAATATAATCAGTTCTTAACCCCACCAACACCTTGAAAACTTTATCATCAATAAAGTACTGTGCAAAAGCATTTCAGGACATTGCCGTTTTCAGTCACTGAACAGTAAAAAGTGTGTTTTAATATCTGACATGTACCCTTACCTATGCCCACACACTCACAACACATCCGAGGGACAGAATTGTACACAAAGTGCATCAATGTTATGCAAATCATGACCATTAATGACACTTGGTGATCAATGTAAAATCACTAGCCAAGATGTAAACATTAAGTAGTAAGCTCATTGGCTGGTGATACAGAAGGAACCAATCAGGGGCGCAGATGGGATTTTTTAACTGGGGGGGACCAAGCTGTCAGCAAATGATTTCAACTCTGTTAGTTATTTTGTGTAATTTGGGCATTAACTAGTGTTCAAGTAGTTACTTTGCATAAGTTGGGCTAATGGTTTTATTTAAACATTTAAACATAAATCAGTAGATTTTCCTCAGTCAATTTATACAGTAATTGGGTTGGATGATAATATTATGCCACGACCCTAAATAAGTCTTGCAAGTCCAAATAAATCATTATTTCCTGACGATAATTGTTTGATTCATCCAACCATTATTTTTGTTTTAATTCGCTATTTGCCTCGGTCCACTCACCTAATTGCATAGTCGTGCGCTCCATGTTTTGCTGTGTTTGCTAAGTGCAAAAGACTAGCAATACAAATAAATAACAAAATTAATCTGCCACATCTGGAAAAAGTCAACAGGCATTGGATACTTAAAGTTTTGCTCAAAAGTTTACACACCCCTTGCAGAATCTGGAAGAAGCTGATTTTTGAAAATTAAGGTTTATTTTTAATTTAGTACTGCCCTGAGCAAGTTATTTCACTAAAGAAATGTTTACATGAAGTTCACACTAAAGAATAGTAACCGAATTTCTAAAAATAGCCGAGGGCAAAGTTTACAGCCCCTGATTCTTAATACTGTATGATGTTACCTAAACAATCAACGAGAGTTTTTATGTTTAGTCAAAGTTGTTTAAGGGTTTGTTGTTTGTCATGAGTCATTAGACTGTCCAATGATCTTCAAAACAATCATCCAGGTCCTCAACAATCTTTGCTTTTTCAGCATTTCTGGGAATTTGACTCATGTCCAGCAGTAACTGTATGATGTTGAGATTTCTCTTTTTACATTGAGGACAATCAAGAGGCTCATACACAACTATTACAACAGAAACATTCAGTGCTGCCCACAAAGTCAACACGATTCATTTAAAGTCAGGTGGGTATAAACCTCTGAAAATGGTTTTGGTGTAAAAATAAATTATATTTAATTTCCTGAAAAACATTGATGTATTTTTAAATCTTCTGAAGGACATTAGTAAATGAAAAAATAAGATGTATAAATGAAACAACAATTTAGACCAGTTCATTTTTAGAAGTTTATACCCACCAGTCTTTAAATGAATCGTGTTGACTTTGTGGGCAATGAATGAAGTGCCGATTAATTTTTCTGCACCAGTCATAGAGAGCTGATGGTAGTTTTGTGAGACGGACAGATAGAGTTATTTCAGACTGGTGCGGCTGTTATTAGTTGTTCCGAGTTAACAAAAGTGTAACATAAAAGCTCCTTGTTGTTTTTCAGATGCTGCAGTATTTTTATTAATTTAAAACATATTGTGGATGTGATAGAATAGATGAATACGCAGTCATGCACAGGAGTGACAGCGGTTGCGCTAATCAAATCAGTATGAATGGCAGGGTAACATCATATAAAGATATTCCTTCTACTAAATAATGACTCAGCATTTTGATTGTGACATTTATTATACAGTTTATATACATTTATTTATTTGGGTCTGTTGTTGTCAATTTTAATTATAAATACTACTGATTGATCGATTAATGTGATAATAATTTTAATAACAGTAACTTGTTTTTATTCATATTCATACACATACATACGTGTGTGTGTGTGTGTGTGTGTGTATGAATATGAATTGTACTAATAAAGCTTAGAGTACACCGTGTGTGTGAATGGGTCAATATAAGAAATTAATTAACCCAATTCAATTTCTCAAATTCAAGTGTGCCGATAAATATTACTATGAGTTCATATTCATATGATTCGATATGTTGTACAGAATAATGCTCACACGCACATAAATCACATATAAGGCAAATAACTCTCCTATATATAAAAAAGCTGTGGGGATCGACATATGCCCTTTTCACAATGACGTCACTTAACTCCCGCCTTCTCGCAAAGCAGTGCACCATGACATCCGTTTTGCAACAAACAAGAACAAGAACAATAATGTTTTGCCGTCGAGCAGGAATTTAACAAGAGTGACAGAAAAACTGACAGAAGACTTGTTCAAGTACTTATCCTAGCACCTTCGCTAACACAAAAAGAAATGAAAAAAAAACTTACCTTCATAATCAAACATCTAGCTTTGATCTGGTCATAAGCGAAATTTTGTCTGCAAGATGTTGTACATCATCTAGCCGTATTTGTAACAGCTGTGCAAGGGACTTGGTAAACTTCATTCGGAGGCGCTAAGAACGGAAGTTGCGTGACGTCATGTGAAAAGGTCTTATTCTGATTGAAAGCGAAACGCGCTCGTGACTGAGCAGAAAGTGAAGCTTTTCGCCCATTTTTGCTCGACACAAGCCTCGGTTCAAACGACATCACTGTGGACAACAAATTTGGTTCCTGCGATAACATGACTGCATGTTCCTTGAGCTGTACAAACACTAGCTCAAGCATACAAATGCAAATCTGCAAAATCAAACTTATTTAGACTTGTTATATGGTTGCTCATTTTTTTTATTAATTAGGCAGACCACATATTATGCTTTCTGAAACGCACTACTATGACAAGTTCAACTAGCCAAGATTTAAACGTCGAGCAGCAAGCTCATTGGCTGCTGATACAGAAGGAACCAATCGGCTGTGCCTTAAAGTTATTATGTCAGATTGGACTATAGGACTGCGCAATCTAGAGTTTCATGCCAGAGTTTTCTGGAGCATTGAAGAAATGTATGCTTAAGCTGACTGATGATTTATAAAACCAGGCTTCTTGACACAAAAGGTCCATCTAGTGCACAGGTGTCAAACTCAGTTCCTGGAGGGCCGCAGCTCTGCACAGTTTAGCTCCAACCAGCTCTAAACCACACCTGCTTGGAAGTTTCTGGTAATCCTGAAGATGTTGATTAGCTGAATCAGGTGTGTTTGATTAGGGTTGGAGCTAAACTGTGCAGAGCTGCGGCCCTCCAGGAACTGAGTTTGACACCCCTGATCTAGTGGTCCAACATTTAAGAGAACGTAGAATGAATCACAGTGATAACAAATAATGAATATAAATAAACCGTTATTAACCGCACATATTTAACACAGCCCATTTAAAATCTACTTCAAGTCCAAGGAATAATCGCTCTGACATTAGAATTTGGAATCACTTTATGTATTTCTTAATGGCTTTGTTCAGTGTGTCTAAAATGATGTCTTTGTTGTTTACAATGTTGTAGGTGGTAAGGTCGGCCAATTTCTGGAAGTCCTCAGGTGCATAAGTCAGTCTGGAGGTAGCAAATGGACTTGAGAGACTGGTGTAGTCAATGTCAAAATCTCCATCTTTCATCTCAGTCTTACCCTCTCTCTTCACTCCTATCACACAAATACACACACATAGAACCATTTATTTGATGTTGCGGAAAAATTTCCTTTCTATTCTGAATAGAAAGTGCATTTAAGTGTTCCAGGTCTCCATGCTGTAGGATAATGTTCATATGAGAATCTTACATACTAACTGTTAAAATGTTACGGTCATAATTCTGTGAAATTACAGCGGGTATGTCTAAAGTGTTGGATGTGCTTACCAGGAGCCTTGAACTGTTTGAATGTGATGTTGATTAGGGGAAAGTGAATTACTATGGGAGCCTCTGGATTTTCTTTATCCTCAAACACATAAACTTCCTTCATTGGCTCTGACTCCAACTTTTTGAAATCCATCTTTGGAAATGGAATCTTGCGATCGCTGCAGTAGTCATGAGTTTGCTTCAGGGGCTGTTGGACACACACGCAAACATTACAAAAACATAATCAAGAAATCTATATTTATTTAAGTCAGAAACTGAACCATGTAGAAGTGAAGCTATACCTTCTTTACCCATTATTAGTCCTCAAGGTCTCGCTCACCTTGAAGGGGTCCACATCCCAAGTGTAGTTCAGAGACAGAACAACATCTGCACGTCTCTTAGGGCGAAGCACTGGAGGAAATGCCAAATTGAGCACAACAGCAGCATCTACAAGTCCGATGGTGGGGTCTGCTGGTGTCAGAGAGTTCGGGAAAGCATCTGGATGGGTTTCTGCACACACAGTAGAGAGACCACATTATATTCAATTCAATTGACACTGAGTAGCAGCACTGGCAAGACTAAACATAAATGACCATCTGATGCGGAGAAGTCACAGTTCTGACTGTAGTTCCTGTGCAGGTGAAAACCTCTCATGAAATTGTGCGCTTGGCTGATAATGGGGCGGCTGGTCAGAAAGTTGCTCATCCTCTTTGCCAGTTCGGTCATAGGACTGACATGAAGCGTGTCCAGCGTTGACGCTTTATCATCTGTGTCTACAGTTAAAGCAGGATAATGCCATTAAAATAAGCAGTAATTGAAACATACCTAGCTATTGTTCTTGCCTTTCTCTCACCTGTCTGCTTCACACCTTCTCCAATCTTGTGAGCCCAGGATGGAATGACTCCAGTGACAGTACTCCAAATCTGAGTCAAACTCAGAGAGAAAACACTGCTCCATGTTCCTTGAAACAGAAACCCATACGCATCCTATTCAATACGTCTTTAATCGTGTCCTAATGTGAAACTTCAATCACTATTGTTGACTCCTCTAAATAAACATATCAGTAAATGATTTACTGTAAATTGATGTGTGTATGTATTTACCCAATAGAGTAAACATCCCAGTTTCAGGGAGTTTCCTGACCAAGTGACCAAGATAATATTCACTCCCAAAGGTCCGTGCATTTATGAAGGCTCCATACTTGAGAAATCCAACCTCATATGGCGTGAATTCACACCATTCTGAATAAGACAGCAAAGAAGAACAGAAACTGTATGTTAGTGATTGTTTAGAGAGGACATTATACAACTGTGTTTTTTCCACCACTGCACCAGAATTATTGGGTCACTCAATATTATTCAGTGCAAAGACACAAATATTTACCAGACTCGACTGTATTTCCAGTCTTGCCATTCTTCATGTTGAGAGCAGTGTAGATTGGAAGTGGGTTCTGGCCCTTTAAGAGTGCCTTCTGCTGTTCAGAGAGTTTAACCATTTTTTTCTAAAAAAAAAAGTTAGGAATAATTTATAAATCTGTGATGGAGACAAAGATACAATTTGTGCATCTGTGTGATCCTAACTGCATTACAAATATACTCAGATTTTGACCCATCAAAACTAGCAGTCAAATCTGTGTACCTTTCCTTGGATGAGATACTCTACAACCAGACCCCACATGTCGATGAGAGAGACGAGGTGTCCTTGTTTTTCTTTCTCTTCCATCTTTTCTTTGTAGTGTCGTAGCTGCTCTGGAGAAAATAAACTGAGCACACTTTTAGAGATCTCCTTTTTCACAGACTCCATAGTCACATTCAGATCACTGCTTGACCAGTCAGCATCACCATATAGAGATGCCAAAGTCCTGTGAGACAATGAGAGAACATAAAAGAATATGAACTGTACTATATGAACCATGATTCTGACTGGTTGAATTTGGACCCTGTAGTTATTTTTTCACTCACCAGGTGGAGCCAGAAACTCCAGTGATGTAGCTGACAGCATCAAGAAGCTGGAGCTTCTGTAGCCCTTTAAGACTTCCATATGTGCCCGTCATTGCCCTCGTCCCACCTCCAGAACACACCACAGCCACCACTGGCACCTGAAAAAATATAAATAAATAAAATGAATAAAAAAGGGTCCATGATTGTACAAAAGTTTGTATTTGTTTCCCTACCTTGCTGGGTTCAGGTGGAGAGGTGAGATTCAGAGCTCTCTGTAGAGCTTGTGACACCACTTTCCTCCTCTTTACCAGAAAATTATTTTCCTCCGTCGGGATATCAAAACCAAGACGTACATTCATATCTTCACTAGACCTTAAAAAATGCATTCAAACAATAACAACTTACAGACTGTGAAAAAACTTTAAACATTTTTGTTCATTAATATACACTGACTACCAATAAATGATTCAAACTGTTTACCGGTCCTCTGTCTTTACTTGCAGATCTATGGTACCCTATTCAACAAAAGTCTTTGTCAGTTATTAAACAATCATGGTTTTGATTCTTCACTTTTCAATTGAATATGAAGCAAAGTTGATCTTACTGACCTCTCCAACAGGCAAAGAGAGTTTGACCTTTTTTTTGGCTGGTATTGGTCTAATAGACACAGAAGACAGGGGTTCTACAGAATTCACATTTGCACCATCCACTTCTGTCATGTCCTGGACAACAGTAAATAAACAAGGTTCATATAATAAAACAATTCCATAGATATTTTGCCTACCAGCTGTACTTGATATACAGCATTTGGTCATACTAGTGTTTTCAAACCACTTGCTTTGTAACAACACACCTGTGATGGCATGAGACTAAATTCAGTCTCCAGGTCTCGATTGATGTAGTAGCGCATTGTTTGTGAGAAGCTGGGATTTTCCTCAGAGCCTGAGATCAAACAGTCCTCCTTAAACGCACCTCTCAGTTTTAACAGCAGGTTATTCACTGAAAACAAACACATTCATGTTTTGTAAGCCCTAGTTCTCATTTGGTTCTTCATTAGAAAAGCGCAGGATTTCTTCAAAATTATCTGTTTGTATTCCACAGAAAAAACTAAATTGTAAAGTTTTGGGAAAACGTGGGTAAATAATAAAGAAGGTGAGAATAAAACATTTAAAGTGAACTATTGCAATGTCAAAAATTTACAAAACTGATGTGCAATAAATATATAACAGAAAACCAGTAAGTAAGTATTTTTAGATTGACACATTTGTACAATTATTATTTTTTAATATAGGGGTTGAATGAGTCTGAATCTGAACCCGAAATGATCTCTGGTGATTATTTGATTCCCCTCTGTTTACCGTTGGTCCACTCTTACCATCAGTCTTTCGTTTTTCTACCTTCACGTCTAGTGCACACAATGGACCTAAAAAAAAAAAACACTAAAGTGATAGCTGTGTTTGTAAAAAGGTTATTTATTATTTTTATATTGTAAATTTTACAAATATAGATTACAATTTCTAACCTGTCTCTGTGGCAAAAATGTGTAGCGGTACTGTTATAAATGGTCTTACCATCAACACTCCATTAGAAAGGTATTGCACTGGACTCTCAGAGCTTTAGTACATGATACGAGAGAAAAAAATGAAAAAACAGCTAATAAGTAGTAATGTAAATGTAATGCTATCAAGTGTACTGTGCAACTTAATAACATTACTGTGTTGCAGATGTTTTCACAAATGTTTACTCACCTCTCTGTCACCTTAAACTCCACCCACAGCTCATTCTTTGTCTTAGTAAAATTAATATACATTATAATCAAACTAATTCATCAGACTACAGCCAATTAACATTTCTAACATCTGATGTCTACTGATTTACAGGAATGGGCAACAAATAACTTCTTTCAATACAGTGGAAATAAAACATACATTTAAAAAGCAATGTTAATATCAAATATGACTGTGTATAAACTTGTGTTGCATATGTTTGCATATAGCAGCCCTCAAAGTACAAAAAGCTTTATAAGTCACATTATCAAATGCTTCCTATTGTCCACACGAGTGAGAACTGACCTTATCATCTGAAAAGAAGCACTTCGTCAGCTTTTGTCCAAGTGTGAGGTTACTGATATCAAACAGGATGGTAGAACAGCAGTCGTCACTCGTAAGGCTGTCCGCATCATAAATGTGGAACTCCAGAATATTCTGAGAAAACAAGAACAGTGTGGTAAGGTGAGGAAGGATAAGCTACAAAAGGTTAAGGTTTTACATGTTGCTTTGTCTTATCATCTAATTCCCAAATCAAAGACACATTGACAATTTAGCAAGACATCTCGGGGGAAATTCGGGGGTTTAACTACACAATTTAATAGTGACAGTAATAAACTGCATCAACAGTACTAAACTGTCATGTTTCGACACATTTTTCTTATTTCTGTAGAATGATGTTTCTAAAATAGTGACATCAACTGTGAGGAGCATTTTTCCACTTCTTAAGAACAGTGGGGTTTGAGAATGAACTTGTTCGGTGAGGTTATGGTCTGGTTCAAAATAAGACCTTAAAAATGTGCTTAAAAATAACCAAATCGTATACCTTGACACCACTGTGTACTCGGAAACGGAAGGTTTCATTCCATTCTGGAACATCATTGTTTGAGACAGTCTTGGTTCGATGACAGCAGGCGCAGGCCGTAGGTAATTTCAAGACAATGTAGCAGTCACACTGTGTCACTGAAGAGAGAGAGAGAGAGAGAGAGAGAGAGAGAGAGAGAGAGAGAGAGAGAGATAGAGAGAGCGAGAGAATAAGAAAATGGAGTATGCTATGCATTATACAAGAAAACAAGGTCAGTTGTCAAAAATATAACAGGTCTGAAGTACAGTCACTTCTTATATAAAGTTTCATTTTTATTTTATCAATATTTGGTCACACATAAGATTTCTGAGGAAAGCTAGGCAAGAAAGGAAGCTCACACAGGTCATGTGACTGATTGAATTTCCCTCTCAGCACCGTGACAGTGAGGTTCCAATATGGCATGAACTCCTGTAAAAAGAATGAAACAAAATTGCATCTATTTAGACTGGAATCAGTGAAGAAATGTATAGAACATGACACAGATCGTTGAACTCATAAATATTTACAACACTTCACCTTAAAAGTAGGTAATACGCTTAAACCTTTTGGATGGGGTTGCTTTTCATAATATAGCTCATTATAGACTAGTTGCGTATGTGTTTTGTTGACTCTTTCTAGGCAGTAGGCACCAGTACATTGTAGATTAAAAATACGTTTGTCTTTCCAAAGGCTGTAGGAACATTTTAAACATTTGATATTTGTTAAGAACCAGCATGCTTCAAAGTTTCTAAAAACACGTTGTTTTGTTTATATACAGACAGACCAATATTATATTATTAATATTCTTGTATTTGTTTCACTTCACTATTGCACTGTTCTGTGATCAGCTGACGCATGCACCTACTGTAGATTAGATAAGAGCTTCTCAAACTTTTTTGTTGTAAGGCCCCTTTGTGTAGAGTGCATCGCTTTGTGCCTCCACAAATAAAGACTTGTAATTTTAAATAAACCAAAAACATTTTCATTTATACAATGCTGGAATGTCCATTTTTTTGGTTGGTGGTCTTATTTTTCTGATGTTTGATAGCATAAAACATATGAAAAATGTATATATTTCATAAAATGCCACAAAATCTGTGGCCCCCCTGGATCCATCTTGGGGCCCCCAGTTTGAGAACCACTGGTTTAGATGGAGGCGCCGCTGTTATTTCATAGATAATATAACAACTGTATGGGCGCAGGAACGTTAAATCTATTTTTCTTGAGTAACGTAACATTGCTAACTGTATTCTCTATAAAGGGTTAGATGTCCAATGTTTTGACTAGAAACTTTTCTAACATATTAAATACCAATTTCTGTTCATCCGAATTTGATGTTAATAATATGATGGTTGGGGCATGTCCCACCTGTCCACCAGTAAAACACGCTATAGAGCAAGTTAGATTAGTAATAGGCATACTTAAAATTAACCGAAGTAGTTCATTTACAATTACATTTATGCATTTGGCAGACGCTTTTATCCAAAGCGACTTACATTGCATTATCCTATACATTTATACAATAGGTATTTACAATCCCCTGGGATCGAACCCACAACCTTGCATTGTTAACGCAATGCTCTTACTATGAGCTACAGGAAAGCTCATGATATTCGAATATCATAAAATGCTTTCTTACCTTCTGCATCGTGTTGTTTTCAGTAGGACTACGGTGAAGTGTGAAAGCCAAGGCATGACCATCTCGCAAGTCTAAAAAAAACCAGCGAAACATGTTAGTTCACAGCCCTACGCGCCCTGATAAACTATTTGATAGTGTTTTGTACACGTGCCAGATTTAATATTAACTATTTGAGTATCTATTCTCTCTGGAATACATAATCTTCACCAACAAATTACTTCCTGGGTATCTCACCAATCATGTTAATACTGAAGCAACCTTCCTATCAACCAATCAGATTGTAATATAAATGTTAGGGTCAATGTTAGATTTTGTCATGTATACCATACTTAAACTATTATTTTCTTCTGGTATTAGGGTTTGGATTACTGGTAGGAATTAAAATGAGTGCTGGCTTAACAGTAATGTAATTGTTCCAGGATCAACAAAACATCTTATTTGGCAAAATCACAGTTGCGTATTAGAAGCACAACAATTAGATTACTGCATCATGTGTCAACGGGTGCTCTAGGTGTGAAAAAATGTTATTATGTGCGAAAAAGATAAAGAACAAGGATGATGTAAACGTTGACAGTTAAAACCTCACCTTCCCACAAATTACAGCCTAGCCCTTCGTTATTGAAATATATAAACTCTAAATATACTCTATATATAACACATCAGAAGGATGTAATTGGCACAATGCCAAGTAAAGTCATCTGTTAGTAAGAATGCACCAGAACTTCCTGCTATGCGACAAAAATAACAATCAGCAGATATTTATGGTAACTCAGTGAAGAGGCCATAGCTTCTTTATCGTAAATATTATTGCAAACAAATATTTAATCATGAATAATCACATTGAATATTATTATAGCACTTTACCAATAAGTATTTAAAACAAATATTTGTACTACCATCCGCAAACATCAAAATCATACACGATATCATTGGGTTCTGATGGTGCCCTGGTATAATTTTCATTGGTGACATAACAGGCTGGAATCCCGCTGCTAAGGTAAATCAGCAAAAACAAGGAAGGTTGGAGCGATGTATTAAAACTTTTCAGTTACGTCATAAGCCAAGGCATGTCAGGCACGCCCAAACAACACTACAGGAACAATAAGGAAAAATAATAATATGAAGGCCTACATGAGAGAATGGACTGAAATGTTCTCGCCTATACAAAATGAAAATTTCCCATGAAACAACACAGTATAATAAAATTGCATTTTTTTTATACACGAAATACATTGAAGTGATACCAAACATAAATGTTTTAACTAAATCATTGTACTTACTAGGGATGCACCGATATCGATACCAGTGTATTGGGCACGATACCATACCGGACTTAAAGTTGTGCTTCATAATATGTTTTGAGGCAGAGTTATTAGTTTCAGTGTGTTGTGCTTGGAAAATACAGGTACAGGCATCGGTATTAGTATCGGCGAGTACTAGAAAACCAATATGGGTACTCGTGCTCGGTCTTTAAATAAAGGTATCGGAGCATCCCTAACTTACTATGGCAAACTAATTTAATAGATTTAAACATCGCTGACATAACAAGAGATTTTGTTTCATTTATGAATAGTTATTTAAATGTCATTAGTAATTGAGAACGGGCACATTCTCTGGCTCCCTCTGCATCTAGAACAGACCAACTTCCTGTTCAGAGGTGTGTTTGAAAGTAGCAGTGGCCCAGTTCATTTTTTGTGCTTTTATTTCGATTTCCTATTAACCGCTTTGTTCAGCACTTTCAAAATCACATCTTTGTTGTTTATAATGTTGTAGGAAGTGAGGTTGACAAGCTTATCGAAGTCCTCTGGTGTGTAGGTCATTTTGTGAGTGACATATGGGCAGGAGTCACTTTTGAATTTAACATTAACAGCTCCCTCTTTCAGCTCCTTCTCGGTTACTCTTTTCACTCCTGCACCAAACACATCATTGTAATACAAGTTTAGAGCCAGAAACACAATATTTAAGGAATATCAATATGATGCTGCAATACAACAACTTTCTTATGTATCAGGACGTGCTTACCAGGAGCCTTAAACTGTTTGAATGTGACGTTGACCAAGGGAAAGTGAAGCACTATGGGAGCCTCTTGATTTTCTTCATCCTCAAACACATAAGCTTCTTTTAGTGGCACTGACTCCAATTTTTGGAAATCAATCTTTGGAAAGGGAATCTTGCGATCAGAGCAATACTTTTGAGTTTGCTTCAGAACCTATTTGGCAACATAACAAAAACATAAATAACACACATGTACAGTAATGTTGATAATGCATCTCCTCCTTAAGCCAAACCTTAATAATCTTTCAGGCCTCCCTTACCATGAACTGGTCTTGGTCCCAGGAGTAGTTCAGGGAGAGAATAACATCTGCATGTCTTTGAGAGCCTACCACAGGAGGGAATCCGGTATTAATGGCAAATCCAGAATCAACCAAACTAAGCATGGGATCCACTGGGGTCAGGGTGTTAGGAAAGGCATCTGGATGTTTTTCTGCAGACAAAGAATATTGTTAAGACTATGGAAAGACTCAGATTTTCAAATGCAAAAAGCCATGATTGCATTTCATGCATTGACAGACATCATTAAACAAACATGTTAATTGCTGCAACTTCATTGCACTTGTATCAAATAAATATGCTCTCTAAAAGTTGAATATTGTATAATAGGAGATATTTCATGATAGCTGATGAGCAAAGAATTATCTTTGCACAATAATGAAGCATACGGTAACGTTTACATGGTTTGTTAAAAAATTATAAATAATAAGGTGACTAAATATATTCCAGTTTAGAACCATCAGGATCTATGAAATAAATAATATGATAAAAATATACATTTTCTTAAAAAAGTTAAAAGATAATTTAAAAAGTTACTAATTGATGTAGAACAATGTTTTAGTCACATATAAAAAATAATAAATATCAACATATCTAAAATATATATAAATATACACTTCATCCCAAAATACTTTTTTTAACATTGGTGTAACAACAAAAAAAATATAATATCCTAAATTATCATTTGTATCTTTACACTGCAGTGGTTGTCTCGAAATTATACTGCGATAATCACGTAACATTAGGGGGCCTATCGTACACCCGGCGCAATGCGGTGCAAGACGCAGTGCAAGTGTTTTTGCTAGTTTCAGCCCTAGTTTACAATGTAAAAGATTATTATTGTGTCCATAAAGACCTTTAACCTCACGCACGGCACGAGCATATGCGTTTCCTCTCTGGAGGAGTGTCCAGTCTTTGCTCTTGCAAATTCCACCGTTTACATATCGAATCTGCCATGGCGCGAGTGCAATTGGCTCTTAAAAGGAAGGAGAGACGAGACTCTGATTGGTTTACTGCACGTAATGCCCCAAAACACCCATTACTCATTAAGAGAATCGGAACAACCCGTTTAGACCACGTGCCCGGGCGCGCCGACCGTTTTCCCGTCGTTAAACTAGCAAAACTGGATTCGGACATGCGGAGTGCACCTGCGCCGTGCGCTTAAGACCATGAGCTCAGATCGTTAAAATAGGGCCCTAGGACTTTATTGACTAAAATGACTGACTTGTCAAAGACATGTTTTGAGGTCATTCCAAATGTTATACCTTATTAACTTAAAGGGATACTTCACCAAATATGTATAAATGTATTTTATACAGAGGAAGATATTAGGAAGGATGCTTATAACCAGACAGATTTTCCCCCCCATTTACTACCATAGTAGGAAAAAATATAATGGTAGTCGAAAGTTCCCCTGAACTGTTTCTTCCTACAATCTTCAAAATGTCTTCTTTTGTGTTGATCAGAACAAAGAAATGTAAACAGATTTGGAACAACTCGAAGGTGAGTAAATGATGACAGAATTACAATTTTGGGGTGAAGTGTCCCTTTAAATCATTAAGATTGCACACTTGCGGTCAATAGCACTTGTGTCCCAAACCTTTCCCTGTGATGAATCCAGAGTTCTCGTTGTAGTCCCTGTGCAGCTGCAAACCCCTGAGAAAGTTGAACATCTGGCTGATAATGGGGCGGCTGTTCATAAAACCGCTCAACATTTTAGCCATGTCCGTAACTGGGCTGACCAAGGACATGCCGGGGGATTTTGCCTTATTAGCAGTGTCTTTAAAATGAAGCAAAGAGATAGATTATACATAAGAATTTACTCACTGTGTATAATCATGAACGCCTGTTTTTTATTACATAATATGAATTTGGAAATACCACTGCCTGGGGTAGCAGCAACTTGGATACTAAATCTGGTTCACCTTATACCTAATAACACAAACTCTCACTTGTGTCACTGGCTTCCCCTCCAGTCCCAGGGGCCCATGAAGGGGCGATTCCAGTGGTGAGACGCCAAATTTTCATCAGATTGAGAGAAAAAACATTGCTCCATATTCCTAATTAAGCACAAAAATACAAACATTCATGTGTGCATACAGTATATAACACTACAGGTTAATGTTCAGGAAAGAATACTTGACAGAAGAGGAGTTACATTTATTTCTTAAGATGTAGAATTAACAACAAAAGTCAACAGGTCACACAGTACTCACTATGCATAAACTCACCCAATAGAAAGGACAACCTTGTTTCAGGAAGTTTCTTGACCATGTGACCAAGATAATATCCACTACCAAAGTTCTGTGCGGGTACAAATGCACCATATTTAGAAATTCCAACTTCATATGGCGTGAACTCACACCATTCTAAATGGGGAAAAAAAACATGAGAGTATTAATATACTGTACGTACAGTAATTTAAACATAGGCACCCCAAGCTACAGTGAAGAATTAGCCCAATAATTTTTTTATCATTTTAGAATAAAGCTGCATGGTCCACCTTGGATAACAAAACTATTAGCTTGGGTTTGAGCGTGTCAAAAATGGACAGAGCCAGACATTTGAATACATTTTTAAAAAAGCTCTTAACAATGTGCAATATATTGTGTTATATTTATGGGAGTAAAACATGGGAATCATAGGGGAGTGAATAATGGGGATACTAGGACTGTACTACAAGCTAAACAGCCATTAGCTATATTTTTGTCCCTGCTACAGTACATACCAGCCTCCGTTGTACTTTCTGACTTGCCATCCTTCATGTTAACAGCTGTGAAGATGGGTAAAGGGTTCTGGCCCTCTGACAACGTCTTCTGCATGTCACTCAGAGTGCCCATGGGATTCTATGAAAAGAAATCATGAATTAATAGTTACCCAAGTCTGACTCATTATTTATAGATACAGTAATGGGCTGTTCTTTACTCCACCTCTGCCACTTGAAGCAAACAAGCAAATCATATTTAATACATAAAAAATGTAAATGTAAGCATCCAGTACCTTTCCTTGAATAAGATACTCTATAGCAAGACCCCACATATCAATAAGAGATACAAGATGTCCTTCCTTCTCTTTTTCCTCCATCTTCTCTTTGTAGTACCACAGCTGCTCAAGAGAAAATATACTAAATGTACTTTTAGATATCTCTTTTTTAGCAGACTCTATAATCTTAACGAAATCTGTTTTAGACCAGTTAGGGTCGCCATAAAGAGAAGATAAAGCCCTGAAAGACAGAGAAAAGGCTCTTAACAACAGATCTTCCATTCTTGGTATTTTTGTGCATTGTTGTTTAAATATATTACATTTAAAAATAATTTTCTTTCAAGAATAGTTTAGCTTTCTATTATTCAATGTTCACGGCGACTCAATGGATTTCATAATTCACACAATAAAGCAACGTATACTGCGATTTCTATAACATAATGCTATTCATTATAGAAATGTTACTGCAGTATTTATTTACGCTGACAGTCTAGAGTTCCTCTTTCGCTCACCAGGTGGAGCCAGAAACTCCTGTGACGTAGCTGACAGCATCAAGAAGCTGGAGCTTCTGTAGCCCTTTAAGACTTCCATATGTGCCCGTCATTGCTCTCGACCCACCTCCAGAACACCACAGCCACCACTGGCACCTGAGGGTCATCATCAAACACAAAAATATTGATTTTGCTTTAATAACCTAATAATGGTCTTGTTTGTGAAACTCAGGATCTGATGTTGCTCATTTTAATCTGAATTACCTTGCTGGGTTCAGGTGGAGAGGTGAGATTCAGAGCTCTCTGTAGAGCTTTTGAAACAACTTTTCTCCTCTTTACCAGAAAATTATTTTCCTCCGTCGGGATATCAAAACCCAGACGTACATTCATGTCTTCAGAAGACCTTGAAAATGCATACAAACAATAACAACTTACAGACTGTGAAAAAACTTTAAACATTTTTGTTGATACAATGCTTATTATTAATATACACTGACTACAAATAAATGATTCAAACTGTTTACCGGTCCTCTGTCTTTACTTGCAGATCTATGGTACCCTATTCAACAAAAGTCTTTGTCAGTTATTAAACAGTCATGGTTTCGATTTTTCACTTTTCAATTGAATATGAAGCAAAGTTGATATTTCTAGTACTGACCTCTCCAACAGGCAAAGAGAGTTTGATATTTTTTTTGGCTGGTATTGGTCTAATAGACACAGAAGACAGGGGTTCTACAGAATTCACATTTGCACCATCCACTTCTGTCATGTCCTGGACAACAGTAAATAAACAAGGTTCACATAATAAAACAATTCCATAGATATTTAATAACATTTTGCCTACCAGCTGTACTTGATATACAGCATTTGGTCATACTAGTGTTTTCAAACCTTTACAGCAAATAAAGAACAGAAGTGGAAACTCAAATGTTTTTGTGATCTTCAGTGTAAATTGCTTTGTAAAACAAGATCAATGTAACTGAGCACACACCTGTGATGGCATGAGACTAAATTCAGTCTCCAGGTCTCTATTGATGTAGTAGCGCATAGTTTGTGAGAGGCTGGGATTTTCCTCAGAGCCTGAGATCAAACAGTCCTCCTTAAACGCACCTCTCAGTTTTAACAGGTTATTCACTGAAAAAAATAAACATTAATGTTTTGTAAGCCCTTGTTCTCATTTGGTTCTTCATTAGAAGAGTGCCCAGGATTTCTTCAAAATGATCTGTTTGTTTTCCACAGAAAAAAATCTAAATCGTACGGTTTAATAAAGCAAATAATAAAGAAGGTCAGAATAAAACATTTAAAGTGAACTATTGCAATGTAAAAAATTTACAAAACTGATGTGCAATAAATATATAACAGAAAACCAGTAAGTAAGTATTTTTAGATTGACACATTTGTACAATTATTATTTTTTAATATAGGGGTTGAATGAGTCTGAATGAGTCTGAACCCAGAAATGATCTCTCTGGTGATTATTTGATTCCCCTCTGTTTACCGTTGGTCCACTCTTACCATCAGTCTTTCGTTTTTCTACCTTCACGTCTAGTGCACACAATGGACCTGCCTAGAATAAAGGAAACGGGAAAAATTAACTGAAAACAACAAGTCACAAAGTGATAGAGCTGTGTTTGTAAAAAGGTTATATAGGTAGGTTGAAATATCATTTTTATATTGTAAATTTTACAAATATAGATCACAATTTCTAACCTGTCTTTGTGGCAAAAATGTGTAGCGGTACTGTTATAAATGGTCTTACCATCAACACTCCATTAGAAAGGTATTGCACTGGACTCTCAGAGCTTTAGTACATGATACGAGAGAAAAAAATGAAAAAAACAGCTAATAAGTAGTAATGTAAATGTAATGCTATCAAGTGTACTGTGCAACTTAATAACATTACTGTGTTGCAGATGTTTTCACAAATGTTTACTCACCTCTCTGTCACCTTAAACTCCACCCACAGCTCATTCTTTGTCTGAGTAAAATGAATATACATTATAATCAAACTAATTCATCAGACTACAGCCAAAAAACATTTCTAACATCTGATGTCTACTGATTTACAGGAATGGGCAACAAATAACTTCTTTCAATACAGTGGAAATAAAACATACATTTAAAAAGCAATGTTAATATAAATATGACTGTGTATAAACTTGTGTCGCATATGTTTGCATATAGCAGCCCTCAAAGTACAAAAAGCTTTATAAGTCACATTATCAAATGCTTCCTATTGTCCACACGTGTGAGAACTGACCTTATCATCTGAAAAGAAGCACTTTGTCAGCTTTTGTCCAAGTGTGAGGTTACTGATATCAAACAGGATGGTAGAACAGCAGTCGTCACTCGTAAGGCTGTCCGCATCATAAATGTGGAACTCCAGAATATTCTGAGAAAACAAGAACAGTGTGGTAAGGTGAGGAAGGATAAGCTACAAAAGGTTAAGGTTTTACATGTTGCTTTGTCTTATCATCTAATTCCCAAAGTAAAGACCTATTAGAAAATTTGTTGACAATTTAGCAAGACAATAGTGACATCAACTGTGAGGAGCATTATTCCACTTCTTAAGAACAGTGGGGTTTGAGAATGAACTTGTTCGGTGAGGTTATGGTCTGGTTCAAAATAAGACCTTAAAATAAAATTAACCAAATCGTATACCTTGACACCACTGTGTACTCGGAAACGGAAGGTTTCATTCCATTCTGGAACATTGTTGTTTGTGACAGCCTTGGTTCGATGACAGCAGGCGCAGGCCGTAGGTAATTTCAAGACAATGTAGCAGTCACACTGTGTCACTGAAGAGAGAGAGAGAAAGAGAGAGAGAGAGAGAATAAGAAAATGGAGTATGCTATGCATTATACAAGAAAACAAGGTCAGTTGTCAAAAATATAACAGGTCTGAAGTACAGTCACTTCTTATATAAAGTTTCATTTTTATTTTATCAATATTTGGTCACACATAAGATTTCTGAGGAAAGCTATGCAAGAAAGGAAGCTCACACAGGTCATGTGACTGATTGAATTTCCCTCTCAGCACCGTGACAGTGAGGTTCCAATATGGCATGAACTCCTGTAAAAAGAATGAAACAAAATTGCATCTATCTTTAGACTGGAATCAGTGAAGAAATGTATAGAACATGACACAGATCGTTGAACTCATAAATATTTACAACACTTCACCTTAAAAGTAGGTAATACGCTTAAACCTATAGCTCATTATAGACTAGTTGCGTATGTGTTTTGTTGACTCTTTCTAGGCAGTAGGCACCAGTACATTGTAGATTAAAAATACGTTTGTCTTTCCAAAGGCTGTAGGAACATTTAAACATTTGATATTTGTTAAGAACCAGCATGCTTCAAAGTTTCTAAAAACACGTTGTTTTGTTTATATACAGACAGACTAGGCCTATATGTAACAATATTATATTATTAATATTATTGTATTTGTTTCACTTCACTATTGCACTGTTCTGTGATCAGCTGACGCATGCACCTACTGTAGATTAGATAAGAGCTTCTCAAACTTTTTTGTTGTAAGGCCCCTTTGTGTAGAGTGCATCGCTTTGTGCCTCCACAAATAAAGACTTGTAATCTTAAACTTAGAATTTTAAATAAACCAAAAACATTTTCATTTATACAATGCTGGAATGTCCATTTTTTGGTTGGTGGTCTTATTTTTCTGATGTTTGATAGCATAAAACATATGAAAAATGTATATATTTCATAAAATGCCACAAAATCTGTGGCCCCCCTGGATCCATCTTGGGGCCCCCAGTTTGAGAACCACTGGTTTAGATGGAGGCGCCACTGTTATTTTCATAGATAATATAACAACTGTATGGGCGCAGGAACGTTAAATCAATTTTTCTTGAGTAACGTAACATTGCTAACTGTATTCTCTATAAAGGGTTAGATGTCCAATGTTGTGACTAGAAACTTTTTTAACATATTAAATACCAATTTCTTTTCATCTGAATTCGATTTGAATAAACTAATGGTTGGGGGATGTCCCACCTGTCCACCAGTAAAACACGCTATAGAGCAAGTTAGATTAGTAATAGGCATACTTAAAATTAACCGAAGTAGTTCATGATATTCAAGTATCTGTGTGAAAATGCTTAATCTTACCTTCTGCATCGTGGTGTTCTCCGCAGGACTACGGTGAAGTGTGAAAGCCAAGGCATGACCATCTATGTGGAATATAAAAAAACCAGCGAAACTTGTTAGTTCACACAGTTAGATTTAGTCATGTATACCATACTTAAATCATTTTCTTCTGGTATTAGGGCTAAATTACAGTCAGGGTTTGGATTACTGGTAGGAATTAAAATGAGTAAACAGGAATGTAATTGTTCCAGGATCAACAAAACATCTTATTTGGCAAAATCACAGTTGCGTATTAGAAGCACAACAATTAGATTACTGCATCATGTGTCAACGGGTGCTCTAGGTGTGAAAAAATGTTATTATGTGCGAAAAAGATAAAGAACAAGGATGATGTAAACGTTGACAGTTAAAACCTCACCTTCCCACAAATTACAGCCTAGCCCTTCGTTATTGAAATATATAAACTCTAAATATACTCTATATATAACACATCAGAAGGATGTAATTGGCACAACGGCAAGTAAAGTCATCTGTTAGTAAGAATGCACCAGAACTTCCTGCTATGCGACAAAAATAACAATCAGCAGATATTTATGGTAACTCAGTGAAGAGGCCATAGCTTCTTTATCGTAAATATTATTGCAAACAAATATTTAATCATGAATAATCACATTGAATATTATTATAGAATTTTACCAATAAGTATTTAAAACAAATATTTGTACTACCATCCGCAAACATCAAAATCATACACGATATCATTGGGTTCTGATGGTGCCTTGGTGTAATCAGGGCCCTTAGGAAACATTACTGCTGGCCAAAATGCCTTACATGTGCTTTTATTTCTTCTAGAATCATGTTTTATTTATAGGAATGTACACTTCATTGGAAAACAATGTGTGTTAAGCTTATTGGTAATGAAAACGTTAATGTAGCGACTTTTGATCACACATGCTATGTTTTCATTGGTTACATAACAGGCTGGAATCCCGCTGCTAAGGTAAATCAGCAAAAACAAGGATTTGTTTGACCGTTATAGGAAAACTATTCAGTTACGTCATAAGCCAAGGCATGTCAGGCACACCCAAACAACACTATAGGAACAATAAGGAAAAATAATAATATGAAGGCCTACATGAGAGAATGGACTGAAATGTTCTCGCCCATACAAAATGAAAATTACCCATAAAACAACACAGTATAATAATAAAGCTTTTTATTCAGGAAATACATAGAAGTGAAACCAAACACACGTTTAACTTGATCATTGTACTTACTAGGGATGCACCGATACCAGTATCTGTATCGGGCCCGATACCAAGCTCATGTACTCATACTCATATAGATATACCGATACCAAAGACTGATACCTCACCTGACATTCCGGACTTAAAGTTGTGCTTCATAATGTGTATTGGGGCAGAGTTATTAGTTTCAGTGTGTTGTGCTTGGAAAATACAGGTACAGGCATCGGTATTAGTATCGGCGAGTACTAGAAAACAAATGGTACTCGTACTCAATCTTTAAAAAATGGTTAAATCACTATGGCAAACGAATTTAATAGATTTAAACATCACTGACATAACAAGAGATTTTGTTTCATTTCTGGATAGTTATTTAAATGTCATTAGTAATTGAGAACGGGCACATTCTCTGGCTCCCTCTGCATCTAGAACAGACCAACTACCTGTTCAGAGGTGTGTTTGAAAGTAGCAGTGGCCCAGTTCATTTTTTGTGCTTTTATTTCGATTTCCTATTAACCGCTTTGTTCAGCACTTTCAAAATCACATCTTTGTTGTTTATAATGTTGTAGGAAGTGAGGTTGACAAGCTTATCGAAGTCCTCTGGTGTGTAGGTCATTTTGTGAGTGACATATGGACCGGAGTCACTTTTGAATTCAACATTAACAGCTCCCTCTTTCAGCTCCTTCTCGGCTTCCGTTCAGCATCATTGTAATACAAGTTTAGAGCCAGAAACACATCAATAGGATGCTGCCTTACAACAACTTTCTATGTATCAGGACGTGCTTACCAGGAGCCTTAAACTGTTTGAATGTGACGTTGACCAAGGGAAAGTGAAGCACTATGGGAGCCTCTTGATTTTCTTCATCCTCAAACACATAAGCTTCTTTTAGTGGCACTGACTCCAATTTTTCGAAATCAATCTTTGGAAAGGGAATCTTGCGATCAGAGCAATACTTTTGAGTTTGCTTCAGAACCTATTTGGCAACATAACAAAAACATAAATAACACACATGTACCGTAATGTTGATAATGCATCTCCTCCTTAAGCCAAACCTTAATAATCTTTCAGGCCTCCCTTACCATGAACTGGTCTTGGTCCCAGGAGTAGTTCAGTGAGATAATAACATCTGCATGTCTTTGAGAGCCTACCACAGGAGGGAATCCGGTATTAATGGCAAATCCAGCATCAACCAAACTAAGCATGGGATCCACTGGGGTCAGGGTGTTAGGAAAGGCATCTGGATGTTTTTCTGCAGACAAAGAATATTGTTAAGACTATGGAAAGACTCAGATTTTCAAATGCAAAAAGCCATGATTGCATTTCATGCATTGACAGACATCATAAACTCTTTCCCCGCCAGCCTTTTTTTTTTAAAGTTGCCAGCCTACGCCAGCGGTTTTTAACATTTTCACCAAATTTTAATGGCTCACAGTACATTGTCTGTAAAGAATATATGGACAAGCAATATGGCAAATGAAAGAACAGAGTCTTTGCTTTTAAACAAAAAGAAACTTATTCTTCTATCTTCATTTGTTCTTTTTTAATCACTCCTTATTAGATGTGGGTAGGTTTCTTAAAAAAAATGCATCACTTTGATTAAACAGCTGAAATAATTTAAAAAATTTGTCAAAGATTCCGCCCAGATTACACTCATAACAATTATTAAAAACCGATAAGAAATATACGTTCTGGGATTCTGTACTTTTTCCTAAAGATGTGTAACAGCGCCACCTGCTGTACAACAGTAAAAACACCTTCATGTCATGTTTTTCTTAGTCTTGTAGCGGAGTCATGTCGAAGCCTTAGGTTTTGTGTGGGGAGAGACATATTATTGTTATCATGACATAATATGCGCTCTCTCCAGTCTCGTCTTTAGCCCCGCCCCTCTCGTTCCTCGTCTAGCTCTCCATCAGTGTTTCATCCCGACACCTGTCCCCTGTTCATTATCCTTTGTTTGTCTCCCCTTTAAAAAACCCTTGTTTGTGCTGTCCTGTGCCAGTTCTTTTTGCTGACCGTCTTCCCATCAATAAACTAGCAAAACTGGATTCGGACACGCAGTGAGTGCACCTGCTTAGATCGTTAAAATAGGGCCCTAGGACTTTATTGTCTAAAATGACTGACTTGTCAAAGACATATTTTTGAGGTCATTCCAAATGTTATACCTTATTAACTTAAAGGGATACTTCACCAAATCTGTATAAATGTATTTTAAACAGAGGAAGATATTTGGAAGAATGCTTATAACCAGACAGATTTCCCCCCCATTGACTACCATAGTAGGAAAAAATATAATGGTAGTCGAAAGTTCCCCTGAACTGTTTCTTCCTACAATCTTCAAAATGTCTTCTTTTGTGTTGAACAGAACAAAAAAAGGTAAAGTATTTTTTCCTACTATGGGAGTCAATGGGGGGCAAGATCTGTTGGTTATAAGCATTCTTCCAAATATCTTTTCTATCTGTGTTGATCAGAACAAAGAAATGTAAACAGATTTGGAACAACTCGAAGGTGAGTAAATGATGACAGAATTAAAATTTTGGGGTGAAGTGTCCCTTTAAATCATTAAGATTGCACACTTGCGGTCAATAGCACTTGTGTCCCAAACCTTTCCCTGTGATGAATCCAGAGTTCTCGTTGTAGTCCCTGTGCAGCTGCAAACCCCTGAGAAAGTTGAACATCTGGCTGATAATGGGGCGGCTGTTCATAAAACCGCTCAACATTTTAGCCATGTCCGTAACTGGGCTGACCAAGGACATGCCGGGGGATTTTGCCTTATTAGCAGTGTCTTTAAAATGAAGCAAAGAGATAGATTATAGATAAGAATTTACTCACTGTGTATAATCATGAACGCCTGTTTTTTATTACATAATATGAATTTGGAAATACCACTGCCTATTTCTGGTCACCTTATACCTAATAACACAAACTCTCACTTGTGTCACTGGCTTCCCCTCCAGTCCCAGGGGCCCATGAAGGGGCGATTCCAGTGGTGAGACCCCAGATTTTCGTCAGATTTAGAGAGAAAACACTGCTCCATATTCCTAATTAAGCACAAAAATACAAACATTCATGTGTGCATACAGTATATAACACTACAGGTTAATGTTCAGGAAAGAATATTTGAAAGAAGAGGAGTTAAGATGTAGAATTAACAACAAAAGTCAACAGGACACACAGTACTCACTATGCATAAACTCACCCAATAGAAAGGACAACCTTGTTTCAGGAAGTTTCTTGACCATGTGACCAAGATAATATCCACTACCAAAGTTCTGTGCGGGTACAAATGCACCATATTTAGAAATTCCAACTTCATATGGCGTGAACTCACACCATTCTAAATGGGGGAAAAAAACATGAGAGTATTAATATACTGTACGTACAGTCATTTAAACATAGGCACCGCAAGCTACAGTGAAGAATTAGCCCAATTATTTTTTTATCATTTTAGAATAAAGCTGCATGGTCCACTTTGGATAACAAAACTATTAGCTTGGGTTTGAGCGTGTCAAAAATGGACAGAGCCAGACATTTGAATACATTTTTAAAAAAGCTCTTAACAATGTGCAATATATTGTGTTATATTTATGGGAGTAAAACATGGGAATCATAGGGGAGTGAATAATGGGGGATACTAGGACTGTAATATAAGCTAAACAGCCATTAGCTATATTTTTGTCCCTTACTGCTACAGTACATACCAGCCTCTGTTGTACTTTCTGACTTGCCATCCTTCATGTTAACAGCTGTGAAGATGGGTAAAGGGTTCTGGCCCTCTGACAACGTCTTCTGCATGTCACTCAGAGTGCCCATGGGATTCTATGAAAAGAAATCATGAATTAATAGTTACCCAAGTCTGACTCATTATTATAGATACAGTAATGGGCTGTTCTTTACTCCACCTCTGCCACTTACAGAAAACAAGCAAATTATATGTATTACATGAAAAATGTAAATGTAAGCATCCAGTACCTTTCCTTGAATAAGATACTCTATAGCAAGACCCCACATATAAATAAGAGATACAAGATGTCCTTCCTTCTCTTTTTCCTCCATCTTCTCTTTGTAGTACCAAAGCTGCTCACGAGAAAATATACTAAATGTACTTTTAGATATCTCTTTTTTAGCAGACTCTATAATCTTAACGAAATCTGTTTTAGACCAGTTAGGGTCGCCATAAAGAGAAGATAAAGCCCTGAAAGACAGAGAAAAGGCTCTTAACAACAGATCTTCCATTCTTGGTATTTTTGTGCATTGTTGTGTTAATAGTATATTCACTTCAAACATTAACATTATTTCAAGAATGGCTTTCTCAATGTTCATGGTGACTCGATGGCTTTTATAATTCACACAATAAGCAACGTATGCGATTTCTATAACATTATGCTATTCATTATAGAAATGTTACTGCAGTATTTATTTACGCTGACAGTCTAGAGTTCCTCTTTCGCTCACCAGGTAGAGCCAGAAACTCCAGTGATGTAGCTGACAGCATCAAGAAGCTGGAGCTTCTGTAGCCCTTTAAGACTTCCATATGTGCCCGTCATTGCCCTCGACCCCCCACCAGAACACACCACAGCCACCACTGGTACCTGAGGGTCATCATCAAACACAAAAATATTGATTTTGCTTTAATAACCTAATAACGCTCTTGTTTGTGAAACTCAGGATCTGATGTTGCTCATTTTCATCTATATTACCTTGCTGGGTTCAGGTGGAGAGGTGAGATTCAGAGCTCTCTGTAGAGCTTTTGACACGACTTTTCTCCTCTTTACCAGAAATTGTTTTTCTTCCATCGGGATATCAAAACCCAGACGTACATCTAGGTCTTCGGCACCACTTTAAATCGCACACACAAACATGATTACTATGAGAACAGGGTGAGTTGGAACTGTATCAGTATTGATTGTGTTTTGTATATATCAAAAATAATCTAGACATTAAAGGGATACTTCACCCGAAAAAGAAAATTCCGTAATCATTTATTCCCCTTCGAGTTGCTCCAAATCTGTAAAATTTTCTTTGTTCTGATGAACACAGAGAAAGATATTTGGAAGAATGCTTATAACCAGACAGATTTTGACCCAAACCCCCCCCCTCCCTTTGACTCCCATAGCAGGAAAACATACTTTATATTTGTTTCTGTTCTGTTGAACACAAAATAATATTTTTTTATAGAATGTAGGACAGTTTGAGGCACTTTTGACTACCATTGTTTTTTCCCTACTATAGTAGTCAAGGGGGGCAACATCTGTCTGGTTATAATCATTCTTCCAAATATCTTTCTCTGTGTTCATCTGAACAAAGGAATTTATACAGATTTGGAACAACTCGAAAGTGAGTAAATGATGACAGAATTTTCATTTTTGGGTGAAGTATCCCTAAAAAGTAAAATTGTTACCAATCATCTGTATTCAGTTCCACATCAACTTTTTCCTTTGAAAGAAAAAGATAATAATTTCAGAAATGCATCCATCTCAAATTTACATGTGTAATCATTTTGCCAGTACTCACCTGTCCAAATTGCAAAGAAACTGTAATTTGCTGTTTGGCTGGAAGTGGTTTTAAAGTGATAGATGACCCAGTGTCTTCATACTTTGGATTTGTACCATCCACTTGATTTGTCTCAGTCTGGACAAGCTACATGCAAGTAAACAAATAAACATAACTTTTAAAAGCTCAAATATGAATTATGCATACTGTATTCACAACACTGTTAGAAGTCAGGGAAAATATGCGTAAATTAAACGTTTCATTTAGTAATATTACAACACTACAACAACTATCTATTACAGCAGACAATAAATGTTGGCAATATCTTTTTGACAGATGGCATGTGTAAGGAATGGCCTTTCGGGATAGATGACTCACATTTTCAGAGAACATTCCGCTCTCAGGGGTCAAATAAAGTTCAGTTTCGAGGTTTCGGTTGATGTAAAAATGTAACGTCTTCATGTATTTTGGACTGTCCTCATTTGAAATGACGTGATCCTCTTTAAAAGCCCCCTTCAGCTTCAACACCATGTTCTGGATTGCTAAAGGACACAGAAAACTGTACAGTAAATCCACTTACACTTTGGGACATAACAATACTGAGAATATCTAACGCTTAGTAGCTGTATCATTTCTGTGAATTTCTGATACAAAAAAAATATTTCCATGGTAGTTTGCATGCACATATCTGCATTTACCTTCAGTATTTGGAAGCTTGTCTACCCCCACCTTCAGCTCACAAAAAGGACCTGCCTGGTTTCATGGAAAAACATCGATCACATTGATCAAGGTTATCATTTTCATCTACTTCTTTAAGGGGTTAGTTAGTATGAAAGAGCTTGCGGGCTGTTGTAAAACTGCTATGTATTTTTTTCACACAAAGCACATTTAGCCCCTTTTAGTTCTGTCACACTACATTGAAAATGATATACACTGAATGTAGTCTTATAACACACATTAACAGCTGTAGAAAAAATTTAGAAATTAAGAGAAATATTGTTAGTAAATCACAGAATGAAATAAAAATTATTTTACCTCACACATACCTATGAATAGTAAATTCAGAAAAACTGAAAATCATTTTAAAATGGTCCCTTTTTCCATGGCTGTATATATAACAGAAAGTTATTTTGATGATTCTGCCTCATCACGTCATTCGTGGTCTAGTGGCAGGATCATGACAGAGCCTCATGTTTTGTGTAGAGAGAAGCATGTTATTGTTGGTTCTGACATTACATGCGCTCTCTCCGGTCTCGTCTTTGGCCCCACCCCTCTCGTTTCCTCGTTTAGCTTTCCATTAACGTTTCATTCCCGACACCTGTCCCTTGTTAATTATCCTTTGTTAGTTCCCATATTTAATGCCCTTGTGTCTACTGTCCTCGTTCGTTTTGCTATGTTACTATGTCGCCTTGTCTCTTGCCTTGTTCCTGTTTGCTTTGATCTGTCAAGTTTGTGGACTTATTATTTATATTATTTTTGGACCTTGTTTATCTTGGCCCCTCGTGGGAAGTTTTTGTTTGAATTCTTGTATTGTTATTGTTTTACCCATTGTGGGTGTTTTTTTTATTATTAAAGTTCGTAGCAGTGCAGCGCCCTTCAGAAACCCTCCTCCTTCCCCTGCTCCACTTGTATAGATCTGCTACAATGTGATCATGTAGGCTATATGGGATGTTATACAGGCATGTGCACAGATAGGGCTCAACCTGTGCAGAGCACATGCACTTTTTGCCTTTACACTCTGAAGTACCCTTTTATGGTGGTGTTTTCTTTCAATAAATCAATGCTATTGGTCACCCTTTATGTCTGTCTTCCGGTTTTACAAATATTTAGCCAATGAAAGGTTAAAAACAGCTCTAAATCTTGTTGGATACGCTCAAACTGTCAATAAAACCTCGTGGCTCCACCCCCAGCAGCTGAACGTCTTTCAAGGTCAAAGTTGTCGTTAAATAAAGTTATTGTTGTTTGAACAAGTACAGCATTTTCTTAATGCAAGAAACATTATTTCTAAAATGTTCATTTTTATGTATTTGACGTTTGATCTGTTGAGACTGGACAGGGATAGCATTTGCCTGCACTTAATAGCTTTTTCACACACTAGCATTTCACCTTTTATAAATTTGATTCGGCCAAATGTGTTTTACAACAAGAAAACAGCACACATATAGATACAACAATGTTGTAACCTGTTGATTAAAACTGTGATGTCGCCGTTTTAATGATGACGGACAAACTGAACACCTGCACACATTCGCTTGTCAAGAACCCCGAAACATTTACGTAAACTGCATTTGAGTTTGACACAAAGCGACTGAGTGATCCTCGTCACCTAGGTAAATATATCTAAGAAATGTATTTTTTAATTTATGATTGAAGATACACGTCATGTATTAATCAATCGCATTTTACGGTCACATGGTTTTTGCAAAAACTTGGATTTGGAAAGGCCTGAAAACCAGCTTTCATGTCAATTCAAAACCTGTCACATGTGCAATTTCACCATGTGATGGGTCTTCCCAGATGGCATCACTTTTTAAGAATAACGTGTTAAAAATATTTAACGCAATTTTCTGTCATTCTTTGTCTAGCGTTACAGTATACAATCACGCTATTATTGACGTAGAAGCCTCCAATCCATTTAGGCGCGATTTTAAATGGTTGCGTTGTCGCGTCCAGTATAGAGACAGCTTCTAGCTGCGTGACGCGGTACAACGCAACGCTACAGCGGTCCTGTCCGGTGTATACACGGGCTAAAGGCCCGTGGTAAAGCACATTTTGTTGAGTATTTTCGTTATCACAAAGTAAAATGGGGAATGCGTCAGATCTGCGCAGCTCTTAAAGGAGCCGCATTCTTAAACTTGCTGCTGTGACTCCTGTCACCAATGTTAATCTAAGAGTAAAAGAAAATAAGAAATTATTGTGTTTTCTAGCTTTAATGAGTATTCTTCAGTAGCCTATTTAATTTAGAAATTAGCAGTAAAGACTGTAAAGTGTTTGAGCTTTTGAGACTATTATTTTGTTTGATTTACTTTGTCATTAAGATGTGACCAATAAAGTTTCAGCACATGCCCCTCAAAAGTTCTGTGCATGGCCCTGATGTTGTATGTGCAACAGCAGCATTCCTTACATGCACACAGCAGCATGTTGTGGATGTATATTAAAAACCGCAGTAAGGGTTCTTACCACCAACACGCCATTAGTCATGACAGGGCTCGGTACCTCAGAGCTGCAATGGGTAAACACAAAAAAACGTTTACTCATATTTGTGTGTATGAACGTACAATATCTGAGAGAAAAACAAGGCATTGCATTTAGCACGAAGCTGTCAACAACTATATCATTTGCAAAATGAGCAACAAACAAAACTTTCCACAATTAATGTTTATTAAAAAACAACTCTAAGTTATTAATTTTTTCTAGCTTCAACTTCAGTCCTACATATAACGAATTAATCTAAAAGTAAAACCATAAAGGCCATTTTCACCCACCTGTTTTTAATCTCAAACTCCACCCACAGCTCATCTTTTGTCTACAAAAAAGACATTGACAGATCAAATATCCAATAAGTTGTCTGTCATGATATTTTGTCATCTCCACATAGCACTGACCGTATCGTTTAAAATTAAGCATTTTTTCTCTTTCTTCTCAAGTGTGAGGTTATCAATGTCGAACAAGACGGTGGTGATTTGATCATCTCTCATGTACGGGTCATTGTCATAGATCTGGAACTCCAGAATATTCTATATAGAGAAGAGAAGTGATATAAATACTGCAGATATGTAATGTCATTTATTTGACAGGCACGGCAGCCTTGAGCCATGGTTTACCTTGACATTGCTCTGGACCCTAAAGTGAAATGTTTCATTCCATACAGGCTTGTTGCTATTTGCGACAGTCTTGGTTCGATATGTACGAGCAGATGCCGTGGGGAGGTTCAAGATGACATAACAGTCAGATTCAGACCCTAAGGAAAAATGAAAATTGTAGGGTGTTGTCACTTTCCATACACACGGTCTTTGCCATGTAACAGCATTTTCAACTTGTGCATGTACTGCTGTAAAAAAGCACAAGGTATGTCAAGACCACACACGGACACGAGCATAGCAAGTCTGAAAGACAGTACAGCAAAACACACAAGTTTGAACTTGTTTTCTGTAAAAGCACTTGAAACACTCCTCCAGAAAGTAAAGTCTACTGCGTTATTTGGAAGCTGTTAAAATGCACTTATGGTCTTACAGTAGTCATATGACTTTTTGATATTGCCATGTAAAACTGTCACTGAGAGATTCCAGTATGGCTTCACTTCTCTCTGTTGAACAGAAAACCAAACATAGTTAGGTTATAAACTAGAGCCACGATGGAGACAAGATTTTTCTAGGACAAAACAAGATTAGCTTACCTTAAGCATTGTGGTCTGCAACGTATATCTGCCAATGAAAAGCAAAGAATTTGTAACAAGGTGATCCGTATGCAGCTTGAAAAGCAAGTTTTTCTTTGTTAAACATTCCTAGAAAAAGCTCAGCGTATAAACACTGGTCTTGCATCTTATAACGGCAGAAAGAGAAACTCTACAGTATCCTCATTTAGATCCGTTTTAATAAGTAAATATTGACAGCAAAACACGAGACAAGACAAACACGACGGTACAATCTGATCTGCAAAGAAATGTCGTCTAAGAAAAATGGAATCATGACATCAGAAGTGGGAATGATCAAATATCCGAGAGCACGTGAAGGCAGCATTAAAGACCCAGTGAAATACAAAATAACGATTTTTTTCGTTTATTAAAAATGAGTGAGCCTTAAGGACGTCAATAAAGTGATAGGCTTTTAAGCGCAGAAAAAATTTGCATCCAGGAGATATAACCGTACAAAATTGACAGTCTGGCACCTGCACTAAAACAATTCTAGAAATTCCATCACGCTACACATCAGCCTCTCGTCAAAGTTCTTGTACAATTATCCCACCTCTTACCCCATTGTTTTTTATTATCTTTTATTTTTGTGAGTGTTTTGAATCTTGTCTATAGGAAGAATGAGGATTGTTTTTCTTTTTCTCTGTTTAATGTTTTTATTGATTATTTTAATATTGCAAGTTTCAAATTATATCAATAACAAAACTTATCGTCCAATCAAATCTGCTTTTGTCCTCCGGTTAGGAGACACTATAGCACGGAGCTGATGATATGCACGATCAAACACGCAAATCCTCCGAGATAACAAAACGTATCTAACCCGGTTCAAGTCTACACTGTACGTATATGTAAGGGATAGTGTACAGGCAGCCGGTTGTTATCGCAGAAATAAGCCCCGACAGTGTGATCAGGACCAGACTCTTGTATCACACTGAAGGGGCTTATTTTACCCTACGAGCTACGAAACCCTTCTTGGGACAAGGAGGTATGGGATGGGCAGGACCGGAAGGGCTAAACATGGCAGGGGCAGACTGGGAAAATAACGGCTGGACAAGACTAGGTGCCGGTTGGAAGGCCGGCTGACAATGGCTTGGCGCAGGCTGGAAGGCCGGCTGGGCGCCAGCTGGAAGGACGGCTGGGTCAACGGCATTCACATGGATCACCTCTGGAAGGCTGGACGTGACCAGCTGGAAGGACACTGGATGATGGGCGGGACCGGCTCGAAGGCCTCTAGAAGGCCGGATGGGACCGGCTGGGAGGACCCTGGAAGGCCGGACGGGACCAGCTCGATGCGGCGTCCACGCCGTTTCCTACAAGCGGTGAGGCTTTTTGGAGGAGTGCGGAGCGGATATGGAGTGAGCCGATCGCCCGCTATCGACTGGTTCTGGATGACCAACGCTCAAGTCCTCATCAGTGGGGAGCATGATAAGGGCGAGCAGATCATCATCCAGACAAGTCAAAAGCGGTTTAGAAAGGGATCGCTCCAACCCGATAGCACAAACCAACTCTTCCGCATGATTCTCCAGAGGCCGGCCATACTGCTTCATGTTCAACAAGCTGGCCTCTGAAGAGAAAATAGTCCAGGTTCACTGTTGACATCATGATTCCTTTTGGGTCTGGTCTTCTGTAATGCTACACACTGGCGATGAACACCAAAGGTAACTTTATAGTGCAAAAGGGTAACTGAAGAACATAGAACAGATCCACAGGTACTACGAACAGGTGAACATCCAATGGAACATAGAACAGATCCACAGGTACTACGAACAGGTAAACATCCACGGGAACTACGAACAGGTAAACATCCACGGGAACTACGAACAGGTAAACATACACGGGAACCAAGAACAGGTAACCATCCACGGGAACCAAGAACAGGTAACCATCCACGGGAACCAAGAACAGGTAACCATCCACGGGAACTAAGAACAGGTAACCATCCACGGGAACTAAGAACAGGTAACCATCCACGGGAACTAAGAACAGGTAACCATCCACGGGAACTAAGAACAGGTAACCATCCACGAGAACTAAGAACAGGTAATCATCCACGGGAACCAACTAAGTACAAGTTACAAGTAGACATAGACAATGAAACAAACGAAACACACGGAATATAAAGGGTACAGATCAGGTGTGGGTGCAATCATAAGTCGCAGGTGCGGGTGTAATCAAAGATGGTGATGAACAGGTGAAAAGGATTATGGGGAGTGTAGTCCGACTGTTAAAGGTGTGGTGAATATGAGTCCATGGGATGAAAACACGGGGAAAGTTGGCAGGGGAACACAAGGGGGCAGACAGGACCGTTACACGTAGTACATCTTAGTTTAATCAAATTGTTTGTGTAGTGATAAATTGTTGTAACCCACATGACATTATGTGGTCACATGACAGGAAGACCTCTGTGGTTAATCAAAAATATTATTTCAACTAAGCTTACACCAACAAGTAATAACTCTTATGACATGCAAAGTTTTAAACAACAAGTAAATGATTAAATAATTGTCATTCTGGGGCAAACAATCCCTGTAACAAATGCAATCCTCCTGTACAATATTGTAATGTATCTATGCAAAATATACAAGTGTGCGATCCTGGCAGAATGTGAGGACTTTGCAAGGAAGAGGGAAGAATAGTGGGTGTGGGTTCATTTAAAAAGAGGACTTTCTGTGATGGTAAAGATCTAATACATATTTCATAGTCGGGTCTGGAAGCTTCTCTCCCATTAATGTTGCCTCTGGCCATTAAATACAAAGACATATGAACATGGTGGTCTCTATATTTTTGGGATTAAAATGAAAAACAGTTGAGTGAATGAGTGAGTGTGTGTGCCCTGCGATGGGTTGGCACTCCATCCAGGGTGTATCCTGCCTTGATGCCCGATGACTCCTGAGATAGGCGCAGGCTCCCCGTGACCCGAGGTAGTTCGGACAAGCGGTAGAAAATGGATGGATGGATGGATGGATGGATGAAAAACAGTCCCAGTCAAGGATTTGGACACACCTGGCAGAATATATGTTCTTAAAAAACAGTTTGAGATAAAACTTTACGGTGTTAGCAATTATAAAGTACCAAAGGTTTCTTTACAAAAAATCATGCACTTTTTGTACTATAGCCTACTTGTGTATTATTTTTTCTGGATGCTTTTTACTGTTCTTCACTACATTTGAATGACAAATATCTCACTTTTCATGCCACAAAAAAAAGATGAGACTGAGCTGCTCTCAGTTGTGTATATTTTTCCCATCTCTGATTTAGTCGTTAAAAGCAAAATATCTAATTAAACGTTTTGTCCGATTAATCGAAAAAAATAATCGTCCAACTAATCGATTATCAAAATAATCAGCCCTTAACTAATCTTCTTTTGACATTGTATAAAGTTAAATTATACCATAAACCTTTGATTGTCCTAGAAAGAGTTATAAACAAACACTGCAGCAAGACGAGTGACATGAGTTGTTTTGTGCTAGCGCTAAAATCGCAACATACAAAGCACAATGTGAACGATCGCTTCTGCTCGTTTAAAGCGCCCCCCTAAATCTAATCTTAACATTGCATAAACGAGTTAAAGACTTTCAAACAACTGTGCCGCTGGAGTCCCTACCTTTGGTTGTCCTATAAACAGTATGTTGTTTGCTGCAGTAACTGACGAGAGGCGGACGACATGAGCTCCACTGCTTTACTACTTTATAGTCGTTCCCGAAAGTCGCTATCATTTGCAATATAAAGCCCACTTCTTAATATTTAATTGATATAAAAAATAAATACCCCAAGTTAATGAGTTAAAATTAATGGTGAATTCTCTTAGGCTTATGTCAACTAAAAACGCCCCAAAATTACTTTTTATGTTGTTGTTTTGTATATTTTTTTGTTAATTTAATAAGACACATATAATTATTATTTTTCATTACATACATTTACATTACATTTATGCATTTGGCAGACGCTTTTATCCCAAGCGACTTACAAGCTTTTTCTATTTTTCTATTATTTAATATTATTAACCAAACCAGCCTTGATGCCCGATGACTCCTGAGATAGGCGCAGGCTCCCCGTGACCCGAGGTAGTTCGGACAAGCGGTAGAAAATGGATGGATGGATTAACCAAACCAACTGCTTCGATTCAGTTTTCAAAGTGCTCGGAAAAACCCCACACTGAGGACATCTGCTGGTCCAACAATGTAAATGTTTAATAAACTGTTGCTTTTGTGTTCCTACTATTGTATGCAAAAATGTCCATGTCATTGTCAAGATATTAGAAAGACAACAAAGTTTTTTTTTACCATTTTATCGCAATATTTCAATTGTGTAAATATATGGTGAATTTAAAATAGACTTTGTTTGTATTGTTTTAATTAGTTTAATCCGATTTTTATCATTTACGTCAATCATCGTTCTCTTTCCCCCTTTCACAATTTAATAGTGTCGCTTTAACAGAAACAGTTCTGATCATGGTCCAGAAAGTATATGGGACATATATTAGGTATTGAATTAAATGGGTTTTGTATTGTGGTGTATAAGTGTCCACCAAGTTTACAGTTAAGTTAAAAAAGTTTAGTGCCTAGTGCGTATCATATGATATACCATAAAAACCTACTGAATAACGAATAAATGCAACTGCACGTATTGTTCTTACCACAAGGTGGCGTCAGTGGCTAAACAGTTGGACAATGACAAGGACGCGTCTAACTCTCAAAATGTGTAGATCAAAATAGGACTAATGTTTAATCTCGTCATCCGTGTCTTTGTCAACCAGCATTTTCCTCTTCACCGTTTTCAGTTGAGGATAGTAACGCCTATCACTTGCTTAAAAAACAAGTTCTGCTGAAACATTTGTTTACTATGCGGTATGTACTGTAGTCCCACTTTTTATCGATTTGCTTTAAACTCAAGAAACGTTTGACGTTTCACACGTGTGATGTTTTTTTAGTTTAGTTTTGTGTGTGTGTGTAGTTTATTTCACACTTAGATTGTATGTTCGTCCCTCCTGCACATTGTCTATAGATGATGTGACATCAGCAGACGTACATGAAACAGACTAAGGTCTTTAGGATGCTCCTATAAATACAGGTTTCTAAATGAAATTTCTGAAAGCAAGCTAAAGTGGAACAGTGGAGGGGGATGGGAGAACTTTTGTGTAGATGATTTAATCTGACATTTAACACAGGAAAATAGTTACACAGAAAACATTTCATTTCTACATTTAGAAAAGATCTTAAAACCGTAAAGTACAGGACAATGGGGCGATGTCTGTCACGTGTAATTTATTGCAATACTGTTAACTATGCAATTTTAGAGGCCTTTTTAGAGACAATTTAGTTTTCACACGCACACACACACTTTGGCAAAATGTATTTATTTTTTCTGGTATTATGTGTCTATTATGTAGGCCTATATAAAGATGGTCACTGGCAGAAGAGAAGCTGAGCCATAGTATTGATCTGTTAATTATTTTGATAACAAGATGGAAGAGAAGGAGTAGAAACATTGACCACATGCCCTCCAGAACAATTGTCGGAAAATCATTTCCGTTTTAAAGCAGCCAGTTATGTGTCTAAAACGTCAAAAAGACAGAACCTGCTGTCTGTGTCATTGCTTGTGAAACTATGAAGATGTTACAGGCCTGAATGTCACAGACTTTCTGTTAAATATTTTGTCATTGGAATATAAATAAACACTGTTGCCCACCTTGAATGTTACGGTAAGATTTACAAAAATACCTTTTCAGCATGTACACAACCCGTCTAAAGTTTCCTCATGCCCATTCGTAATTTATCCATGTTTGCTGAGCACCTACAGTATTCAGGTCAAAAATCATCCATGAACAAAAACATTTATTTAGTTGAAATGTATACTGATAGACAGACAGACAGATAGAGATAGATAGACAGATAGATATAGATATTAATAAGTAAATATTGGCTCATCAATCTTACAATAACATATCTGAAAAAATAACCACAGCCTGTCACGTGATCAATATTATTGCACAGATTATTTGGACGCTTCTCTTGGTGTTGAGCACAAGTGGGAGCCATGTTTGCTTTCACGTGTCATTTAGGGGCCCCAAGCTCTTGAACTTTGCGATACTTCGACTAGATAGAAGCAGCTGCCTGTTTTATTTCTCCAATGCACAACAATCCACCTTTGTGCAAGAGAAAATCACACAAACTGCCTGACGTATGAGAATAAACCTTTTTAGAATTACCCCTCTAATTGTCACCTGTCTCTCATAGTGTTTTCAAATTGTGCCCAGATTTGGCTGTAGTCATTCCCCAAGCATTTGATATATTGTAGACGGCAGAAAGGGGTGCCAGAAACATTAGCGGAATAAAGGTGCTAGCGATACAGAAGAGAGCCTGCTTAGCACTACTAATAAGCTATTAGGAGCAAGATAGGACTCAAGTCTCTCTCCCACTCTCTCTCTCTCTCTCTCTCTCTCTCTCTTCCAGCCAAAACAGACTTTGTCTGGTAATGGGTGTATTAGCCGAGTACATACACACTGGTGTTTGCTGGGGGTGTGTGGAGAACATTGGAACAGCTTCTTTTAGCAGACCTGCATCTGTGATGTACTGTATGTTTCAATGTGTCACCATATTATTCTAATATTGTATGATTCAGCCACTCAATGCGTTCTACATTTTCCTAGATGGAATATTTTTTAAGTTGCACAAACAGCAGGTTACACTCTTTGTGTTAAAAGTACAGCTGACCAGTCTTCTGTTTCACTTGCTTTGTGTTTTACTTATCCTGATCCTAGTGCAACTAGATCTTTGTTCTATAATGTGTAATCATTTTTTATAAAAACAGCAATACAAAATCGTGTCTGGTGTGTGTGTTCTTAAGGTTGATCTTCTGTTTCATGAATGTTGAATTATGGGGGTCTGCGAGTTGCAATGACATTCAAAAGACCCACAGAGGCAGCAGCATTTCATATTTCAAACAAACTAGTGATCATACTCCTGACTTTTGCCATCTTGTTTAAGTAAACCTATTTTCTTTTTCTCAAATCCATAGGTGGTTCATGAAATTGTGCCGTCCTGAAAGCTGTGTAATCCAAACTGCGGGGAACGCATCAACACCCAGACTAAAATGAACTGCACAAAATGTGTCTTTCAATCTTCAGGTATTGTCATGTTATTTCTTGTTTCTTATTTATCTATTGATATGTTTTACCACCTGTCTTTTTGTCTCTGTCTGTGTGTTTCCGCCCATCTTCTATTTGTCCTTCATTTCTTTTGCCGTTGAAGTGTTTTGTTGTCTCTAAATAAATGAGGTGTGTGAGTTTTGCCATTCTGACGCTCTGGGCTTTGCTTACCATCTGATGGGAGGCGCACCAGCGCCGACACAATAGATGCCAAACAGAGAGGAAGAGGAAATAGCTCTGATATTGTTCTGGGATCTTCAATGTTTGACAGCAGGTACTTAATTAGGAATATATGGATACCCTTGCACAGGAATATATGTAAATAAAAGAGAAACAAATAAACGCTTTGGATGAAAGCACAAAAAAATGACAGAAGGACATTCATTTGCCAGACAACACAAATTGCAAAAGGTGTTTTAGGCACCCTAATAATACCAAGCAGATATTTGTTTTATAGATCTTTAAAATGTGCAAAAAAAAACAAATAAATGTGCAAAAAAAACATATTAATAATTAATTGTAGTCTGTAGTTGCGGTCACAGTTGGAATTTGCAGTCACAAGCCTTTATCGCCATATTATAAAAAACGTAAATGCAGCTCATCCAGTTAGAATTTTAACAATGAAATGATCTGTTTAATAATGAGGCTTAGACTTTATTATTAGAGATTATTTACTTAGAGAATTAAATGAGATTTTAGACAATACGTCCTTGATTTAACTCGCATGACTTGAGTGGAACTACAGAGTAAATTGTTGCTTTATAGACGGTTTCAGCGGCAACAACAAACAAACCTTATGTGGGCCAAACTTAACTTCCGGTAGACCTCCGCAAAGAATCAATAACTGTTGACAGGTTTTAATGAAATACAATTAATATACAATAAAATATTAACAGAAAGGAATTTTAACCAAACACAGACCAGAAGTTACATTCGGCAAGCGTGTGCATCCGATGAAACCGTCTTTACTGACATACAAAAGTAGGGCTGTCACGATATCAGATTTTCGCTTTGCGGTTATCTTGGCCAAAAGAAGTTCCGGTAACAATAATATTAAAATATCTATGCCGATGTTTTTTTTTAACTAACAAATAATGCTTTCAGTCAAATTCATACATTTAGTTTACTACTTAATCCTTATACACTAAAATATGAGTGTAAGGATTAGAGAGAGAGTTTGTAACCATTGAAATGGGGGTGCTGAATTATTTACAATATCGTATGTGTAGAATGAACACAATATCGATCGTCATGGTTTTTAATATCACGGTTTTTGACAATACCGGCATATTGTGACACCCCTAATGAGTTCCAATAAACTGCAGGGTCAAACATTTCCTGAGACATACTTGATTGGGACAGTAACCCTGTTGAAAAGACAATCTTCCAGCACTCTGAAGTGCTGGTTTAGTGCTGGTCATGGCTGCTGGCTATGTTACCATTTACCATGGATAAAAACCACTTGCAATATGGGAACAAACAAACGTGCAACCTTTTTGTTGTCAAAATACTTCAGACTTTTCCAGCTTAATATGAAGAGGCAACTGTAAGTAGTTCAATATTCTCAGAAAAGCTTGTCAGACACCTGGAAAACCATTGAACAACCATTTTGGCTAAAGGTGCCAAACGCTACATAACTTCACAACAACAAATTTCAGAACATACCTCTGTAATGTATAGTGCATTGTGTTTGTATAATATCGAGTCTTTATTTAAGACACCTTCATCCAAACTCTTTTGTCAGCATGCGGTGGTTAGGTCCACAGCTGGTGCGTGTCCCACCACCCTCTCTTTCCCAAGCTCGTCGCAGAATCGCCCCGCTGCCCCATTTGGAACCCTCCTCTTACCTTTTCTTTAAACAATCCCTCCCTCTTATCTTTTCTTTAAACAACCTTTCCTTCTCTGCAACTGGCTGCCCCACACACTAGCTAAATGAAGTTAGTCCAGATCCCCCGTCCTCTTCTGCTCGCTACCAGACACACTCACAGAATTGTTTGTTAATAGTCCAATTAGATAATTGCCATCTTTCACTCCTTTTGCACTCTGTTTCCCATAAAGGAGTGAATGGCTTCAGCGGTGGGGGGGGAGGGGGGTTCAGCATGAAGAGGGCCCCTGGCCCTGCAAGGTGACAAGAAGGACCCAAGCCTGTTCCTTGCTCACAACCATTGGCTTGAATTGAATCATTGTAGCCTAATCAATGGTCTTATTGGATTACAGACCACTGCTGTTCCCCCAGATATTGTTGCGTTGACAATGAAAATAGGCGAGAGGCTGAGTGGGTGGGTGTGTAGTGGTGTGGAAGAAGTGGGCGAGGGGAGGAGGAAGGGGTCGGTTTGGGGTGTTAGTCTTGGGATCTCGGGAAGGTTTTGTGGGTCGAGTTTTTGTCTTTTAATAGGCTTATTTTAAGTTAAGAGTAGTTGCACAACATGTTGGTTAGAGCAATCGTGCGTGGACCAGTGGGTTTCTGTTTTTATTATGGCTACTAGGTGACTCGGGGTGGTAGTTACACACTGGCTCTGCTTGACGAAGCCTTGCTTTTGTGAATCTGCGTTCGTTACCGAAGTGGATTCCATTTTTGTCGTATCCCAGGTCTCTCCGCCTCCCTCACTGTGTCTCATTTTCTCTCTCTCTCTCTCTCTCTCTCTCAGCACTTCACCAATCTTTCTCTCTCTCTTTTTTGCACTGTGCTTGTATCAGCTCCGATGTGCAGAGGGTGCAGCGCGTGGTATCGGCCCGTTATCTGCTGGGGAGATTCAACAAACTGTGCGGAAAGTTCGCCGGCTTTAGACTGACCGAATATCTACGGCCCAAAGGGAAGGGGAATGGCAGCGCCGCACCAGGACGTCAAGGAATGAAGTGGAACTTTTCTGGTGGTCCTTGTGTTTCGCCATTGGGTCCGTTGACTGCCGTGGCTCTTGGCGATTCAAGACAAATCATCTGCCTTGATCCTGCATGAACGAGGGTGAAGAGGGGGTAGGAGTCTGTGGACCCCTCTATCAGGACAAGCGCGTATTTCCCAAACAGTTTAGAGTATTCATGAGGTTACGCAAATGTGGAGGCAGCGAAATTACCGTAATCAATTGAAGCGGCGAGCATGCGTCCGTCCACAGCTCTGATTACCCGGAGATCAGCCTGATGTAAATGTTACAAGGAGCGGAGTTGTTAAATTGCTGTTGAATTTGGGTGAGAAGTCTATGATCATTGGACAAGTGAGTCTGCACAGAGATAATAGGGCAGATCAGTGGACCGGGCAAGTGCGGACGGCACATTAGCTATCTGACTTTGACTCAAAGCTGCTGTTTTACAGAAAGACTAAACCTGAATTACTCAGAATAAGCAGTGTGCCATACACTATTACATAAAGCTATTTTCACTCATTTGTGCCTGACAAGGATAAAAAGAGGAAAAATCTTGGGAGAGGATAAGATACTATGGAAGTTCGTTACAGTCAAGAATCGGAGTCCGGAATGCTGCTGAAGAATGGACTAAAAGAGGGGAAAGAGGGAAAAGATTCCCAGGGGAACATTTCCAAAACGTTCCTGAAAGACCAGCAGGAGTCCTTCTCCCCATCCGGACAGGTGGAAAACTGCGAAAAGAGCCGAACGAGCTCGGGGGATCCTGATTACTGCCGGAGGATTTTAGTTCGAGGTAAGTTTAAAAACCCTGGCCTGTAGCTTTCTTCAGCCAAAAACAAGAAACGCTTGTGCAGGAACATTATTTTGTGTTTTGTACCAGTTTGTTTGGATCACTTTTAGATTCATTTGTGAGCGTGTGTGTATAGATTGGGCACAGGTGTACAAGAGAGAAATGCATATACGCTGAAGAAAAAGAGCAGACAAGAGTGAGTTCTTTATTGAAGAAAGAAGCTCTGGTTGTTATTTTGTACTGTTATTGCATTAAATAGCTGTCTGACCCAATTTCTTTGCTCTCTCTTTGTTGCAAATATTTGGAAATTCTATTTAGAGTCATTTCAAATATGTATTACAAACATTAACATTAAAGTAAAAAATAATTACTACATTTGGACTATGTCTGTATAAAGAATGACTCTTATAATCATATTTTACAATGTTTTATACATTTAAGGAATGAGGTCTTTATTTTTATGTAAGAAAAAAAAACAAATGCTGTCTTTTGTACTTAACTGATTACGTTTGTTATACTTTTCAGAATTTTTAAATCTCTGCATGGCCTGTTTAAGATTTTTTTTTTTTGTTAATCTTCGAAAAAAATTAGCAATTAATGTTTTACTGAGCTGTCTAAATTAAAAAGCATTCATCTGCTGCATTTATTTAACCCAAAAATATATTATTTTGCAGCATTTTTTTCATCTGACTTTTTTTCATTGCATGTTCTCTTAACATTTTTATAATTTCTTTGCAACCAGTTGGCTTTAAAAAACTAAACAATAAATTACTAGCATAGTTGTGGAGCCCCTCCTGCTTGTGTCAGCTGATTGTGAAATTCTGGAGAGCAATCAGCTCCATTAATTTATTTAGGTTGTGAAGCTAAATCTAGGTCAAACTCAGAGGCCTGTTGAAATATGAGGAAATTTACCTTATGGAATTATTGTGTGTTTGGATGTCTTTAATTAGTTTTGAACTGCCAATACAATAATTCAGTATCTGAATTTAAATAGTAAAGTAGACCGATATTTCAGGAAAAAGGTAACTGAAGTTGCCACAAAACATTTTATGACCTTGCGACGTCTTGTATTTTTTTGCTAAATAGAGCTTGTGCTTTTACACATGGTAAATAAAGTAAAGAGAAACATTTTACTCTAATTTATATTAAATCAAACTAACTAGTTAACATGTTTTGTGTTTTAAAACATCTTATTTATTTATTTACACATTATAAGTCAAATCTTTTTAGTAAATAAATCTGTTCTGTGAGGATTCGTAAAACTATTGGAATTAAATTGAAAAAATGTAAATTGAAAATGTTCTTTGTTTTTTTGGACATTCCTGTATACATTTTTGCTATTTAATTAATATTTTTAAATTGCTTTGAGCATTCATTTTACCATAGATTTTTAACAATACACAACATTTTTTATCCATTATCATTTTTCCATTTTTTAAATGATAATAAATATATTTATGAAGGACATTTTAACAGCCTCCAAGGCTGATAAAAAGGTATTTCCTTTGTAAACAGAGATATGAATTAATGCATTTAAAAAATGAAACATAAATGCACGATCCTGTATACTATGCAGGCTGTGCAATATTTTTCAAAACAACAGGCACAATTCAGCATCTTTATTTTTTATATACTGATTTATGCTAATTGTCGATATTAATAATGATGGTATTCTTATAGCAGGTGTGATCATTCTAACATACTTTAATTGTTTTTTTTTTCACATTCAGATGCCAAAGGTTCGATTCGAGAAATTATTCTGCCGAAGGGTTTGGATCTTGATCGCCCAAAACGCACTAGAACCTCTTTCACAGCAGAGCAGCTATACAGACTGGAGATGGAGTTTCAACGGTGCCAGTATGTTGTGGGGCGAGAAAGAACTGAACTAGCCCGACAGCTTAACCTGTCTGAAACTCAGGTACGCACAAATCCACAAATTAATACACCGATTCAGAATTTCAGTTGCTCACAATTCACAATAGAGACTACTAAACTAAGAAATACAAATTTATCTGGACAATCACATGAATAGATTCTCGTTTGTCGTCCTTAAGGATTGTCGTCCTTATTTATTTTATGAATGCACTTTTGACTTTCCTAGACGTAGATCATTTTTTTATCTATATTTCATGTTGCATTTTCATCATGCCTTCAGGGCACGTCAGTGATCTTATAAACATATTTCCGGATGATTTCCTTTTTGTGTCTTGTGACATTTTGCTTGTGGCGCAAAGGCCTGCTTTTAAAAAAATAAGCCAAGCGATGCATTTGTGGCACATGCTTTCCAGAGGGGTCAGGAAGAGGTCACGATTTTGAGATTACATGACTGAACTGTACATGCTCTCGCTCTCTCTCTCTCTCGTGCACTTTCTATCTCTCTCTCTCTCACTGTACATGTCTCCCTGGTTAATCTGCAGTGCAGGGAACCTCTGCCATATGTTTGACTACAGTAGTATGGCTAATTTTGGAACTAGTGTTTTTTTAAGACAACCTGTTCATAGGTTTGGCTCTGGCACATAAACATTGCAGAAATAAAAATTATTTTTAGTCAAAAATATTTCAATTACAAAAAAATGTAACTAGAGTTTGTGGCTTTCCATATGTTTAATCTTTTTCAATCTTCATGTTTTCAAACTGTCTCTATAGATTATCATTATTGATTTGGGTTGCCCTAATTAAACTTCCCGAACACCTGCAAACCCAACACGCCGTCTCAATGATTCTAATTCTATTGCACATTTGAACTATGTCACATTCTATCGCATCTTCACCCCGCTAATGACTTTAAAATTCTTCTGCTCTCCTGTGGGGTGAAATTACAACTGTTAAAGCCCTGAGGCAGATCAGTGCTGCTAACACAGAGAGGACAATAGAGTTAGCTTCACTAATGCCCCGTGATGCAGTGCAGTTCAAATCCAGGCCTTGATTACATTAAACCTTCCCGTGTCTCTTCTTGGCCGCCTGATGAGGAGGCTGAAGTGCCCCTTAATGACGAATTCGTGAAATTAACAATTTGTTCGACGACACAGAATGTTCAGTGGGAGAATCAAACAAGTCATTCCTTTATTTGATAACAGAATGTGTTTTGCGGGTATGAAGATATGCAGGAATGGCAATTAAATGAATGTTTTCCTTGATCCAGGGACACCTGAATAGACAAATATAAACTGATTTTGACACATCGGCAAAAACTAGCATTCCATTAGAACACTGAAATAAAAAACAAAACTAGCCAGGCATGCATTGATGTGTTAAATAGAGCTGAATATTCTTTCTTGAACATAATACAAATGTATTCTGAAGCTGATATTTGTGACTTGAGCATGTTTAAATAGAATTACTGTCATTTTGACAGCAATGCATTTTAGACATAATTGCGACAGTTAAACTGTGTGACACCTTTCTCTGATTATACTCGTTCTTTGTTCATATTCTTTCAAAGCCATTATTGATAATTACTTCTAAAATAAATCTGAAGTAGGCTTCCGTTTCTCTGTAAAAAAAAATATATATATATATCATATTGTTCTATTGAATAATCAGGGAACCGCTAGTCCTCTTCTTTTGAAAATGTAAATTAAAAACAGCACATTGATGTGAACCTAAACAGTATTGATCTTTTCACTTTCTACGACTCATGAGAAAATCTTTTCTGGTGTTTGTTTAGTGAAATAAATTTGAGCCCCCTCCACATTTTTTGTGATTTCTAAGCATTAACTTTTTTTCCCACTTCTATATGCACATTTTAATGATATCGTTTTTTTAATGAATTAATTTGAACGATTCATGTTTTTAAAATTTGATTTAGTTTGACAAGTGACACCTTGCAAACAGTGAATTCACAATATATTTGCTCTGTTTTATTTCATCATCTCTCTCTCTCTTCTTCGGCAGGTGAAAGTGTGGTTCCAGAATCGCCGTACCAAACAGAAAAAGGATCAGGGTAAAGACTCAGAGCTGCGCTCCGTGGTTTCCGAGACGGCCGCCACCTGCAGCGTCCTGCGTCTCCTGGAGCAGGGCCGGCTACTCACACCCCCAGGCCTGACAGGGTTGCTGCCCCACTGCGGGAGCTCCTCGCTGGGCTCTGCGCTGCGCGGGCCATCCCTGGGCATCACCGCTAACGGAGGGTCCTCCAGCAGCAGTAGCAGCAGCGCGGCCAGCTCAGGCACAGCCGGCGGGAGCCCCCCGCTGCCAACTGTGACCAGCTCAGGGACAGTCACAGGGCTGCAGGGATCTCCGTCTGCTCACGGGCTCTTCAGCTTTCCAATGCCCTCTCTGCTGGGGTCGGTCGCGTCGCGCATCTCCTCCACCCCACTGGGCATGGCCGGGTCCCTCGCTGGGAACTTGCAGGAACTTTCTGCACGTTATCTGAGCTCCTCCGCTTTTGAACCTTACTCGCGGACCAATGGCAAAGAGGTGCTGGACAAGAAAGTTTTGGAATGATCACCGTAGGCTCTCTCTTTGTTCTTTTCTGGTTGTTTTAACGTTTGTTTAAGCTCTAAGTATCTCTTCTTTTTTAATCTCTATTTTTCTCGCTTTCATGTTGCTATTAACTTGAGTTTTTCATGTCGTCCTGCACACTTGATGCCTCTCACAGCTGTACAGACGTGTACTCATTCTTGTACTGTACTTTTCAAACACAAGGAGATTTTTTGCACTAAATCACCCGTTGTGAGTTTTGACACAAACAAGAGCTTGATGAAGGAATGTAGCAGGAGATTATAGTGGGGAAGAGAATTGAAAATGTTTGCTGTGGCAATATTTTCGGGGCACTTTTTCCCCGTAAACCTTCTTTGGAGCTGGACAGTTAAATTCAGATTACACAGTGATCTGAAAAAGATGCTGGGTAAATGATGCTACAGAACCCCTGATAAAAACTGAACATAACTTGTCATCATAACACAACATCATCTTTCACTATTTCATTTTGAAGTTGGAGAGTAACCTAAATAAGTGATTTTAACAAAATGGCATTTTCAGAGTCTCAAATACATAAAAATACATTATATTTCAAAAGGTTGGATTACAATACAGTCATATTGTGACAAACAGGTTCAGTAAAAAATCATGAATTTACCATATGAAGCTATAAAATCAAATGTCTATACCATTTTGTATTCGTTTGGTTAAATATGTTCTGACTTAATCAAAGGATAACACTGTCAAACCGTTATATAGTCCAATAGTCCTGTGTTCATTGTTCTCTAAATGGTTTATGTGAGGGTCCCCAAAATGAGTTTTTGAAGGCAGTCTCTGTGAGTTTATATGTCTTAAATATGCAGTTTTTCTCCTCTGTGTGTGTGCTGGTACTGAAGTTGTAGTCCTGGTTTCTATGTTTAGGTCCGTGTTTAAGCAAAAAAGAACCTTTTAAGAAAACTCTGGGGCTCAAATGTGGACGTCATTGTCTGTGATTAAGCTCTGGAGCATCAATTAGACCCTTGAAATATTGGATGAGATGTTTTGCCGAGAGCAGCACCCCTAACCGACGTGAAAGTTTTCCAGATGAATCTGATGCCCTTTCTGTTATCACAGCAAAGATGAGACTGTCTCAGAAAGAGCAGGGTACAATTATTGTAGTATAAACGGAAGATTGAAAATTGTTATTTTATTGTAAATTATTCACGTCTGTAATAAATAGATCATTAGTATATCTGCAAATAATGAAAGAATGAATGTATAGGGGGGCGGGGTTTCTGGTTGATGAACCACTCAAAGCTCTGGTGTTGTTGTTAAATATCTTGAAGTTTGTGAACCGTGGTATGAGTGTGGATATATATTATATATAACTAAAAAAATCTAAACAAAGCAAATCTCTTCTTTCATTTATTTACCACTTAGTTACATGACACAAGAGGTTTCTGCATTTGACGGTTCACACAAATTTACACAATTTCACAATGTATTTCTCAGCATTCCCTGCATCCAAGGTCGCTTAACACTACCAACTCTTAACACAACACTGAATGCTGTGTGATGTTGAAATATTTAAGAGACATAAGGCAGTAGACCTACATTTATAAGTGTATGTTGTATGTTGTTGAACATTGTATATAGGTGGATGTACAGTATTTGAGAATGAATAAGGGCAGAAATGTCATTTTACAAATTCATTATTCAGAGACAATTATGTTGGTTTTCATACTCCAAGAATGATGTACTCTATGTCTAATGTGCATGTCCTGGTCTGATTTTTTGACAGTTGAATAGTGGGCAGTCTGATCAATATTGATAAGCATAGTCAAACATCTATGAGCTTTGACGTCTGTCTGTAAACTGATCACAGAAGTACAGGCGTCTGCTGGTTTACGTAATGTTAGTTTAAACACAAAAAATCACAATAAGGATTTTAAACTGATCAATAAAATAAAGTGATCTTGCTGAATGAATTGAATGAAATTGAGTTGTGAATCTGAGGCAGATCAGACAACTCTCATTTTCCCACAGACAGAAGGACAGAACAAAACCGAGAATAAAGAAAACGCTGTCCTTGTGATTGAACGGACATCATGATTTCGTAGCACAACTGCATTTCGTGAAAGAGACTGAAAATGATAAAGTATAAAAAAGCAAAATTGTCTGTCTGTCTATAAGAATAGGGGGATGTTGTTAACACTAAGTTTGAAGGTTATGAAACAAGCAGCACAATAACAGAACAGAACCTAATATATTTAAAGTCAATTTCTACAAAGAAATTCAAAGAAACTATTGTGTTAAAATAATAATTGAACCTGTAGTTAATGGAATGTTGCTTAGCAAGGCTGGTTCAGTATTCTACATTTTTGTGTGTGTGTGTGTTTATGTGTGCACCGACATCAGGAGACATTATAACTAAAGGTCTTTGTCACTTTGGTACTCGCAGTGTTTGAGCAGTATCTTCCCTTCTCAATCTTGGGAATCTTCCTAAAAAAAAAACCCACACCGGTCACGGCCTCCTCGCTCCCGCCCCCCCTCTCTTCTTCTTGAAGCCCAATTAGGCTGAAGGTCGAGCTGTATTGTGGTTGGGGGTGAGGGAACGGGTGGAGACGACGGGGGAAGAGTGTGAAAGAAGGGGGACTGTGTGAGACCACCAACACGTTCCCTGCGTCACATGACCGGCCCTTAAACCCAGGCCTACAGCGGGAGGAAAGGCAGCATCCTGTGGGCGTTTTGTGCTCATTGTGAGTCTTTCACTTCCTCTTTTATTTGTGGTTACATATGGTGATCAGAGCGTAAACGCGCGTTGTGAAAGAACCTTGTACGGGCGTAGAGAGGGCTCGTGACCCTGATGTTCCTGGGGAGCTTTAAATCCTGTCATTGCTCCCCTGGGCCTTCCATAAAGTGTCAAACAGGCTCGCTGGTTTTTATAACTGACTGATCCAATAAACCAATCAGAGGATTTCGTTAAGCAGAGCCCTTACACACGTAGGTACCTCTGGCACGTACACCTGGTCTCAGATGTGGCTTGTCTACATGTTGTGTGCCCTTAGGATAAACATAGCACATGTTGGCTTCATATTAAATGTGTTTTCGAAAAATAATGCACAATGCATGTTATCATGAAATAATATCATAAGTGATCAGTAATAATGTATGAACAGATATAAAATTATATACTTGTCATCATCAGTTATATACTCATCTCAGTGCTTCTTTGTTAATAGATAGAAGTCAATAGGGGGACAATGTTTTTCGATGACCAAGGTTCTTCATCTTCTTTTGTGATCTGCAGAAAAAAAGTCAAACAGGTTGGGTAAAGAATGAAAAAAATATTGTTGAGTGAACTGCCCCTTTAAGTGTCTATAAAGATGAGAATGATTGATTATGACAGAAACTTGCTGGCCACATTACATATCAATAAGCCTATTACATATCTGACACAGCAGACATCTCAACACCATAATAACCCAGACTCTTACAGGAATTCATAACTGTTGTCCAATATGACTTATTTATACAAATTCCTACAATGCAAATCGTAAATCCATAAAATAGGGCATAATATGCTGTATTTATATGAAGGTATTCATTTTTTTAATGATTTTATCTGTGTTTTACATTTTGCACTGCATTGAATTACATTTTAGCATTAATAGAAATGTCCGTAATAAACGGATAAAGTACTGGCAGAATATTACCAATACATTTTCCGTATTTTTTTTCCTTTACAGTTTTTTTATATGATAATTTATAAGATATTTAAAATGAATTATAAATAGTAAGTGTTGAAATAATGTTGTGTCACAGATGTTGTAAGTAAATCAAACAGGTTTCAAACAGTCAGTAACCATACAGGTGGCCACAAATCACTGCACTAAAACCTACAAGCTATTCTGAAGAACATAAAAAGCAGATGTATGGTTGGCTCACGAGACCACCGGAATGGTTGTGTAATATTTTACGCAATTAAACATCGACGGATTTCTGTACTCGTGTGGATTCATTTCCCACACCATTTAAATCTTTGACTGTCGGCGTCAGAGTTTTAACCCTGGGTTTTGATTCAATTTACGTTTTCAAGGTCGCTTTAACAGAACAATAATAAATACATCAACACTACAACCTCTCTCTGCCTAGAACAAACCTCACAGCACAGGCCTGGCGTTTTTACGGACAAATTGAGAAACGGATGATGTATTTTAAGCGAGGCCGTGACTCCGGTGGGTGGGAACTCTTCAGGGGCATTAATTTGCTATTTTTTGCATTCTGTCTGAAACATTTGGATTGACTCTCTAGAGACTTCGCAAAACGGCAGCATCGCCACCGCTACACCCACCCACTCCAAACTCTAGTGCTTTTCCCTGCCAGCATGTTTTAAACTGGAGTATGTGTGCCTGCGTGTACTTATATGCATACAGTCTGTGTGTTTTCGTGTGCATCTGTGTGCGTGCCGGGGCAGAGGTTGAAATCTTCAAATCTCAAACACCGGATTGTGTCATGTTTTGGACCTATTGAACAGGCTGCTGAATGCAGTCAGAGGCAAATTCAGTGAAAGAATGAAAGCCACAGTTTTAAGTGTCTACATTTATTTATGCATCTGTCAGACCATTTTATTCAAAGTGACTTACGATGTATTCAAAGTATACGTTTAATCATGTGAGCGTCCCTCGGATTCAGTCCTAGGGCCAGTTGTGGAACTTGCAAGAACCACAAAAGAGTGGTTACGAATGCTGTTTTACATTGACTTCATACTGATTTTTAGAGGAGTTTGGGCATAATCAGGATTCACGTTTCATAGAAATTAAGCTCTACTGATTTTTCAAAATCTAAATATGCTGACCAGTTTCTAATGAATAGAATGTAGATAGTTCTGGACACACCAAGCAAAGCTCTTGAAGCCTGTGTAGAGCCAGACAGGGAAAAGTCCCCTCATTGAGGTATTTTGTGCTCTTTGGTGGTATTCTGTCTGAAGCACTTTTGAGTAGTTTAAAACTGTAAAGCCCTAATGGAGAGACAGAGAGATAGGAAGCTCGGACAGTTGGATTCCCCTGTGATGCTGAAACTGACACGATTTCCCCAGAGAGAAAATCCATTCTTGGTAAGTTAATCATTTGAAGACATGCAGACATCTTTCTTTACAGAAAATATTCTGTTATGAGAAAGCTGTAACCTTGATGAAGTCTTGCAGGTATGCTTTTATTATAGATATATGATAAATTCCAAGTGTAATTAGGGTTTGGTCTTTATTGAAAGTGTGTAACCACAGACTATGTGATCCAATGGACTACAAAACTAAATGCATGGCATAGCATTTGCATGTCCAGCAAAAATAAACTCCTATTTGTACAAACTTTACACATGAGCACATCTCCACTCTACTATAGTTTTTTTTTTTTAAAGAAAATATACCCTTTATACCATTTTATATGTTTAAAACATCTGGTTTCTATTTAACTAATATAGTGAACTGCTATTGAGCATTTAACGTAAAAAATCTTTATGCAATGTAGGCCTATAATGACTGTAGACTTTGGATGCTTTAATTTTCATCTTCATCACTGAATGACCATGAGAAAATTTATTTTAAGTGCATCCAAAAACTGAGACAGTTTTGGATGAAAACCATTCATAATGTACCATTTGGCACCAGTGAGTAACAATAGAAGACCCCCAAACAATTAATGTGATATTGATGATGCATGAAGCATTTTAATTTCTTGATCATATCGTAAAATGTGCTTTAATCTACAGCTTTTAAAACATTTTGGTTTAATTAAAACAACTTTTTTTATTTAAAACTGTCCTTTTCAAATACGATTTTCATCCCCACTTACCTTCGTGTATCGCGGCTAATGGCACGCGCACTGAATGGGTCCGCGCACGTTCTTTTACGGGCGCGTGCACGACTTCCACTTCCTGGCCACTGTGTCATATGACTCCATCGGTTCATCCGCTCTCATCGCTGATCTGTTTACACACAGACACTCGAATTAATTTAAAGCAAAAATTATAACAATGGCCACATTATTAGCCAACCGGCCCGTGGATCTCAACGGCCCTGAAGCGGCGGCACGGCAGCACGCGCAAGCGGTGGTCAGAAACTACATTTCCCAACCCAGACTGAGTGAGTGTCATTTAACGTTAACGTTACCTTTCATTCATACAGCTAACAGCAGCGACGCATCTGTCATTTAATTCAACGCATTTCTCATTAAACCCCGTGTTTTGTTTGACCAAAGGTTAAACGACGTCTTTAAAGAGCTGATGAACTGTTACTTAAATCAAATGTCAGATATGGGATAACGTTACTGTAGTACAGTATTATGTTAATGGTAGCCGAGCTGTTTCTAGAAACTAAATCTGCATGTTGAGTACTAATTTCTTCAAATGTCATAGTATTAACAACACAGTGAAACGTGTTATTTAAATTGATTTAAAAAAATGAAAACGTGTTTGGTGCCTTTGAAGGTCTTATCGGGTGTAAACATGCTAACGAGCTAGCCAAGCAGAGCTAAATGTGATCATGTAAAGGCTGGTTGATATAATCTGATTATTTAAAACTACAATATACGAATATTATACACCAGGCGACATGGGCATTTAAAAGTGCCATCGAAATCTATTTTGTCTATCCTTAGAGTGTTTTAAGAGTTCATTGAACATCATTATTTTAGCTGTATTGCACGTGATGGTATTAACTAAATGCACGTTAAACGGTGATTGCAGGTCTGCATTTAGTGATGCAGTGAATTTGCTTTTGAGGACTATTTACCCTCAGTGGTTAAAACATGGGGAGAGACAGATGGATGATCCCTCTCATGTGACATGATCACGTGACACTCAACTGAGCTGATGAATAATCTACATGAGGAACTGTCAGGTCCACACCAAAATCATGTGATGACTTTAACCAGAAAGAGATAGTAGTTGGAATAAATATAGGCATATAATGTGTCAAATGTACTTGAAGCACAAAGCTATTCAATTAAGTTTACATGTACTTAAACATATTTTTTAAATGATCAAGATGGTCAATCAATATTTTTTTAGAATTGTCATTGTATCTTGCATCTCTGTAGAAATATTTTTTTTTATATAACCATTACAAAGGTCTGGAGTGTTTGTTTCTCTTACTGACTTTAGTTTTACAGGGGTGGTTGAAGCTGTCACCAGACCCATATTCAAGACTTCCCATACGGTTTTAGTTTTAGAAAAGTATGATCTGTCTCACATTTGACTTTCCATGTTAAATATCTTATAATTTCCATGTCTTGCAAAGGATTTTGTTGTCACTTTGATCTTAATGCTCAACATATTATGAGCTGTTCAAATGTCTTGTTTAAGGTTAAGAGATGTCCTGGCAATATGTAGATATATATAATGTTATGCTTGATACTTTGGCCCACTTTTGTGATCTTTCAGGCTTCATAATCTGTTAAAAAATCATTGCATCCCAGTGTGCCTTAAAGGGATAGTTCACCCAAAAGTGAAAATTCTGTTTTCATTTACTCACCATTTATTCACCCTCAGATTGTTCCAAACCTGTATAGATGTCTTTGTTCTGCTAAACACAAAGAAAGATATTTGGAAGAATGTTAGTAACCAAACAGATCTCATCCCCCATTCACTCCCATAGTATTTATTTTCCATACTATGACTGTAAATGGGGGATGAGGTCTGTGTGGTTAGTGACATTCTTCCAAATATCTTCCTTTGTGTTCATCAGAACAAAGAAATGCATACAGATTTGGAACAACCTGAGGGTGAGTTAATGGTGACAGAATGTACATTTTTGGTTTTAAATGTATATTTATTTCAGCATACCCCACAATTTTAACTATTATGTAAAATAAAATACTAATCGATGTCTTGTTGCATTTGATAATATAATAATCCACCTTGCGGGGATTGTCTAAAACCATGTGAGGAAACTACTGATTGCAAAATCGTGTGTTTTCCAGTCTTAAATTGTACACTTACTGGCCCGATGACAGTAAGTTTGCAAGTGTTGGCAAAAAAATCTTGATGCGATGTAGAGGAAGTGCATATTTTAATTATGGGGAAGTCAGTGTCCTATGTTCCAAGCATAAGCCTAAAAGGCAGTAACGGTATGATAATCCAGCATTTTTTTCTCTTGTGTGTCTAATGTTTTTGTGAAAGGCTATATTTCAATCTTTCATTCCTCAAACTTCCTCAAAGAAATCCTGCATTCGCCGTAATGTTCCACCAGCATCTCTTTCATAACATCATTTGACTCTTGCGTCTGATGTTTTCAGCACTTGAGTAGTTAATTTTGTTTACCTCCTTAATGGAGAACCTTGCTTAAATTACCACTCGTCTCGCATCTTTTGCTCTGCTTTTCTCTTCACGTGTATTATTGACGTTATTCACTGTAAATCTCATTAATTTACACCAGAAGACACACTGTCCTCTGAGAAGGCAAGGTAGTGTGTTTTCCTTTTTTCCCAGAAAGTGTCAAAGGAAAGCACAGGCTAAAAGCCTCTTAGCAAACCAGGAAGAAAATAAATGACTTAATGGAAGAATTGAAGCCTTCCCTTCTAAAAAGCCTGCATGAAAGAAGCTGCATGCGCAAAGACCCCCGATCTGAAACGCCCCCCAGCATACTGTTCAAAAAAAGCCTTTCTAATGTAGGCATGCCAGATAGCAGCACCATTTTGCACCTCATCAGTGGCGGAGTGCATGCTGATAGTGGGCTTTGATTGAAGGCAATGAAGACTGATGGGAAGGCAAACACACAGATCTGTACCCATGAATCCCAACAGCCCCTTATGCGCCATCATGGACGACAGGGCAAAATTGTCAGCGCGGGTCTGATTGGCCCTGCTTTGTCCTAAAAAAAGGGCTGAGCAACAGTGTGAAAAGACCTTCGTTCCTTGTGTTTGAAACTTTTAATTATTACTTTGAAAAGTAAAATAAACAATAATCGACTTCATTCAAAGCGCACAGGAAAGTATGTCAGTATTTTTTGTTCCAAAATGTTAGCTATGTACGAAATACAAATATTTCGTATTCAGTTGCGGTGTTTTGTCCGCTTATTTTTCGATTCGGGCCAAAAACATTCCAGACACTTTGCCATTGGCTGGTGTGTTAAAGTCGTTTGTTAGCACGTTTGCGGCCAGTCAAATTTCGGAGATGCCTGAGGAAACAAACAAACAAAAGTAAGCGTACAGTGTATTCATCTTTTCCGTGAAAGCAGAGGCCTTTTTGTCTTAATCATGTCATTTGCAACAAAAGCAATTAACCCAGACTGTCTTTTCGCTTTGTTTTAATGCTGAATAGACGTTTAAATGTGCTGAAAAGACATTCAGCACGGTAATGGTATTTCTGTGAAGAAACAATTACCCGTAATGACATGGTTATAAACAAATCTTTCAGATGTCACAGCCCTCCTTTATTTTATCTACTGTTTCCTGTTGCTAATCCTTTTGTCCGCCTGTAATTAATCAATTGTCGTGACCGTGAAAGAGAAAGCCCTCGGTGGGCGTTCATCTTCATCTTGCCATCAAAGAAAAGTAAATGAAAGACGAGTATCAAAGAAAGGCGACTTTCAAAAATAGTATCCAAGTATATAAAATTATATACTGCTTGGATTGAAAAGAAGAGAAATCCTTGTCTATTATACACACACGATATATATACGACGCAAATGTAACGCTTTTGGTTTTATTTATTCTTCCTCATTATAGTGTGTGTTTTTTGCTTCTTTAAATGTTGCTTTTATCAAAACATCATCAATATCTTTTATTTTATTTAGTTACCTTATTGCGCATGATATAACGTTTTCGTGTTGAATCTACAGCTGTTTCAATTAATATGGAAGAAATAACATTTTGAACCATACAAATTAGCCATTGTATGCAGAATCTGCACTTGGATTGTATATCCGTGCAGTTTTCATATTTAAAATAGTGTTACAATATCTAGCCGGTCATATTTTGTCAAAGTAACTTAAGTCCACTGTCCATATCCCAAAATGTAAGAGAACGTACATTTTCGCCTGTCATAAGGGGGCCCGCTTTGGACTGTTGTTAAAGATCTGTTGCTAGGCAGCCCACGGGTGAAAACACGCCTGTCCCCGCAAATCGCTCTAAAACTGTTGCAGTAACATTACGGCCGTTTCGATCTATTGTAACCGCACCACTTTGGCACCTCTCCTGGAGAGGCAGCGGGGTTAACCAGCTGTCTCGGTTTAGCTGTCACCCCTTCAGTCTGCATCCCACCAGGAAACGCACACAGATTACGGCTCTTCCCGCCATTCCCCCTCATACACGCACGCAGTCGTCTGATTACACGCGACCCAATCAGTGTTTGTGTGAGGCGAGTCCTCCGCAACAGCCTCAGCCTCTACCTGCGGGGTTAAAAGCATTCCTGTTTGATGGGGTGTCATCACTGTGGAGGTCTTTGTTAGGACAGATGAACAATTGCGCATGTGTGTGCGCTTCTGTCTTTATCAGACCGTTTTTTTATGTTGCATGCAGGACTTGCTGCATGATTTTTTTTTTTTCAGCAAGTTAGTTTTTTCTGTAATGTTATTGCACACATTACAGGTTCAGATGTACCGAAATTTTTCTTGAAGAGAGGATTATTTATCTGACCTCAGTGTGTATGCATAAATTTAACCTTGCATTTTTATATAGTGTTATACAGTTTTATAATGAATGTTATAATAATTTCGCACATTAGTTTTTTAATAGAATTTCCACTTTTTGTTAATACATATGAATGTTTTTATCACTTTATATCTAATTATCAAGCATGTTTGGGTTATTCAAGGATCATGAAATTGCAAGCAAGCAAGGTCATACAAACCCTTTTAACAATATCTTTTTTTGCAAAATTAATTTTGATGCCATTTAAATCTAGCAACTGCCCTTTGAGTACATAACACATTGTTCTGATAGTACCATAATTGGATTCCCTCTGTCAGTATTGAAGTCCATAAAATACCACCCAGATCCCCTGTGAGCTCTGATTCACCTTCTGTCTATAGGTCATCCAACTCTTTCAAATGCATTTTATTGTATCTCATACAATTTTCACACTCGTCCGGACTTTTGCATTTCTGAATAGATATAAAGAAAGATTGAAAATCTAACTGCTATTATGTATATTCACAAAATTGCAACAGTAATGATTGTTTTTATTTTCACTGGAATATGCTAATGTGTGTTTAATCAAAGGCACAGCCAATGTACGTTTTATGTCATTTTACGTTTACGGCTTGTATTGTCCATACTGTTTTTTTGGCAGGTGATTCTCACTGGAAGAGGCATTCTTCCAGTGAGCATTTGCTGGCTTTATACACCTGAAATAGCTTTTTAAAATGTATTGCCTTTTGTTACCCTCTGCATTAGCAGCAAAATCTGCTACCAATAGCGTCAGATTTCCTCTCTCTCAGGCACTAGTTTGTGCGGCTTTTCTTAGGTTTAAAGTTTAGCGGGAAATATTTTTAGCAATTGGTTCTAGTCTGCGTTTTATAACATGCATAGGTTGTTTTTGATAAATCTAGCTGGGGTTTAATTTCTTGTTCTTACAGGGTTATGACTTGCTCTTGATTGTATATTATTCCCCTGCTTTTAGTTTTATCGGTCTTTCGGTTACGGCTAAAGTTATACAATGCCTCTTGCGTACATTATCGACTATTAGTAAGCAGGCATTGCAGGCTAAGTTTAGTAGGTGAATTGTGTGAGACTTTTTGTCTGAGTAATGACAGTTACATTTGTGTCCATGTGATCCCAAACATGAGGCAATTAGAGCCGTCTTTTATGCCGTCCTATGGGAAACCACTGTGCGGATACATGGTTAAAAAATAAAGGAACGAGGTGAGAATGTATGTGAATGAGAGGAGCCTGGCACCTTTGCCTGCGCTTTTGTATCGTCAATTCAGCTCCGCAGCGCGACGATACTGAGCGGCCCGAAAACGCCTGTCCCACAGCCACCCGCAACCGTCGCCCCGCCCTGTCAGCACTTCTTTTTCACGGCAGAGATGGAAATGTGTTGGAATGCTCCATGCCTTCTTTCAGCACCACTTGAATGGGCCCTTTAGTATTTCACACCAAGATGTCCTTCAGGGCGCAGGGTCAGGCTACCAAAACAGCTTCTACCGCCGGATTAGAACCAATTAACATCTCGGCACACAATAGGGCCTGGCAGCTCCACAGGCCTCGCGTTGACCCACGCCAGTGTTGCATGCCTAGCCCTCGGACCGGCGCACTCAAACTCAAGTGTCCCTGGAGGGGTGGGGAAAGTTTTTCAAGCCTAATGGGAAATGTTGCTACTTCACACCATGCGAATGTATAGCCATTTTTTAATCTTTATTTTACAAGGCCTCTTATGAGGGATTGAGTCCTCTGTGTGTGGAGTTGAAGTGGGCCGCCATCTTCATCACAGAGCTGGAAGGTGATTGGTTCATGGTTTGTCGGGTTATTTCATCACCCTGTTTTTTCTTTTCATTAGCTATTTAATTTTTGCTTGAGGCTGTTCTTTCTTATGTATTTAAACTTGCGTAACTTATTTTTTTTCCGTGTTTAGATACAGTCAAACATTTACATTCAAGTAAAAAAGGCCGCCAGGCCTTCTCGCCGTCCCGCTTCGGCAGAGCAGATTAGAGTTTGCGTGCTTTCATTTAGCGTTCTTCTAATGTTGTGCACAATATCAGAACATGTCATGAGCTTTGTTTGAGTAAAGATTTCAGCTCCTCACTGTTTTCCATTAGCACTTTGCGTTTTGTTCAAGAGACTTTTAAGGGGTTGATGTACAATTATATGGCCGCAATTTTCCAGCCTCGTAATTATGATCACCTCTCAGTAAATAGACATATGTATCTCCTTTGAAACATATGGGCAATTTGTAGGGTAAGTGTAGCTATTAAATCCATTTTATAAGCACCTCCCTGTGAGGCACATACTACAATTTGTCTGGCTGAGGCGAAAGGGACAGAGGAACGGAAGAGCCGTAATGTCTTGAAAAACGATGGAATTTGCCGAAACCATGCCTTTTAGTGTGTTTGCGTATTTGCGTCTGTTTTTCTGTGTTTTGAGAAAGGGAATATTCATTGTTAGGGTGATTTGACTACTGTTTTTCTTTTGGCGTAATAACGGCAATTATGAGGATAATCATTTATTTAGGGAAGACGTGTTACGGAGCGGCATGATAATGGTTGCTAAGGCTGAATTCTTTCACCTCCTTTGCTAGGATCCTTTTTTGTAAGGTTTCATAATTTTTTAATCAGAAATATAATTTAGTGGTTTAACATTAAAGGGTTCTTTTTTGTCTGCTTTTTTAAAAACGCAACAAAAAATTTAGTCAAAAGCACTACTATTATTAAAATACACTGTTCAAAATAATTTACATGCCATTTTTTTTGCCAAACACTAATGTTGCGTAATATTTAACCAAAGTGTATTTTTTTCTGTAAACAGTTATTCATTTCCGTAGGGTTGTTTATTTTCCCGAAAAAAATCGTAATTGTAAAAACTTCTTTGTTTCTGTAGCATTGATTTGGTGGCATATACTGCAGTAACTCAGACTGATGCTGGTCTTTTAAAATGAATATAAGTTAATGGGAGACTCATTTATCTCTCTTCCCTTACAAACGCGCAGGGCAGCCGGAGGGGGAATACGATGACTTTTCTGTTGTGTAGTTAGTGTGATACAATAATAAACTGTCACAAGACATTTTAATCAGTTTTTTCCACACAATATTCATAAAGGAATTCATGAGAGCTGCGGGCCTCCTGGAATTTTTAACACATCATTATTCTATCACACTTCTTCCTTTTGTTATTTCAAATAAAAAACTCAAGAATTAAAAAACAGTACATAATACTTTTTAAATATATGTAAAAGGCAAAAAACAAAATGATTAGACTACTTTTTAGTTTTTTACACTTCAGAAAGTCCTGATGCAGGTGTGTGTATACATGTGTGTGTGTGGGAAATAGCAATATCGTATTGACAAATGATTCTGCCGTCTGAAGTCTAATTAGTGGCATAGTGTCTGCTCCCCGTGGGGCTGCTGGGCTGGGCGTTAGAGCCAGTCCATTCTCATTTCCTACTGCCTTTGATATCAGACCACAATCTGTCAGTGCACACAAAAACCGACACACTGAGGCGTGATGGACGACCCAGAACAGACAATGCTGACTCTTCTGCTTGTACCCTGCACTCTCTCTTTCGCTCGTTCTCTCTTTAAAAGGACACACAACAAATTGGCTCCTGTGACAGGACGGCTAATGTTTTCCCATGCAAAGTAAAAAGACAAAGTATGAGTCCACACCCTCGGCTCCTAATGATGGCCCACCATGAGCATGCACCTGCAGCTGGACCAAAAACACACTCTGTCTGTGTTTGTGCGTCTATACAATATCTCAGTGTTCATGAAAAACATTTGTGTGTTCTGAAACGGAATAGGTATTGTTAAACTGTTATATGGTAAACATTTTAGATAGTCAGTTAGAGAGATAATTATGAAACGGTCTACATTTCCGTTTTCTAAGTCTGCGTTTACCAGATGAGCACAGCTCAGTATTTCATGTGCTTCACGGCTCCAACGTTTAACATTCGTAAGCTGATTTTGTGTTTTTATAGACTGATTCATCTAACACATGTGCTTGGCCCCAAAGTTAACTTCAATTTTTTATTAATGAATTTATAATAATATTAATTTATATTCATATTTATTTGCATATTAACTGTATTCAATTAAAACTTCTCAACAGTAATAGATTCTTTGCGGAAGTCCATCGAGTATATTTAGGGTGTTCTAATCTTGATCTTCAAACATCCGAGTAATAGGTTGAAGTTCCTGGATTTAAGACTGACTAAATGATTCAGTAGTCACATGCGCCCCAGTCAAAATTATTTAAATGTATCAGAATTCATTATATCCTGCTTACGCAAGAAAATAACCCATCTGCCTCACCAAAACATTGTTCTACAATGTAAATAAATATAATTGTTCATATATCAGACCATCATAAATTACAATAGTCTGAGCAGAGTAATTGACCCTCATGCAAGAGAAGTGAAGAAGTCTTCTCCCGTCGTGACATCTGCCAAAAAAGCATCTTGAATGTGTTAACCATTGTGGTCTTCTAGCCGTGACATTTGGACATGGAAATTTATGACAGCCATTTAGAATACTCCGGAAAGGTCATGGTGTACAATTAGAGGCACAGGTGTCAAGAGAAAGGGTCTTCATTTCCATGTGATTGTGGGCTTTTGTGACAATTTCATGCACTTTATTGGTCACAGCTAGCGCTTGCAGTAAATGTATGCACGTGCGTGTGCGTGTGTCTGTTTGCGTGCGTGTGTATCTGTCAAGCTGATATGCAGCGACCAAGAATCAATAAACATTTTCCATATGTTTGTTTTGTAATGGCATGTTACTATTCATGGATGTCTCAGGTGCTCATGCTTATGTTGAAAATTGAATGTGTAAAATTTTGTATTAATTCTGAGGTTTTGCAGCTTCCTTTGCAGACAGATTCAGTTTGTTGAGTAGTTTGACATCTTGTGTTTTTCTTGTTGTTTTCAGCCTACTCTACTGTGTCTGGTGTAAATGGGCCACTGGTTATCTTGGACAATGTCAAAGTAAGACATCCTTATTTCCTTGTTATTGCTCTGTTTCAGTTTGTAACTTGTAATCCCAAATTTCATACTGAGGTTTTACACTAAGAAAAAATAAGGGTCTTTTTCCAGATGTGGCAATGATGGGTTGTACTCTACACATAAATGTTTTTTCTTCATATTTAAGCTAATAAACTCATTTTTAAGTGTTAATTGTTCTGTTATGTTTCATATGGTTCTTGTTAAAAGCAGACAGTTCATCCTTGTCTTTCTCACCCTCCTCCAGTTTCCACGTTATGCAGAGATTGTGCACTTGACTCTACCTGATGGGACCAAGAGGAGCGGTCAGGTGCTGGAGGTCATCGGCACCAAAGCTGTCGTCCAGGTATACAACTATACTGAAAGACAATCTCTATCCACTGCATAGTACTGCATAGTACAGCTCACTTTTTGGGCGTTTTCCACTGGGTACAGTACCTAGTACCTGATACTTTTTTTAGTACCACCTCGGTTGATGTTCCAAGCGTACTGTACCGATATCAAAATGTGACATGTTTACACACAGATCACTGATTGGGCAGAGATAATCATTACGTCATAAGCGTCATTGGATTTGCAACACAAGAATACGCATTTTAATATGTAATATTGCCATTTCGTTATATGCTTTGTGACTGTAAATTAGAGATTAAGACCAACTATGACGATAAGTTTATAATCCCTCCCACTTTGAAGCGATACTAAACTGTAGTGGAAAAGCAAACTAAGCCGAAGTGAAGTTAGCTGTTCCCGAGCCGAGTCGTACTAAACCTGTAGGTACCATGCAGTGGAAAAGTGCCAATAAAGACTCTATAAATCCTTTAGAAGTCATTATGTCTTAATTCAAACACATTTAATAAAGTGGGCAATTCCAGATGCAGGGTTTTTCCTGAATAGAGAAATTGGAAGTGGCCGCCTCCGTCAAATGTCGTGCCGCCTCAGGCTCTCGCCAAAATGATGTCACGAGCCTTCACAAGAAATGCTGCATGCATTTAACAGACTGTCATTTGTAACTGCAGTTGCGACATTACGCCACAGCGGAGGCGCTGTTTCGTTATCAGCACACTGAGGCGCAAAAAAAATTGCAGAACAAGAGCTAGCCTGTGTTTCACGGCTGTTTGTTTTGCGCCCAAGTACGTTTAAATTCTTTAAATTTCTTAAATTAACATGACATGCATCATTGTAATGTCTTCTTTAGGTGTGCAGTTGGATCGTTGAATCGGCGTGTACTGTACCGAGCAAGTTCGCCAGTAGAAACGCAAATTGTGCTCAGAATGACACGCAGACGAATTACTCATTTGAACCGATTCATTTAAACTATTGAACTTTTCAGTCACTAGCGAATTATAAGAGATCATTGAATCGTTTAAGTGAACCACAGATAATGCAAGATGTGAATGAGCTTTGCTCATTTAGAAAGACTGGTTAATTCAGTTGGCTATTGTGGGCTGAAAAGTTGGTTGAAAATAATAAAAAAGCTTAATGAGAAAAAAAAAACATTTCTGTTTGGTTGAATAAAAGTAATGTTTTATATAACTTAATTATTGTCATCTTTATCTCATTTTATTAGAACTTTTAACTCAAAGTCACTTTGGTTAAGCCACTTAAAAGTACGGTAGGCCTACTACGTGTCTGTGTACAACATCAGGATGGCACCACCTTCACCTCATTTTGAGCCAGGAAAAACCCTGAGATGTCGTCATATTTTCGCTTCTTTGCAGAAGGAGATAACGTATTTACAAAACGCGTTCTTCAGAGAAGTTTGTCCGTTAAGGGATACTGTAGAAACAACATGGTGAATTCCATGTAAGGGGACTCGCGGTGTTAGAAGGTAGAAATAGCTCATTCTAATATAATGATAATAAAAACTAGGGCTGTCAAAAAATGTATCGTGATTAATCGCATCCAGAATAAAAGTTTGTGTTTACATAATATATGTCTATGTACTGTGCATATTAATTATGTTTTTATAAATACAAACACATACACATGTATACATATTTAGGAAATATTTACATGTATTTATTTATATTTACCAACAATTGAAATTATATATAAATCTTTAATAATTTTTGGATTTTTCTTAAATATATGCATGGATGTGTATGTGTTAATGAATACAAAATTAATATGCACAGCACAGAGATATATATCATGTAAACACAAACTTTTATTCTGGATGCGATTAATCACGATTAATCTTTTGACAGCCCTAATAAAAACATAACGCTTCATTAATGACTTGAGGGTGAGTAATTCATGTCAGATTTTTTTTTTAGCGGGGTTTCCCTTTAAGATTGACATTTACATGCAATTCCTCAAGTATATTTTTGTGCCCATCAGGTATTTGAAGGGACCTCAGGTATTGATGCTAAGAAGACCGCGTGCGAGTTCACCGGTGACATCTTGCGCACACCCGTCTCTGAGGATATGCTCGGTAAGCAAACACGCAGAGTTACAGTGGAGTACAAAAATCTCAAGCCAAACATTACTTAGTATTTGTCACATCAATGTTTGGGTTTTATGACAGCGTGCACTTAAGCTGGCGTACAGTCCACAAATTTATGCAAAATCTGACAATCCATGTTTTTGCAGAATGTTCCAAAAGAGCATCTTGTGTGCTTCAGTGGATGCAACGAAATCTGTCCTTTTTGACAAAAGAGTTAACATGATTACACTTCACCCAAATATACAAATTCTTGCATAATTCACTCTCAGATGGGGATGACTGTGAGTTTTTCCTTCAGTTACCGATGGATATGTTGTGTATCCATGGTAACACAGCGATCGGCATGAGAAGTTCAAATATGGCAAAAAAAAATCTCATTGGTTCTTGTGACATGCTTTGTGATGAAGCATGCTTATGACATATTTAATAGAAGATATTATGACAACATTTCAATATACAATTATTTGTGAGTAATTACAGAAATGAGTCATGTACATCTGTGATGGTATGAGGACATTTTCATACATGGGTGAACAATTTTTATAATTGTGGCGAGCAAAGCACGAAACAACACAGGGTAGTGCAAAATACCCCCAGAGGGCAGTTTATTATGGTGCAGTTGGGGAAAAAAAGGTGCAAAATAGTCCCTTTGGGAGATCCGGGTGCAGTCCTGTGTGTTGTAGGGAAGTGCTGGTGTGTCGATCCTTCTGCCGGTCGCCTTGCGCTGTCGCCTGCTCAAAAGACAAAGAGAGACAGTGCATTCATGGGGTTAGCATGAGGAATGGAAGTCCTCCTGTCTCGTTCCTCTCTCCTGCCTTTATAGGGCCCAGGAACGAGCTACAGGTACTGACGACCGGCAGCTGTGAGTGGGTAATTGCGTGTTACCCTGGCGACGCTGATTAGGACCTGGGCGCCTCGCCACATTCCCCCCCCCTGCGTCGTCCTGGTAGTTCACCTGTCCGGTGCGTGGCGTAGCCGTCGGGGAGGTGGGGGAAAAAAAAAAATTCCCTGACGGGCGCCCTCTGGAACCTGGTAAGGTCGTGGCTCCACCATGATTTCGGGAGAGTTCTGGGCTTCATGGTGGACGGCGTTTGTCTGCCCGGGCTTCTCGTGGCAACCACCTTCAAGCTATGGGCAGTGGCTGTCTCCGGGGTTGTCCTTAGGGGCGGGGCCTCAGGACGCGAAGGACGTCTCCGACGAGGGCGCCGCCGCGCTCGTGGCCACGGCCAGACTCCGGCCATGGACCCTCCAGGTCCCATCCCTTGTGCACAGAGGACACCTCGGTGCCGGGCAGAGGGATGGAAGGATAGGGAGGAGGTCGGCGGGGTATGGTCTGTTGGCCAGCTGGACAACTGTGGGACAGCAAATCGACGACGTCTTCTAGCCAGGTCCTCTGAAGCCGATCGTGGATTCACTACATTGCGCCAACGGCTCCTGTGTACCGGCTCCGGGGCTAGGCGTCGGTCGACCTCGTAGTCCTTACTGTCCTGTTTTCCTCCCCCCTTCTCCAGTACCGCAGACGTTGCACCACGGGATGCGGGAGAGGATGCGTGGGGTGCTGGCACCGTTCCGTGTCGAATGGGTCGGCGTCTCCGTCGCAGGTCCCCTGACCGACCGTCCTCCAGTCGTTTTCTCACCCCGGGTACTCCCGTGGTCGCCTGGAGACACATACCAGAGGAGTCGGAGGTTTGGAGACTGTACTCACCCTCTCGCGCACTCCCCGTGGTACTTGCTGCCAAATGACTTGCTACGCAGCAGGTATCCTTGGGCTTCGTCAGACGTCGTTTTCGTCGGCGGCTCCCCCCCCCACTTGGCTGTGTGGTCATGGCCAACAGCCGGTTGAACGCTGGCCAGTCTCTTCCGAGGAGTACCGGCGCTGGTAAATCGGGGACAATGCCGACGTCTAAGGACCAGGAGCCGGGCCACGCCGCGATGGTGACTCTTCGGGCTGGAACCCTGCGGACATCTCCATATACGCACCCGAGGGGAATCGACATTTTCCCTCGCGGCCTGGCTCGAACCACTGTGGGGCTGACGAGGGTCACCGTACTGCCGGAGTCCATCATTGCTTCAACCGGCTGTCCGTTAACCTTCACTATCCTCCTCGGCAGGTCCGTGGGTCGTGCTGGTTGGCTAACATAGCCGGCTAGCCATGTCCGGGGTTCGGGAGTAATTGCTCCTCTAGGTGTCTGCTTGTCTGAGGGAGAGGGGACCGCGGGTCTGTTCACATTTCCGGAGGTGTCCTCTGGCTGCCGCCAGGGTATTTCTGCCCTCCGGGGTGAAACCATCTCTCTCTCTCCACATTTCATTTCTGATGGTGAGTTCCCTTTTTATCATCTTTAGGACCGGGCGTGGGCTCATGTCTTGTGAGGTGGTGCAGCTGGATCAGCTGGGCACTCATGGGCTTATCCTCTTCATAGGACCAATCGTGGAATTTCTCCGCTGGACTGGTCAGGTATATACCTGTTTGAGCTGAGACTTCCTTTTTCCGCTTCTCACAGTCCCCGTTCACAGATGCGTGAAGCGCCTCACACGTTTGTTGAGCTTCTCCAGAAATGGGCGGGGCTATGAGCTTCGCTGACTCGGCTCTTGCTTCCGGGAGCTGCCGATACGTCCCGAGTGCGGTGAGATGGCCGTTCGTGACTGCATGGTCGTCCGAAAGCGAGATTTGCGCTGCGGTGATATCCGCCATGCGATTAACGTCTGCAGCCATCTTGTCCTGTCCCATCAGTACCTGGGTACTGAGTCTTTGTTGGCGAGACTCCATCTCAGCCAGCTGGCGAATCAGCTCCTCCATGGCCCAGTTGTGCGGGCGAAGAAGAGAGAGAGAGCGCGGTTCCCTATGTACAGAGGTAAGTGAGACACACCAAAAAAAAATAAGTAACTTCGTGCTAATTCACCCGCATTCTCCACCAGTTGTGGCGAGCAAAGCACGAAACAACACAGGGTAGTGCAAAATACCCCCAGAGGGCAGTTTATTATGGTGCAGTTGGGGAAAAAAAGGTGCAAAATAGTCCCTTTGGGAGATCCGGGTGCAGTCCTGTGTGTTGTAGGGAAGTGCTGGTGTGTCGATCCTTCTGCCGGTCGCCTTGCGCTGTCGCCTGCTCAAAAGACAAAGAGAGACAGTGCATTCATGGGGTTAGCATGAGGAATGGAAGTCCTCCTGTCTCGTTCCTCTCTCCTGCCTTTATAGGGCCCAGGAACGAGCTACAGGTACTGACGACCGGCAGCTGTGAGTGGGTAATTGCGTGTTACCCTGGCGACGCTGATTAGGACCTGGGCGCCTCGCCACATAATATTAAAAAAATCTTAAATTAAGAAAATGAATGAATGAGCCATTTATATAAGATATCTCTTCTTTGTTTAGGTCAGTCAAAATATTAGTTCTGCTATTATTTGCAGGTGTACTAACAAATCTTTTATTTCACATTAGGACGTGTCTTTAACGGGTCAGGTAAACCCATTGACAGGGGACCTGTTGTGCTGGCTGAGGACTACTTGGACATCATGGGTAAGAGAAACATCTATTTTTTAAGCTTTATATAACATTTGCACTGTAATCGTTATTTGCAGGAACAGGGCACTTCTAGGAAAATAAGTCTTCTTGAAAGGCACATTGGTGCTCGAGTAATACTGTGATCTCATTAACTCTCTAGGTGTTGGGTTGGTTATACTGGATTTGGGATCAGACATTGAATTTAACAGCAAATCCTTTCCAATTAATTTACCACCAGCTTTCTTAAAAAACAAAAAAAATCTTTGCACAGACCGCAGAGTCTAGTGTTCATCTACAGCGTAGCTGAATTTTAAAGAGCGGCTGAAATCTCGTTCGGCTTCATTTCAATAATTTTTTCTAAGACTGAATGAAAATGTTTGTGTCCTTTTTAAGCCATTTTCTGACCTTGTGACCTTGTGACCTTGTGACCCTGATCTGTGCTAAGCTGAAATGGCAAAGGTGATCTTTTCAGCTATAAATGTATACAATGGCGATTCGGGCAGCATCTGAATGAGCCGAATGGATAAGAGGAGGCTTAATGAAAGAATGATCAGGCCTCAAGGTCATGATACTCCAAACATGTTTATGCTAACGTTTCGAGCGAGACATTTTTTTCTAAAATGCAAGCCTTTATCGTTCGCCTCGAGTGGTTAGTTAGTTTAGCCCAAAGAAAACCATAATTTGTTTCACCCGGTTTTCCCACTTTGTGAATGCAGGTTTTAGCCAACAGATTCTAACAACAAAACATTTTACTGCTCAAAGGAGATCACTGTACACCTCTGACCCCTCTTAGGTCAACCCATCAACCCTCAGTGTCGTATCTACCCCGAGGAGATGATCCAGACTGGCATCTCTGCCATCGACGGCATGAACAGCATCGCCCGTGGACAGAAGATCCCTATTTTTAGCGCCGCTGGATTACCCCATAATGAAGTACGTATTAATTCAGACAGCATTAAATAAAGCAATATTCAGTGTAAAATAGGGGTGACCCCGAATAGTCGAAGATTCGATGCTTCGATAGGAGGAGCCTGATTTGACTACCAATCTCACAGTCGAATCTTTGCAAAGGTGTTATGCAATGGGGATCATGCCATTTTGGTTATATGGGCAGTGGCGTAGCAGACGGGCATGCAATGCGCTGCCAAACTTATTAATGATGTTAAGAAAAGCGACATTTTTAGGGTTGGGCATATGAGCGAGAGGTCTGGCTATGGGCACAGCATTGTTACGTGATGTTTAAGGAAAATGTCCATTCATTTTACTATTTGTGACTTGTGTTTTGAATATATGTATCCCTGCATTTTGCCTAAACACATTTATTTTGCACATTGTTACTTGAATCTGCCTAATTTATTTTGTATTTTTATTATAAAGGTATATTCTATTCTAAACAAATTATGCAAATTAATGTATCATTGTTTTTTTTGGTGCATCAATGTTGCACTGCACTTTTTGCTGTACCCTTAACCACGGTGTCATCCCCACATGCACGCGCACAAACACACACACGTGTGTGATTCGACTATAGGGAATTCAATTCAATTCAAGTTTATTTATATAGCGCTTTTCACAATGTGCATTGTTCCAAAGCAGCTTTACAGAAGCAAAATAAGAAAACACAGAGGTAAAACACAGCACAGTGCATAGTGTTTATAGAACAAGCAAGATCATTCTAATAGATAATATCTAATAAATTAATAAATAGATAAATAGATGCAGTCTCCCGGTGAGCAAGCCAACACTGCCCTGCTGTGGCGAGGAACCAAAACTCCCTTATTGATTGATGGAGAAAAAAACCTCGGGAGAAACCAGGCTCAGCCGGGAGGGCCAGATCCCCTCTGACGTGTCATAGCTGCTCTCAGTGACCCCGACCAAGTCACCGAGCAACATCCCCGAGGAAGGGGGGGAGAGCCCACCGCCCACGACCCAGGCAATCCCACTCGCCGAAACCATGCACGTCCAGCCCGGTCCCACTCCGTGATCGACACCAGAAAAACAGAGGAACAACCAGAGAAAATAGTAATGGCATATTGGAACATTATTCCTCTGCTGTCTGACATCGACCACAAAGCAAGACCATCCAGACCCACACAGCCCCAACAAATAGAATCCCCCCAACCACAACCAACGAGCCCCCCCCCCACCCCCTACGAACATCAGCCCAGCAACCCCCAATCAGGGCCACTGAACTCAGCTATAACTTCAAACTGCTGACATGTGATGTAGTTTAGCATTTAATACCAAGCATTGTAACTTTTAGCATTAATGTGACAAGTATTCCATCTTTGCTCTCGGTTGGGGATAGAATGGTCTGAGCTGGGATGGTCGCCTTTCTCTTGGGTGGAAATGGAGTTGCCTTAGATGGAGCTGGGATGGTCAGTCAGTCCGCAGCTGGCGTAGTCTCTAAGTCGGGATGGGCATATGATGTCCATCTGGGCCTGGCAGAGCTTTCCCTACCTCGAGATGGGCATCCCGAGGCGAAGGCAGAAAGAAAATAATTAGCGTAGCTGCTGTTCATTTACTATGCATTAGTGAAAGCTTGGGTGAAAAGATGTGTCTTTAATCTAGATTTAAATTGGGAGAGTGTGTCTGACCCTCGAATAGTATCGGGAAGGCTATTCCAGAGTTTAGGTGCTACGTATGAGAAAGCTCGACCCCCTTTTGTAGATTTAGTTATTCTAGGTGTTATCAAAAGTCCTGAGTTTTGCGATCTTAGAGAGCGTGATGGGTTGTAATGTGATAGAAGCTCAGTTAAGTAAGTAGGGGCTAAACCCTTTAAGGCTTTATAAGTAATTAAAAGAATTTTAAAATCAATACGATACCTAATGGGCAACCAGTGAAGAGATGATAAAATTGGGGTAATATGATCGTATTTTCTTGACCTGGTTAGGACTCTGGCGGCTGCATTTTGGACTAACTGTAGTTTGTTTATTGAAGATGCAGGACAACCACTAAGAAGAGCATTACAGTAGTCAAGTCTTGAGGTCACAAATGCATGAATAAGAGTTTCTGCGTCAGCAGCACATAAAACATTTCGTAATTTGGCAACATTTCGAAGGTGGAAGAAGGCTGTTTTTGTGACATTTGAGATATGATTTTTAAATGACAGGTTGCTGTCTAATATAACGCCTAGGTCTTTAACTGTATTTGTCGGAGTAACAGTGCAGCCTTCGATTTGTAGGTTATAATCTGATATATTCTGTTTACGAGTCTTTGGTGCTATAAGTAATATTTCTGTTTTGTTAGAGTTTAAAAGAAGGAAATTACTAGTCATCCAATGTTTCATATCTTTGATGCACTCTGCCAGTTGGATAGCTTGAAGGAATCATCTGGTCTTGAAGAGATATATAGCTGAGTATCATCTGCATAACAGTGGAAGCTAATTCCATGTTTTCTAATAATGTTGCCCAGGGGCAGCATGTATATGGAGAAAAGCAAGGGTCCTAAAACCGATCCCTGAGGTAATCCATAGTTTACTTGCGTTAGATTAGACGATTCCCCATTTAAATGGACATATTGATATCTGTCAGATAAGTAAGATCGGAACCATTTTAGTGCCTGTCCCTGATACCGGTATAATTTTGTAAACGATCTAAAAGTATTTTATGGTCTACAGTATCGAACGCAGCACTAAGGTCAAGCAGGACTAGGAGTGAGATGTTACCTTTATCAGATGCCATAAGTAGATCGTTTGTAATTTTAACGAGCGCAGTTTCGGTGCTATGATGCGGTCTAAAGCCAGACTGAAATTTTTCGTGCATGTATTTTGTAGGAAAGAGCACAACTGAGTGGACACTACTTTTCTAGTATTTTAGACAAGTACGGGAGATTTGAAATCGGTCTATAGCTTCCAAGTTCACTGGGGTCTAATTTGTTTTTTTGATAAGAGGCTTAATCACAGCCAGCTTAAAGGGTCCTGGGACATGGCCTAGATTAATTGACGAGTTGATAATGTTATAAATGGGCTCAATTGCAACAGGTAGTAACTCTTTTAGTAATTTAGTTGGAATGGATCTAATAAGCATGTTGTCGGTTTGGATGTTGCAATAAGTTTAATTAAATCTTCCTGTTTTATAGGTGAAAAACACTGTAGCTTTTCTTTTTGGGTGATGGTTGGTACTAATTCATCAGACACACTTGGAGGTTGGATTTTAACTAAGTCGTCTCGTATTTTTTCGATTTTTTATTAAAAAAATGTCATGAATTCATTGCTACCAAGGTGTGGCGGAATAGCCAGGTCAGGAGAAGTCTGTTTGTTTGTTAGTTTAGCAATTGTACTAAATAAAAACCTTGGATTTTTTATTAGTTTCTATGAGGTTACGGAGGTGCTCGGCTTTTGAGGCTTTTAGTGCCTTTTTATAACAGTTTGCACTCTCTATCCACGCAATTTTAAAGACCTCTAAATGGGTTTGTTTCCATTTGCGTCCAGTTTACGCGTTCTCTTTTTTAGGCGAGTGGTGCTATTGTACCATGGTGCTTTGATCTTCTCGTTAATCTTTTTGACTTCATAGGCGCGACCGCTTCTAATGTATTAGAGAAAATAGTTCCCATGTTGCTGGTCATGTCATCGAGCGATTCTGTATTAATTGGCAAAGTTATTAAAGGAGTCAGATCTGGCAGATTCTTAACGAAACTATCTTTAGTAGATGAGGTGATTGTTCTACCCTGTCGATAACGAGCTATACGACTGATTTCTGCAGTGCGCAGAGTACATGTTATAAGATGATGATCAGTGACATCGTCGCTTTGAGGTATAATATCGATATTGGTTAGATCGGCTCCGTGAGATATAATCAAGTCTAGAGTATGATTAAGTCTATGAGTGGGTCTGTTGATGTTTTGTGTTACACCAAAAGAGTGTAGAAGCTCTTTAAACGCCACTGCTAAAGCATCGTTAGCACTATCTACATGGATATTAAAATCTCCAACAATCAGTACTTTATCAACGTTAACCAATAGGTCCGATAAGAAGTCCGCGAACTCCTTCAGAAAATTAGTGTAAGGCCCAGGGGGTCTATACACAGTAGCCAGTGTAAGAGAAAGCCAGGTTTCAGTAAGGCAGAGTATATCAAAGCTGTTGTCTGTGATCATTTCATTTACAATAACTGCCTTTGAGTTTAGTGATCTAATATTAAGTAGCCCGAACTTTAGGAGTTGGTTTTGCTCAACAAATATATTGTCTTTAGGTTTAATCACAATAATGTTTTTTCTCTGACTTTTACATACATTTTTATGTTGTTGTATTATTCGGGGGACAGACACAGTCTCTATGTATTTGGATGTTGTAACATTTTTAACAGTTGAGTGAAAAGAACACAGACTATGGTTAACGCTTGTACTTACTATACGTGCCAATTCTGATTCGACTATGTAAATCCTTATTTGAGGATACCCCTAGTGTAAAATCAAGCAAGTTCTGGAAGCAGCATTCACAGCATTGACATTCTCTCAAATATTTGCCAGTTAATATACCCGACTGATGTTTGGTCTGTCTCTAGTGTTCATTTTCCCCTGTTTAGGCATGACTTTGGCTCGAACTCTCAATCCGATAAAATGTACTTTGAATAAAAGTGCACACAGATTTAATGAACGTGAATGTCTCGCTAAAAAATTCACCTTGCCAGATTTGTGATGTAATGTGCTGCAGGAATGTGTCCTTCCTAATTCAGAGCGTGATTCTGGAACAGAAGCTGCAATCCAGACCACGCTGGCTGCCAGTGTGTTTTAATTCTATTAATTAAACCCGGAGGGATTTATTTAAATTCTCTCATTTGAAGTGTTGTGATCACATTCAGCACCTTATTGTGGCTTTCGCTGTATTACGGCTGTTACTGAGACAAGCCTGTGTGATTAACGCTAATTTTGCTTAATTGATTTCACCCTGCGGTGTTTCTGTGGAAACGGCGAGGTGGGTCAGGGTTCGCATCATCACGGTCTCCACTTGTGTAAATGCAGGAGGAGCCGGGATGATTTCGAGAGCTTCAGACTGAGCAAACAAGCCAACCACTTAGCGCTGATCAAATAAACATGCAACAGGTTCACCTTGTTTTGTTTGGTTTGATGACGAGTTTTGTGTTCTAGAATGATGATTTTGAGGTGTCGCCTGGATCTTTAAAACGTAAAAAAGACGGAGGTCACTCTTGATTAGTTTTAAGACTAGTCACTCGCGGTGCAAAGCTAGTTGGATTTGTAAAGAAGTTCAGAGTGATTCTGAGGATCAAGGTCATTTCATATATGAACATTGGAACCATCGTTTCACTGTCAATAATGATGCTATGTCAAAGGGTGTCTCAAGTGCTTTAAACATTCAGACACATGCCTGTGCTCTGCAAACTAAAGGGTGCTAGAGTCATGTCACTTCTATACAAGTCTGCAGAATATGAATCATTCTTGTGTTCTCATTCATTAAATCATCTCTAGTACTGATTCAGCACCACGTTTTGTTCTGCTGGCTTTAGCTGTACTTTGAGGGCTTTTTATACATATGATGCATGCACATGATTTAAACACATGACAGGAACACACAGAAATGAGATTGACTGCAATGAATCAAATGGGGCAGTTTTACTTGTTTATTTCTTTAGACGTAATTGCAGGTATGTTAAACTGATAGTTTACCCAAAACAAAACACTCTGTCATCATTAACTCATCCTCTCGGCATTTCCAACCTGTATAGCTTTCTTCGTTCTGCAAAAGAAGATATTTTGAAGAATTTTGGCAAACAAAAAACGTTGGTCTCCATTCACCTCCATTGAATGGACACAAAACCAATGCAAGTCAATGGGGACCAACGGTTTTCTGTTACCAACGTTCTTCAATTTATCTTCTTTTGTGTTCTGCAGTAAAAAGAAAGCCTTATAGGTTTGAAATTACATAAAGGTGATTAAATGATGGCAGAATTTTCATTTAAGGGGGAACTATCCTTGAAAATTGACCCTTGCTATTGCCAAAAAATGTCATATTTTCCACAACCAAGATAAATTCATTTTCATACATTTCATTCATATACTCCTAAGATGTTTCTCTGTTCTGACCAATTTGTGTAGTTTTTTATTTTTCCGGGGAAGAAATACAGATTATCAGGACGATTATGAGGATGTGTGAAAGGAATTGAGCGGCACTGACTGGTTCACTCAACCCTGACATTTAAACACTGAAGACAGAGTTGTCCTCTGAGCTAGCATATTCCCATTAACAGCCCTAAAAACACACTAAATACACATCTTTTTAAAACCATGGGTTAACTTAATACTTGAATAAAGCAATGTTTTAACCCTGGATTAGATGTGCAGTGTCCAAACAAAATACCTGTAAACAGTGTAAAACAATACAGGACTCGAGGGAACCAATCACAAACTAGCACCTCATTAAAAACTCACATGCTTTGTCCAGCGGCAAAACTTTGTTTTGAGTAGTATTACATTAAAAATAGTAGTATTTTTGCTGTGATAAGAAAATAAAGCTCAGGCATGCAAATTATTAAACCACATCTGAAATGGCTTTCAGTGTCTGGCTAATGAAGCTGTTCTAAGTGATATGAAAAGGTTCTCGTTCATTAAGCAAGAGTCGTGGAGGTCACAGCCAGCTTTATACTCTCAGAGAAACAGGTGTTCAGGGTCAAAGTTCAGTCAGGGGTTAGACCGGATTAGACGTCCAGGACCATTACATTAAGTGATAAGCGTGAAATTCCTCGTGTTTATAGTCTTAATCTCTTTGTTGCAAATGCACACAAAAATATGCACTCGGACACATACAAATATACAGTAAATTATATTAACTGACTTTTGGCAAAAACGTGGGGTTCATTTCAACCATGTAATGTGTTATTTAACAAAAAGCATCAAGCATTTGTGACAATTTGTGATTTTCTGTTTTCTTCATAAAATCATCCAACACAATGTAAAATATATTCTGTGAAAATATTACCTTTATATATTTAATATTGACTGTGTAAGGCCATGTCAAACTGGGATTCTAAAAATTTGATTTTGAGACTTGAGCCTGGATTTCACAGACTGACACATTTTTCCTTCTCATTCCCTCATACACTTTACAAAAAATACTCTTGATCTTATACAGCTCTAACATGTTCAATTCTTCTCTCTTTGTCTGTCAGATTGCTGCTCAGATCTGTCGTCAGGCTGGTTTGGTGCAGAAATCCAAAGACGTGATGGACTACAGTTCGGATAACTTTGCTATCGTCTTTGCTGCTATGGGGGTAAGTGGTTGTGTGTTTAATTGTACCACAGTGTTCAGGTATGCGTTCACAGACGTGACATCTGGACAGGTTTAAATTTCTCAAAAGACCCCTTAGTTAGCTAAAAAAGATTAGGTTTATTTTGACGTTTTGTGTTACTGAGTAACTGTTGGTCCTTGTAGGTTGCTTAATCCTACTCTTCAACACCACCTTAACCTTGTGCCCTCACTTGGTATTCTTCCTCTCCAAATCTTTGTTATTGTCACCTGAGTGGCTGCAGCCTGTCCTCTCAGACAGGTATTATCTGCGTCAGGTGTCAGGTTCACCTGTGTATTCAGATGTAAAGGGCTTCCATTAACTTGTGCTTGAAATGTCACCGAGCCAGCCTTGTGTCCCGTGGCCGTCGGGCTCTAGTCCGGACACATGGCTAATGCATTCACTATTGACTACCTGTAACTCTATATCTTGATTTTATGCGAAAGGTGGTTGAAATGCTAAACCTTTTATAAAGAGACAAGAAATTAGCAGGAAGTGAATTTCAATAGGTCATTTTGAATTGAGTAGTTGAAAACACGTACTTGGCGCCCATTTCTTAGGGTAATTTACATTTTTGCTCATTGTGAAGGAGAAGTCGCGATCTTACTCTTGGTTTATTCCTTATTTATTTTTGTCATGACAGGTTAATATGGAAACCGCACGTTTCTTCAAGTCAGACTTTGAGGAGAATGGATCTATGGACAACGTGTGCTTATTTTTGAACCTGGCCAACGATCCTACGTAAGAATTTATCTTGACATCTACTTACTACCTGATTAGTTCATTGAGATTTGTATAATTGTTTCTATATGCTGGATTTTGTATGTCATATCTTGACAACATTGAAACATTTTCTACACAGCATTGAACGCATCATCACCCCGCGTCTGGCTCTGACCACAGCCGAGTATCTGGCCTATCAGTGTGAGAAACACGTGCTGGTCATCCTCACCGACATGAGCTCCTATGCAGAAGCTTTGAGAGAGGTAAGGAGAATGTGATGTCAATAAAGTTGTTTCCACCAAAATAAAAGTCATAAGACTTTCAAGCCTTTCAAACCTCAGAAAATAATTATATCAATCTTAAAAAATGAAGTTGATTATTTGTTTTTCTACAGCAGCGGAAAGAATCAAGAGACCATTTCAAAGACCATTTTCAGTTTTCTGAGTTTACTATTTAAACGTATGTGTTTAGGTAAAATGGTTATTATATATATAGCAACATTTTCCCTAAATTTAAAATGAAAATATTGTTTGTATTTGCGTTTATTTGCAGAAAATATAAACTGGAGAAACAGGAATAAATAACAGAAAATATGCTCTGTATTTTTTCAGACCTCAAATACTACAAAGAAAACAAGTTCAGATTGACTTTTAAGCACAACAACAGTGATATTTGTACATGTATTAATGCAAAGTTCAATGTGATGACCTCAATTTTTATCACAGTTTTCATGTGTGTTACATTTACATTCACATTTAGTCATTTAGCAGACGCTTTTATCCAAAGCGACTTACGAAGAGTTTAAGGAGCAATAAGGAATATGTCAAACAGGAGCAATGATGCAAAAGGTGCCAATGCAAAGTTACTGGTTTCAACAATAGCTAGAAAACTACATGTTGAGAGAAAGAGAGAGGTTTCTTTTTTTTTCATTTGTTTGTCAAGTATTCACAGAAGAGATGGGTTTTAAGTAGTTTTTTTAATGTTGTGAGAGATGTGGTTGACCGGACCGAGTTAGGAAGAATGTTCCACCAGGAAGGAGTTGTGAATGAGAATGAGAGGGAAAGCGATTTACTGCCCTTATGGGAAGGCAAGACGCCGCTGGTTTGCTGAACGCAGGGATCTTGATGGGGTGTAGGAGGGTGTGAAAGTATGCCGGTGCAGATCCAGTGATAGTCCTGTAGGCAAGCATTAGTGACTTGAATCTGATACGGGCTTCAACAGGTAGCCAGTGGGGAGAGATGAAAAGGGGTGTCACATGAGCCCTTATGGGCTGTTGGAAGACGAGGCGTGCTGCTGCGTTCTGAACCAGCTGGAGCTGTTTGATAGCCTTTGCAGGAAGACCAGCAAGGAGAGCATTGCAGTAGTCCAACCTTGAGATTACCAGGGCCTGGACAAGGAGTTGTGCCGCATGCTCAGTGAGATAGGGTCTAACCTTTCTAATGTTGAATAAGGCATATCGGCATGACCGCGTTGTCTTTGCAATGTGATCATTGAAGGACAGCTGTTCATCGAATATGACTCCGAGGTTCCTGGCTGTTTTGGAAGGAGTGATTTTGGGTATGCCAAGTTGGATGGTGAGATTGTGTTGCACCATGGGGTGTGCCGGAAACACGAGTAGTTCAGACTTGGCAGGGTTCAGCTGGAGGTGATGCTCTTTCATCCAAGCTGAGATGTTTTCTAGGCCAGTCATTTTCAAACTTGTTCCTGGTGACCCACTGCTCTGCACATTTTGCATGTCTCCCTTAACAAGGGTCTGTGTTGCATGTCTCCGTACAAAATGTGCAGAGCAGTGGGTCCCCAGGACCAGGATTGAAAACCACTGCTCTAGGCAGGCTGTAATGTGAGCTACTACAGTGGTATCTTCTGGGTGAGACGACACCCAGATGTAGGTCTGGGTGTCGTCAGCATAACAGTGATACGAGAAGCCATGTGCCCGTGTGATGGGTGTAAGGATGTCGTGTAGATGGGAAAAAAGCAGTGGTCCAAGCACCGATCCCTGAGGGACCCCCGTGATCATGTGGTGAGCAGTCGACAGCGAGCCCCTCCATGACACCTTGAAGGATCTGCCGGAGAGGTAGGATTTGAACCAGCGGAGAGGAAAGCCTGAGATTCCTAAAGATGACAGGGTTTCTAGCAGTATCTCGTGATTGACAGTGTCAAACGCTGCAGATAGGTCTAGCAGAATCAGGACCGAGGATTTAGATTCCGCCTTGGCTAGCTGCAGTGCTTCTGTGACCGATAGCAGTGCAGTCTCAGTGGAGTGGTTTGTTTTGAAGCCAGACTGCTTGTCATCCAGTAGTTTGTTCTGGGATAGGTAGGACGACTCCTGGTTAAAAGCTGCCCTTTCAAGTGTTTTTGCAATAAATGGGAGGAGAGAGACAGGTCTGTAACTGTCAGTAGTAGTGGAGTCCAATGTGAGTTTCTTCACTAGGGACGTGACCTGGGCCTGTTTGAATGTGGATGGAGTCTTGCTGTCAGTCTTTCACATTGCTGTTGGGTGACTTTGTCACTCCTGAGGTTTGATTTTGTTGAAATTCAACAGACACAGACAATACTAGAAATGCTGATTAAATAAACATTTTGAATGGTCTTTTATTTTTTCCTGCCGCTGTATATATTACTTTTTTCAAAACTGCTACATGTATTTTCCATTTCACAGAAATTCACTGGCTCACCTGTGCAGTTTTTTTAAAAACAGTTTTAGGTTGGAATTTGTACTTTTAAAAAAATCTCTGCTTTTAATCATTCCTATCTCACTTAAGAAGACTTACTTTGTTGTTGAAAAGTGTAACTTGATGAATACCAACCCAATAAGATAAAACCTCCCTGTGGAATATAGTGACAAGAAACAACTAATCCGATATAAATGATGAAACAATTTCAGCGTTTCCATTTTAGACGGTCAAAGCTTGAAAGGCCGCAGTCAATGCTTCTCGGTTTGACCAATATTTAATTTTAAGTATGTAGGACTTTTTTCCTTGTACTGGGGAATTCAGCCATTGCAACGAACTTGGTCGAAGGTCTCCTTTACAGACGCATAATGCACATGTACTTGCACCCTCATATAAACAGTTTCTGTTGACAATTTAAAGCTATGAAAAGCATTCAAGAGCAGAGTAGGTTTTTCTATTAGTTACAAGGGCAAGCAAATGTAAAACACATTCTCTGCTTTGTGGAGATTTTTTCAGTGCCCTGTTCCATGCCTCGCCAACGTTTGTAGTAATTGAATTTCAAAACTGCTTAAACATAATTGACCTTGCGATGTAAATAATCCTAAATTTCTCTGTTTTATTCCAGATCCTTTTAGAATTTTCCCAACCATGATCCCTGCACTTTTCAGGCTAGACAAATATAAAAAGTCGTAATTTACCGTATTTGTAAGACCGTTTCCATGAGTCTTTCAGCTCAACAGAAGTAGTTGAACGCGTGCGTACGGGTGATTTCCCTCATATCGTGTTTCAGCTGTTTGGCTGTGATCAAACAGAAAACGGCGTCAACAGCAATGAAAGAGCGCAATCTCTTATAACAAAAGCTCAGTAACCCCCTCTTGACATTTGGAACAGTATTGGAGCAATGGACGGTGTTACGGTTAATATCATGTTTCCTGTGCAGCGTATGTTAAAGAGCTACTGTGTCTAATCATAATGAACAGATTTCACCACCATCTGTCAAAGTGTATGCAACATTTGCCCGTATTAAAAACAACAAGTCGACACCTCCGTGTGCATAAATCAAGACATTGTCATGTTACTTGTTTTGTTTTCACCATACACTGAATGTGCAAAACTTTGGGACGCTTGAGATGAAAAAAAGATTATTGTGTATTCATCATATTTACAGGATGCTTTGAATTATTCTAAGATGCTCAGTGTGCGAGAGCTTTTTTCTGGCATTGTTTTTCCGACCCTCTGATTATCTTTTTTTTCATGTTTAGATGTATAAACCAACGTGTCAAGCGCATAATGCGCATAATAGTTTGCGTGCGTGTTAAAGGACGGTTCCCTTCTGCCTTTGTATAGCTGTAACCTTGGGATACATTCAGTTCCATCTACTTTTGGCTTCCACCACTTCCACAGAGCGCCAGGAACGTTAACATTTAACTTCTCCCATTAAGCCTTGTAAAAGTGAGGCCGAAAACGAATTCTCTGCTTGCATTGTTTAACCTTGGGAAAAGATCTGTGTAAAGTACATCAGCGTGAAGATGAAAGGTTAATGTCAATTGTCACTGATCATGATAGTAGTCAGAGATTGCCGTTCACACCTGGTTGTGACATCTCCTGTCAATTCAGTTTCTAATGATTTTCTTTTTTTCTTAAAGATGTCTGTCAACCTCATGCTGACAGTTTACCTGGCATTTTCTTTTCGTTCTGTATCCATTATTCATCATGAATTATTCTGTTTTAACTAGATTTTATTTTAGAATTAGTTTATTAACGAAAGCTTTTAATGAAGTAAGCATATGAATGCCATGATAATCAAATAATTATGTAAATAAAGCAGCAATTAACATTTTAAGAATGTGGCAAGGTTAATACTGTTAATTAAAACAGAATTGAGATGGAAGCTGATGGAACGGTAAAAATAATATTTATTTTCCAAAAAAGTTTGCAAAAAACTATTTACCACTATATGATTTTTTTTAGATGTGTGATTTTGGATGGTCTAATTTGATCATTTATTTTCCCAAGTCTATCTTTAGTGTATACCAAAATTCTGTCAAAAAGAACAAACCAAATAGAAAGTATGACAAATCTTTCAACGCAGTGTTTTCTGTATATGATATGTACAGGCTGATAAATCTGAAATTGGTTACACTGCAATAATAGAAAAAATAAGAAATCTACAAGCTGCACTAACCTATGCTATACTACTAAAAACTATATATAACGAAATTAGATAAAAACTCAAAATAGTAAATTGACATAAAAAAAATAAAAACCAAAACGCATAAACTATCTATCAAATAATAACCCTTTCTAAAAGTCCTCATTAAGATGAATTGAGACTTCATATTTTTCTCTCTTATACACATGCATTGAGCAGAGAATTCACTGAATTGTTGATTTGTGTGTCATAGGTGTCTGCTGCCCGTGAAGAGGTGCCGGGTCGTCGTGGTTTCCCAGGGTACATGTACACTGATCTTGCTACAATCTACGAAAGAGCTGGAAGAGTGGAGGGCAGAAATGGATCAATTACCCAGATACCCATTCTGACCATGCCTAATGATGGTATACACACACATGTTTGCGCTCTTTCTCTCTCACCCCTTCCTACTCACACTTTTCTTTACAGTTTTTTAGCGGTGCAGGTGTTGCACAGCTGTGACGGAGTCAAAATCATTGTGGACAGTATAGAGATAAAACGTTCACATGTTTATTTTGTATTCTGGCCGGACACAGCGCCTGCGCCCATCACTCTGGATGGCTTTGGTTACTATAGAAACATCCTTGTGAAGGGCCCGTGTGTATCTCTGAATTGGTGTTCCCCATAATAGCAGTGGGAAACTTAAATTTTTACGTTCTTTTTATTTCACTCACTGACAGCTCCAAATTAATAACCACTTAATGTTTCAAAAAGACAGCAACTGAAATAGTCTGGAGCTTTTTGAAAACAATGTTTTTTTTAGCAATAAGCACACCTTAGCACATAGCTTTACAGCTTAAAGTGAATGATAAACAAAGATGCTAGAACCTGCTAATGTCTCTCTTTTCTTGTCAATCCAGATATCACTCACCCGATTCCCGATCTTACGGGATACATCACAGAGGGACAGGTGTATGTAGACAGACAACTGCATAACAGACAGGTGAGAAGTGTGGCAAACATGAGATATAGCTGTCTGCAAACATGCAGTTGAGTCAGAACATTTAAAGAAGAAATTCAAGGTTATTATTGATGATGACTAAAAATCTATGATGATACTAGCAATAAGAAAAGTATTCAACATTTGAGATCAAACAATCCATTACAATGTGCCTCATAATCTTTATATACAAACATTGTAAAGAGGTGTTTTTGAAATTCAGATTTAAGGTTACCGCATTCTGTTTTTCTTTTAACTTTGTCTGTTTTGATGTTGTTTGTCATCAAGATCTATCCACCCATCAACGTGCTTCCGTCTCTCTCTCGTTTGATGAAATCTGCTATCGGCGAGGGCATGACTCGCAAAGATCACGCCGATGTCTCTAACCAGCTGGTAAATCCATTGTGCTGTGCTTATTGTTTACTCCGGCCATGCCGGTTAATGATGTTGACATTTACCGTTTGTCTCCGTTTCTGTCTTTCAGTATGCTTGTTATGCCATTGGTAAAGATGTTCAGGCCATGAAGGCTGTGGTGGGGGAGGAAGCGTTGACCTCTGATGATCTGCTGTACCTGGAGTTCCTGCAGAAGTTTGAGAGAAACTTCATTGCTCAAGGTACAAATGAAACCCCTCCCACTTTCATGCCCTATATTGCCATCAGGTCAAAAATAATTCTGTTTTCCACATTTGACAACGTAAGACTGCAGAAATGATTTTGAATTTTTCTCTCGCCAAACTACACAACCAACCTTCGCTAATTCCACAATTAGACTGCTGACTGTGTGTGTGTGCGCTGTTAAGATGACTTTATTTGCTGTATTTGAAGCCACTAGACAGTATTTCTCTGCCACAAAGCACTTTAACCCCAATGAACGTTCTGCTCAATGCTACAGCTCTTCAGCGAGGCGCAAGGTGCAAGAACCTCCGTCTTCGTCAAACCCTCCACTTCACAAAAAAGACATGTACATGTTTCATATTGATTGCAACTCTATTTTTGGGTGCAAATCACTCAACTGCTTTTGTGTGCTCGCACAATCAGCGTGTCATTACTATCATTGGTAGAAAAGGGACATTGTCTAAGTTCCACCGACACTTGTCGGACTCCTACGGTCTCGGTTATTGCATCTATTTACGGAGAACAAAAGATGCATTCACTCGTCTTCCTATTGGCTTTGTGGAACAATACAATTTCTCCTTCGTGTGAAGCAGTTTTCTGTTGTTTAACAAAAATATGCCACGTATTATGTGTCAGTTTCGATATGGTATTTCTTTTATTACAGTGTAGCCAATTACAAGGCTGTAGAGCATATCTTTTGAGAATATTGCATTCTGTTGTGCTATACAAGTTATTCTTTTTGATGTGTTTTATAATGTTGCTTGCAAGCTTAACACATTAAGGGACTGAGCAAAAGTGTTGATTTAGTGGATTAATGTGTATAGTATAAATAATATATAGTTATAATTGATTATAAAACTAAACAGGATTAATAGAATCTGAATTGTTTGTGTCCATTTCTCCAGGTCCCTATGACAACAGAACTGTGTTTGAGACACTGGATATTGGTTGGCAGCTACTCCGAATCTTCCCTAAAGAAATGCTGAAGAGGATTCCTCAGAGCACGATAGCTGAGTTTTATCCCAGAGAGTCTGCTGCACGCCACGGCACCTCCTAAGACCTCTACGAACTTCAGGAGGCCCTGGCCAAAGTCACATGACCTCTTTTCCCCCGAAACACCTAATCTCTGACCCCTGTGTAACCATGAAACAGATTACAATGGTATTTAGATTATTGGGACATAGCTCTGAGTTATGACACATTTGTGAAGCACACATACAAATAATGGTTTTAAAAAATACGGCTTTAGGTAATGTGTTATGAAACCCACGTGTTATGGCCTTCAGAGATTATTCATGAGTCCTTTTGTTGTGTTATACATGGTTATGTGTGCTGTATGTTAAAATGTCTACCATTGTGATTGCTGTATTTTATGTTTGCTTTTGTCTTTGTTAACCGTTTTGTTTCTGAGATGCAGAAACGTATAGATGTAGATTTTCTTTCTTTTTTTACAATTAATTTTCTGGCAGTTCACTGTTCCCAGTCTAAAGAGGATGTTCAAAACATTTAGGGAAATATTCAGGGCTCACTTGCACAGTGGTGTGTTCCCATTTCCTTTATTCGGCACTATACCAAACACACAATCTTAACATCCTTCCAATCATTCCAGTGTATTTGATAAAAGTTGATTTACCTCTAAACTAATAATTTACTAGCCATCCTTCGACATTTTTGTTTTTATTTATTTTAATGTACGAAACACACTCAAATAAAAGGCCGTACACCAAACATCAATCTATGTTGACAGACAGGTAATTGTAGGTGATGGATGATCATGTAGTGTGCGGTTATCACTGACAGCCCTTATTTCCCTTTCCTAGAAGATGGAGGATGTTTACATCATATGTGCTTTCGATTGAATCTGTGCTGTAATATTAGAATGATTAAACATTCCCATGTCTTGTTTTGTGTGGATAAATGTGTTTGACCTGTGTTCTTGTTAAGCCTGTCAAACCTCTCAGATAAAATAAATTATAGTATTATTGTGATTGACAGATTGTGTCGTTTATTTGTCATAATGATAACAGTAATGTTTACTGAAGCAAATGAAAATAGCCTGGTTGTTGTGGTGTTTATGTGAGGCAGGACTTCTATGACCAAAATTTGTGGAAGTACATAGTTTTCCCTTAAATACCATAGTTACTATATTGTTGTTTTATTTTCAAACACAGACCATTAAATCAGTGGATTATTGGGGTTTAGCCCCTCACGTGTGGATTAATTCCTTACCATTTCCTTTAAAGAATAATTAGAAATATTAAACTAAAACAACTTTTCAATAATTTTTTTAATTATATCTTCAAAAAGCCTTCAATATATAATTTAAAGAGGCAAATCTTTACATTTTGTCGTAGATTAACCACAAAAGTTTTAAATGTCAAATAAAGTTTACAGCAGCAGTTTGTCCCTTTTAGCTTTCCGTAGTCAAATGGTTTGAATACACTACAAGATCTGAACAGATTATTTTTAAACTAGACATCATACACTTGCAGACTCTTTGAAAGTTTCAGATAGAAACACACTAACTGGTCAAATCTGCAGACTGGCACAGACCTTCTGCAACAGGTCCAGACTGATCCTGTAGTGTATTTTAGCCTTAAGAGTGACAGTTGTCCCTGCTTTTTACATGTGTACGTTAAGAAGACTGTGCTGGATCGCGAGTTGCTTTGGTGTGTACACTGTTGTCACCATAGTAGGCTATCCTGAGCTGGAAAATGTGCTTTACCACAGGTGACCGTGAGGCGTGTCGAGGTGGGCGTCACTTCCTGTACCGCTCGCGCCGGGAGTTACCTGAGATTTTAATCGGTAACCACCGGAACATCTCAATGGCGTCTACGGGAAAGGAGAAAGCTGTGAAAATGGTTTCAGAAAAGTCCGGCCAATGTAAGTTTGATTGTTTTTTACATGTGAAGTGTGGGTGTGCCCAAAAGAGTGTCATGGGAGCACTTGGGGCTTTAAACTAACTGTATCTAACCAGGTGACAGTTTACAGAGAATTTATAATACATATGTTGTACATGTGTATGTTTTAACAATCGATTTAGTCATGATTATACATATGCATTCAGATGTCCACAGTATTTCGTATTTTTTCATATTTTTGGAAACAAATAAATGTACATAGGCTACTACACCACCAACAATTTGTAGTGCAACAAACATTACATTTTTGCACGTATGCATTAAATGCACTTATGCATTTAATGCAGGTGCGTTGATTCTATGTGCATGCAGAGAAAATACAACAGAAAACTGTTTAACTCCGCAAACCCCCTAGGAGACTTGTGTGGACATGCACACACATTTTTTTGTGAACATCATTGTTGACATGCTTTTGTGTTTTCATTCAGAAGGGGAAAAAAGTGCACAAATGGTAGTGTATCTCAGAAGACAAACATCTTTTAAATCCTCAAAACAGCTAAGCTTTTCCTAAAAAATTTGGTCAGCAAATAACTCTCTAAAGACATTTGCTGGCAAAGTTCACTCTGTATCCTTTTGCATCCGCTTAAAGCAAACATCGGATTTCTTACAGTGAGGCAAAGAACATTTAGATTAGTCACAACGTACCGGTTCATTCTGGAAGAGGGAACTTGACAAAATAAGTCTGGACACTGTGACATTAATAACTCAGACAGAGTTAGAGGTGTAAAAATGTATTAGTATTAGTTTCCAGTGAGCGATTGTCACACTGTGCATGGGTTGTGCATTGTGGGAGAAGGTTCCTCTTAAGTTTGACGTCCCTCAGATTTTACTGTAGCTGATTTTGTATTTCTTTGGCAAGAAATGTTTAACTGGCGTCCCTGTGTCTCTGCAGTACTTCGTCAGTATGAGAGCCTCCAAAAAGAGAACAAGAGAATCAAAAAGGAGGTACGTTTTCTTGTCACCTTGATGTAAATCCCATAAAATAAGATGTTCTTTTAAAAACAAAAATGTTTTCCTACTAAACCTTTATAGTAGCCAAACGTAACGTTGATTTATTATAATGCTAACTGTAATTAATTATATGTTGTTTCAGTGTAAACAAATGCGGGAGGAAAGAGATGCGACCTTACGGAAGCTAAATGAATTCGAACAAGGTTGGTTTGTTTTAAAAAATCTTAGATACAATGTTTAAAATGTCAATTGCAATGCATTGTCTGTTGATAAGTTGTATATGAAGCCTTTTTTATATGATTATCTTTTCCTGGTAAATAGTGCTAGTGTGCTTTGCTCTTTTGGACTTTGAACCCAGAATAAGACACAGTGACTTAGAGACACACCCTTGTGCTACAATATGAAGACGTTTCCCTGTTTTCCTTCCAGATTTAATAATCTTTGGTGTTTACAGAATAAATATTCATTGTTCAAAATCTCATGTTTCAACATTGTCTCAAATGTATCTTCCAAAAACGTCGTAGGAAAATAAAATAAAAATAGACACAAATAACACAATCAGAAAGGCATTTGGTAAGTCTAAAGAGCAATGAGATCATTCATTTTTGGAGTAAAATGTTTCGGAATGTGATTTTTAAATGGAGATTTTGGTTTCTTGGAAAATCTGATCACAATTTGAAAGATAAAACACTGAAGAGACTTATAGACAATAGTATTCATTTGTTTTCCTTTTAAGCTCATTGCTGTCCCTGCTGTGACACATTTTGGATATTTAAATCATTTTCAAGAAAGTTGTACTTTTTCTATCTTTCTGTCATTATGCCATTCAAACTGACCTAAATCAAAACAAAATCATCAAAATAGATATCATTTCTTCTTGAAGCAAAACTATTTTTTGCGCCCAATCTCGTATGTAATGCTGAAGAGGGCAGTGATGTTTTGACACATTCCCTGATGGCACTTCAGACATGAGTGGAGCGATCAGCAGGTCTCACGTTTACTAAAGTTTGGGGTTTATATCAACCACACACACACACCTGAGGGGGGGGCGGTGGGGGAAAGCGACAGGTTTCAGTCTCAAACGAGTCTTTATGCGGAACGGGCACAGCCCACCAAATCACAGCACTTCACCTCTCTCGCACATGTATACAAATGTCACACTCCTTTTCTTCCGGGCAAAACGTGGATTTCAAACACATGAATGAAATTGCCGAAATTTTAAAAAGCACAACAAATGGCCACCAGTGTTGGCGGAAAAAAATCCATTACATTCTCATTTTAATGCATGAAATAGGTCATTATTTGATAGAGAGGCGCGTATGTTTTTGTGAATAATCTTGGCCTTTGCTCATGTTTCCTCAGCCATAAACACGTATTGTGTATGAGTTCCACTTAAATAGTGGCTGCAGCTTCTAGCAGAGCAGCTGCATATTAGGAGCTATTACGTGATTTCATAGCTCTTGGAAAATTGCTTCTATTCAGCGCAAAGCGACTGAGGGGGGAGGTTGTGGCGGGGGGATAGGGGAGGCAGAGAGAGTGAGGGAGAGAGAGAGAAAAAGCCCCCAACACACAATCATGTCTTTTCAATTGGAGATGGCAAGGTTGATGACAACATGACCATTGTGTTCTAATGATAAGACCACAAAGGCATCTGCCCCCTCATCAAGCTCGGCGCTGTAGAAACAGCATCGCAGGCTCTAATTCACTTCTCCAACACGCGGGCCTGATAGCATTATACTCTACGTCCTCGCGCGCGTAATCACTGTCTGTCTCGGAGAGAACACACACACAAGGAGCTGAGAAAAAAGCAGGAACCGTGGAAGAAGAAAGAGATTTGAAGACGTAACGTTGACGGGGAGGCCAAAACTTACAATTAAAGCTGCCAAGCGTGACATTTGAAATCTCCCCCCTTTTCCCCTCCTGTTCCATAACTGCCTCACACTTAGCCCAGTTTATGTGCAGCGCTATTACAATTAACCTGTCACTTAGTGCTAGTCCTACCAACGACACGGAGGGAGAGAGAGAGAGTCAAAGATGGCGTAGAGACGGGCAGCTAAGTACTGTTTAATGAGTGACAGGGAAGGGCTTACGGCAGGAACTTGGATATCGCCAACACGGCGTTCATCAAGTTTTAATTAGGTGTCATTGGGAGGCAGCGGCTGGCCGTGATGCTGCTAATTCCTGTTTTCGCCTCTCAACCACAATGTGTAATTAGTTAAGAGGCTGCGAGCTGGTCGGCGGCCAGTCGCTGGTGATTACGGACACAAATAAGGTAAGAGCTCCAGGCATTAAGAGGGTCTGATATCTGCTTGCGTCGCCCTCCTTCGCTTTTAAAGATGATGGCTTGCGTCGTCTCATCAGACCGGCTGCACTTTGAATGCCAGAAGCGCGTGTTGTCGGTCAACAAACAGTCAGGAATGTTTAAGGGACTTTTTGTTGTTATTTGCCAGCAGTTTTGTGAGTCATTTTTATGTGTTGAAAGTCGACAAAGGAAAACATCTTCGAAGGCAATCTCTTCTTGCATTTGGCAGTAAACGTAGAGGGAAAGAAAAGATGCTTGATTAACCCAAACACTGAGCTGGTCTGGACAGGCCTGTCTGACGTACAGCGCTGATCTCACTCTCTCCCCCTAAAGGATCAGTATGAAGCACTGACACGACAGACCTATAGAATAACACACAACACTATGAACTCTGTCTGAACAGAACCTGACAAAAACACTTTAGATTTGTATAAATTAGATATAGGTATAGTTCACCTAAAATTGAAAATTCTGTCATCGTTTTGTCAAGTTGTACCAAACAACATTTTTCTTTTGAACACAAAAGAAGATATTTGGAAGAATTTCAAAAGAGTTTTTTCCTTACTATGGTAGTCAATAGTGCCCCAGAATTGTTTTATTACACACTTTCTTCCACATATCTTTATTTGTGTTCAGCAGAACAACAAACTTTATACAAGTTTGAAGCAACTTGAGGATGAGTAAATAATGACCAAATTTTTATTTTGGGGTGAACTATCCCTTTAATGGGTCCAAACCACTTTTCGAAAAGCTTTTAACGCATAGTTCTCCAAAATTTTGTAATCATTTATTTACCCTCACAATGTGCAAAACCTGTATATGACTTTTTATTCTGTGAAGCACAAATATGTCTCGTCCATACCCAAAACCACCGGAAGTCAATGGGCTCCAATTTTATTGGGTTACCAGCATTCTTTAAAATATCTTATTTCGTGTTCTGCCAAAGAAAGTCATGCAGGTTTTGTGAGAAAAGTTTTTGGGCAAACTATCCTTTCTAATGCTGTTTATTGTTATTCATGGTTTTATGTCCATATTAATCTAGCAAAATCAGATCATGAAATACCTGGAAAATAATTTAGCGTAATAAGCACATTAAAACTGACGGCAGATCAACAACGTCAGAATCATATTCATTTTTGTGTGTCCCGTGGCTAGTTGGCATACAATATGCGTGTTTCGTAAGGAAACACATAAGAGCCAATGAGATTTATCGTTACGAGATGAGGCGTTATCGACATGCCATATTTAAACACTGTATTGTCTGGGTTTTGTATGGGTATGTGATATATTGATACCTAAATAAGCTTAAAAAAAAAAAGTCTCCCATAAACATATTGTTTTGCTTCTTAGCACATATATTTACTCACTAGAGTCATTTGGTTTGCTGTAAGGATGATGTGTGTTTATGTGCTTATTGGAGCTTTGCCATGTTGAGCCCCGTATAAGAAGAAAACATTATGGCATTTTTTTTAAGTTATATTTTTAGGGTTTTTTTTGCCTTTAATGGGGACAGGACAGTAGAGAGCAGACAGGAAACCGTTGGGCAGAAATAGGGAAGCAGGATCGGCATAGGACCGTCGAGACGGGAATCGAACTTGGGTCGCCATGAGCGCACTGGTGTCATATGTCAGCGCACTAACCACTGGGCTATTGGCGCAAACACATGATGGCATTTTATATTAAATTTAATATAATAATATAAATGATTTGTGAAAAAAGTTGTATATGTCTGTGATGACATAAGATGAGGAAATTATGAGATAATTTTTATATTTTGGTGGCCATACACCTTAGTAAGTGTGACTACTACATACAATTATAGCTGTTTCATACGCCAGATGTTCCCAGTAATTCTGTTCTACAAGAGCCTGTTGAGCATGAGAGCCGATGAAGAGCAGTACTAGGTCTCAGTGCGCTGGACAGAGTAATTGTATGATGTTGTGACCTTGTCTGTCAACTTCATGATAGGTTTTAATGTGCTGACTGCAGAACTCCAGCGCGTGGATGACAGAAGACCTGTTGTGTGGTTTTCTGTTGTGACAACTGGGGTGTTTACGTTGCATCAAACGTCAAATTATGTTGTGTTTGTCTTCAGTGTCTCACAAGGTGATTGAGGAAGTGAACAACATTCAGGAGGATCTAGAGATTGAGAAGACCTGCAGACAGAGTGTAGAAGCTTTGGCCTCCAAGGTGAGTGAGCACCAATCTGCGAAGATTTGTATTTTGTTCAATTTTAAATCCATTCACTTATGTTTCTTTTTACTCTTTTTTTTTTCTTTTTTTTTTCGTTTCAATCAATTCTATTCTGTTTTGTTCTTTTTGATTCTGTTCTGTTTAGGGCTATCAAACGATTAATCGCGATTAATTGCATCCAGAATAAAAGTATATGTCTGTGTAGCGTGCATATTAATATTGTATTATTAACGCACATTTCTAAAAACACAAACTTGCATATATTAAAGAAAAATAGAAAAAGGGATTAACATTTTCTAAATATATCTACATTTATGTGTTTATAAATACAAAATGAAAATGCACCGTACACATACTTATATTATTATGTAAACACAAACTTTTATTCTGGATGCGATTAATCGGGATTAATCGTTTGACAGTCCCAGTTCTTTCTTATTTCATTGTATTCTCTCTTGTTTAATTTCATTTGGTTCTGTTCGGTTTCATTATATTAGATTATGAACAGTTTTGTTCTCATTTCCTGTTTCCGTTTCGCTCAGTTCTGCTCTACTATTTTCAGAAACAATACCTTCACAATCATATACGTATGTTTTCGCTAATGCTTTCATGAAAAATGGGTCAAGATCCGTCTTCCATCCACTTATTTCCTCCTCCATCCTGAGCAAAGTACACACAGTTGTACTGCACATAAACATTTACTCCATTAGGTTCATGTAAGACTCAATCTTAAGACTCAATTCTGTACACCTTTAACGTCACGTTTACCGCCTGCCCACCTCACTGGACCCATTCATTACAGACCTATTCAATTTCAAAAGCCCAGCACATTGTTTAGCTGGTCTTCAGTTGTGGTGTTCAGTATTAGTCGGGTCTGAAAGTAAAGTGGCATGTTCTCTGAGCTCTCAGCAGGTAAATGGATCTTTAAAAGCCCAGGTGTGAAGCAGATTAACGCCAGCGATTACCGGCTCATCGCAGCCTCTCTGATGGATGAATCTACTTTGTTCTGCTGTCTTTAGGTGATGAGCGACGATCACCACACACAGAGATAGAAATGAGAGCATAGTAGAATGAAAAAGAATCAAAGATGCAGATAAATGAGATAAGAAGGCTGAGGAAATTATCTTTACATTGGAAAAGGACGCTGTGTTTTAGAAGCAAGTGTCACCATGTTAATGTTTATTAAAAGAAGATATTTCATTGTGCTACTGAAAACATCTTTATTTTGATGCACCTTTGCCCTGGGTTCAGAAAATTTTCTAATTGAAAAAACAAGAGAGATTCATTTGTACAGGAAATCGCTGTGTGCCTCTTTAATGTTATCATTTTAGATCTTTAATTTTGCTGTATTTCACGTTCTGAGTCGGTGTGTCAGTCTTTGTTGTGGCGTACGAGCTCCTCGTCTGATGTTGACCAGGAGGGTCCAGTAGGGGTTGTCTCTGCAGGTTTGCTCGTCCTCCATCACACAACTGCACACTGAAGATGACTGATGTCATTCAAAATTGGAAACTTGAGTATTTTATGATACTTTATAAGAAAGATTTTGTTTGCCGAACACAAAATAAGGTATTTTGAAGAATGTAAGTAAACATTGGTCCCATTGACTTTTTTTCTTTTTTTTTCCATTCCTTTCAAAGAATTACGGGTTGGTTTATTTTCTAAAAAATGTAATGCGAAAAACTCTCCATTAAGGTTTTTTGATGTGATAATTACAATCTTACTGTTCGATATGCTGCTTTTTACTTCGTTACTCGGCATTTGAATTGAAAAGATGTGAGAAGGACAACGCAGATATAAAAGACATGAAAATAGCACAACGAGCTATGGACAGCAGTCAATTATACAGTGTAGTGGTCATTATACAAAAAAAACAAATGGACACAATGCCACAATTGACCAATTGGAATCAATCATTTTGTGCCCTTGTCTTGCATAAGGCAGATGTTATATTTTTGGGCCTCTCTGATTCAGAAACAAAGTGCATCTTGGTATTATAACTCCGACTGCATATTCTTCGAGAGAAAACCATGTTCAGTTAGGATGCCTTGAGGCTGAGTTGGTAGTAGAATTTTGATTTGGTAATAAAGTATCTCTTGTATGATTTACTTTCTTCTGCACAACACAATAGATGATGTTTTGAAGAATGTTGATAACCAAACAACATTGGCCCCCATTGACCGCCATTGTGTCAAGACATTTCTCAAAATATCTTCTTTTGTGTTTAGAAGTTAAAGAGTCATATACAGATTTTGAAAGACGTGAGGGTCATTATTTTTGGATGATTTCGTTTTTGAAATAAAACCACATTTTTACATTTAGATTACATTCAATTCTGTTTTTGTCATAGAAAAGCGGAAATGTAACATTTCACATTTGTTACTTTCTCAAATTCACCAATATTTCCTAATCTTTGTGTTTTTGTCCCATTTTTAAAGTGCAGTATTGAATAAAAGTGTTTAAAACGGAAACCTGAATTAAACTCATGCGCGCAACTCTGCATGACTCTTCCAAAATGTACTTGATTTGCATTTCATGCACAGATCGAAAGGGTAAAGGAAACATTGTGAAAATTACAGCATTGGCTCATCTCACATTTACATTTAAATGAGTCCAAAAATTTCGGTAGGTATGATTGGAAAATGGGGAACGGAATAGTCTCTGCATTTCAGGTGTTTGATACATTGTCGACGACGACTGTAATTTCATCTGCCAAAAGATCCCAAGGCTGGTAGAAGGAAAAGATAAACGAAAATCATAATCAATTTCTTAAACTCGGGAACATTTGAAATTAAAAAGCAGTAATGGATGAGGGTTTGAGGGCGGTGGCAGTCAAATCAAAGTGCAATCCAAACACATGACATTTTGTTTTTGATGTGTGATCAGAGGAGATGAGGGGCCCGGCCACATCGGGACACACGTCTGATTTGTGCCACTGTGTAATTTCGCCGCGGCACTCTCATCAATGCTAGATGATTATCGCAGGGCGCGTGTGTGCGCCGACGCTCGCATGCGTCTGTGCGTTATTCCTGTATTATATGTTGTTGATTGCGTTTTTAAAAGATGCATTCAGTGCAAAGGACACGTCGGGAAATGGATTCACGTGCTGTGCGTCCTCACTTGGATGTCATTAATAAAGGGCTTGTTAAAGAGCGCCTATTTCATCCCTGCCTCGTGCTCTTTTCTCTCCCTGACCAGAATGTCACCCGGGACTAATTTGCATGCCTCCGCCCCCATTGGCTCTCTGAGTTTCCATTAAGTGGCCTTCCTAATTGAAGTGTGAATGACCAGTCTTAAATTACTTTAATTAGATGTTCGCAAAGGTAAAATTTCTCGGTTGCAGGTATGTACATTTGGAAAAGGAGGGAGTATATGGCCGTCCCTGATAGCATGCTGTAATTATTTATGAAAACAGCTCCGGCATACGTGTAATGAAATGTCTATTATTTTGCCCTTGATTATTGCTCTTTTCAAGAGCGTTCATGCTGTGTGTTTCGATGTGTGATTGAGGGGAATTGCACGGGCGCCCGATGGGGTCCCAGTGGGCTGGGCCGTCTACATGCTGCTGGTGTACTGATTTGATTTCTCATATTTTTTCGCTTCGTAGCAAACACAGAAAATCACCGGCTTGGGTTTTATATCAATTGTGATGCTATTTTTATCGCTGATTATTTCTGTAAACGTGACGATATTGACCTGCGTCGATTAACTTGTGTGTACATGATTTTTGTTCAGTTTGTTATGTTTTATGCAGGAACATGCTAAACTGACCCAGCAAATTAATGTTCCAATAATTCTTTAGTGTTTTATAATATGATCTTTTTCTAATATCTCCGTTCAGTTGAACAAACAGAACCGCTCTCTCAAGAGGAAGAGTATGCTTTATTTAGCCCATCTTAATGCTGATGTCGTTGCTGAGATCAAAATTGATGATGAGGAAGATGAAGCTTCACAGGAGATGGATGTCTGTAACTCCTCCCACTGTCAGCTCGTCATCACAGGTATGTTAGTACACTGTCCCATAATGCATTGCTAGGCAAAATGTGGGTGTTTTTTGGAGTGGCTGTTTGAGGAGCGTTTGGATTGGCCCACTCATAACAACACTGGTTCAGCCAATGACCTGAATTAAGTTTTGCTGCCAGTAATGGCACAAAAAAAAATAGGTAAAATCCAGTCATTATTTACACGCCCTCTTGCCATTTAAAACCTGTATGACTTTCTATTTTCTGCAGAACACAAAAAAGAAGATATTTTGAAGAATGTTGGTAATAGAAAACCGTTGGTCCTCATCGACTTGCACTGTTTTGTGTCCAAACAATAGAAGTTGATGGGGACCAACGGTTTTTGGTTACCAACATTTTTCAAAATATCTTCTTTTGTATTTTGCGGAAGAAAGAAAATCAAAAATTGACAGGGTGAGTTAATTTTCATTTTGAAGGTGGACTATTCCTTTAACTGTAAATATATAAATATATTTACGATGATATAATGTTATAAATATTGACATAATGTGAAAGTATTTTTCCTATATCTGTTAATCTATTTACTGTTATGTGGGTTTTTTATTAATACACGTTTATGTACTTCTGGCAGAGCTGAGGGATAAGCTAGAGGTGATCCTGGCAGTAAAGAAACAGATGCTTTCGATCTGGAGACAACAAGAGAACAGCTCTGTCAAACTAGACAGGAAGTATGTGAGAATACAATCTCAGTTTTTATTACAAGTGCTTACAAATGCTTTTTCAAATATGTGCATATATAATTTTACAATGGATCTTTGTCAAAATGGTGACAATGGAACACTGTAAAAAATACAACTTCAAATTGTTCTCCCAACAAAGTTATTAAAGTAAATTGAACAACGTTTTTTTAGTAGAAAAGAAGAATGTATTATTTTGAGTATGCTGAACAAAATTTGTCAAAATGTGGTACCAACAAAGATTATTTTGTTGACTGTAGCCTTCTTAGCTATCTAAGTGATTGTCCAAAGCGTGACAAGAAGTTTGACCAACTTGCCAAACTGTGTAATCTCAAAAAAACAATTCTAGTGTTTAAAAGTTCCCAGCATGCATTGCAGAATTTTCAATAAAATTATGCTATTTTAGTGTTTGCTGGCTATATGTTTTGGTTTGGTTGTCCATGTAAGTTACCTTTTGTATTTAGAGTTCCTTTTTTAACTATATGATGTTTGATGATTGTTACCATGATTGAGGCTCATGTGCTCAGTGTTGAGGTCTGAAGTAAATGATGCACAGGGAGTCCACTATTAAAACGTTTAAAACACAATCAGCTTAAGCAGTTACTTAAGTAGAGTGTGTATATAACATATCTATTAAGTAGAGTGTGTATATAGCAACGAGCACAATTATATATTAATGTTATATGAAACATAATCATTTGAGGTGGGTCAATTAAAGCCATAGTTGAGTAAGCTCATAAATGTAATTGTTGCATATTTATTTTAAGTTGGTTCAACTATTTTTTTTTCAATTGAAAGTCATGTCACATTACTAAGTTAATTGAGTTAGGTGAAATACTTTGCCAAAAGTTGAGTAAACTCAAAAAAGCTGTGCAGCGAGTTGCCTTGAAATTTTAAGTTAAGTCAACTTTTCATTTTTTACAGTGAAGTTGGTTTAAAAAAATCCTCTAATAGTGAGAATAATTTTTGTCTCATGAACTGTTTTAACTATTTTATTTAATAATGATGTGCCCATTTTTTTCTCTCACTCTCCTCTTCCTCTTCTTAAGCTCCAGAAAGAGAAACATGATAATACTGTTTTAATAGCTGAAACATTTCAACGAAAGAAACTCCTGGAAAAATACAACAGAGGTCAGTTGTACTCCTGTTTTCTACTGTATCACTTTACATGAATCTCGCTCTCTTCCTCTCTTCACTGCTTTATCATCCAAACACCTTTTATTGTAATAATTCTGATACAAAGCTGAGCGCTTTCTGAAAGCTTATGCTTGACTAGAAGTATCTATTCATGCAGACAAGAAAAATATCCCAAATCAGAATACATTATTTTTTAAGGCCGCTTTATATACGTATTGCTGAGTTATTTGAAAGCAGTATGCTTGTTAATGCCTTCCGTTTAATCCATTTCTGTGTATAAAAATACAGTTTATATACACATTTTTAACATTGTCTGTTTAAATTTCTTTACACATTTTGGGGATCAGCCAATGGTTGAGCCAATAGACATACTAGCAAGTTTCCAATAAAAAGCTGGGAAAAATTTGCACCATGCTATGAAAGTAAACCATTTGAACTTATTTGTGTGTGTAGTCTCTCAGTATGCTCTGGATGAGTTTGAGACCTTACAGGAGGATCTGAAGCTTGAGAGAGACCTGCGTTCTGAAGCAGAGAAGTTTGCGCATGAGGTGATAGCAGGCTTCCTATACGTAATAAGAATTTCAATGAAATGCATTTGACAGTCTAGGAACTCTGAATATGAACGTGTGAATTATTTGGTAAGAATTGATTTTAAACATTCTCTGTGTGTGGGTGCGAAGATGCTGATAGAACAGAAGAAGTTAAAAAGACAAAGCCAGATGCTAATTCAGAGTGTGTCTCCGGCCGAATCGCTCCAGAAAGCTCTGGCAGAGATCAACACACTAACACACACTCTAGAGAAGGAGAGACTGGAGCAGCAGAAGCAGGTAACAAACACATCATATTTTCTGTGTCCTTCAGAAAAAAAACAATCAAATGAAACTTAAAGGGAACCTCCATCCAAATGGAAAATTCTGCAATGAATTACTTTCCCTCAAGTTGTTTAACATCCCTAGGACCTCAGTCTTTCCCCAGAACGGAAATGAAGGTAGTTTTGGAAGCTTTGCATATATATTGCAACGCAACCAAACTTCAAAGCGCTGAACGTGCGTAAAGACTTTAAAGTATTCATTAATATAATGCGATGAGGATACCTCCACTGGGCTGTCACGGTTAAAAAGTTGATTCATATTTTTATTATTATTGTAAGGTTAGATAAAGGGTAGGTGTAGGCGTTAGCTAATTAATTTATTGTAATAATATGGCGAGATTTTGCACCACTATCGGCCGTAGCTGTATCCCTCTAGTAACGACCCAGAGGAAGATGCTGTCATCGCCACACTCGTGCGTCGTGTGGCTCTCGGGAACGCGCGCTGGAAAGCTAACACTCAAATCAGGACGTTTTTTAATATAGTCGTTATTTTTGTTTGTTTCGCACAAAAAGTATCCTCATCACATTATATTAATTAAAACTGTACCACTGGATTCACGTTGACTATTTTACGATGTCTTTACGCACTTTCAGCGCTTTGAAATTTGGTTGCGTTGCAATCTATGGAGGAGTTTTAAAGCTTCCAAAACCATCTTAATTTGCGTTCTGGGGAAAAACGGAGGTCCTAGGGATGTTAAACTACTTGAGGGTGAGTAAGTAATGGAGAATTTTCATTAAGAGAGAATTTCCCTTTAACAAGCCTTGAACAACATTGGCCCTGCTACTCCTATCTTTGTGATGACTTTCCATTGATGTAATTCTTTAGGTGCTTGTTTATATACATTTGTTGGTGATCAATTTTGCTATGTGTGTGTGTTTCAGATGAAAGCACTTGAAAAACAGATACACAACAGTGAATTAAAAAAGCAGCTCATGACGTTACAAAGACAAACAGAACTGCTGGAGGAAGAAAGAAAAGAGTGGCAGCACAAATACACTAAAGCTGAAACCGAGGCCAAGGATCTCAGATTCACAGGTACATTTTTCGAGAACTGGAATTCATGACCTTGAAGTTGCGAGGATTATGCTGTACCGTTTGAGCTAAACGAAAGTTAATTACAACCGTATGTGTTTTAAAGAACTGGGATCAGTCGAGGTGTGTATCTATGAGGACTGTTTGTGTATGTATTGCAGTGGAGGAAGTAAAGAAAAAGCTTCAGCAGGTCTCCAACCCATCACCAGCTGCACTAGCAGCACCACCGCCGCCTCCGCCCCCACCTCCTCCACCTCCACCTTCTGCATCCTCAAGCAACCCTCTCAGGTAAGTGTTTGTGTGCGTTTGTGCCAAGTGTGCATATGAAGAGTTTGGTTCCAAAATGACAGAACTCCGTTTTTAAACAATTTCCAAAATCATGTTTTTTTTAATTGTGCGTTCCAACTAATATCAATCAAACTGCAGTTAGTTTGTTTTAAGCCATAATAACTCAAAAGATACAGCTAACTAACACAATAAAACACAATAAAAACATGATAACATAGTAAAAAACATGATTTTTGAGAACATTTTTAGTCATCTCATTTTGGAACCTAACTCTTCATATATTTGTAGTGTATTACACTGCAGACCAAAATCATTTTCATTGGTTCAAATGATTTCAAGTTTTGGAAAAAGGAGCAGTGCAATTGTCACAATGTGAATGCAATAATTGTATTGAATAAATGCAGTGAGTTGTTCAGATGTTTTGCTTATCATTTGCATTACATTTTTTGTATATCTTTTGCAGCTCATTATTGTCTATACTTCGTAAGAAAAAAGATATCAGCACCGAAATCGCATTAGTGGAGAAGGACTCCTCTGAAAAAGCCCCAGGTGAAGAGCAAAGCTCCAACACATCTTACTTTTATATCTAACTCATTTCCCATTTATAAACCCGCTCGGTTTAAAAGTTCTGCTTTTTACCTAGGGCACGTAGCGAAGGAATCACAAGCTTCAGTGGAAATTAATAAATGCAAAGATTACATAAAATGATCTTGTAAAACAGTAATCGTGAGCGGCTGATATTTCAAGGTTTCGCTATTGTCTCGTTCCATTAATAAGGCTCTGCCTGGAGTTGTGTTTCAAATGACACGCACATGGAAAAGATTTCATACATTTATGATTACCTCTTTGATAAGAGTTAAGTGCGGATTGAAACGCTGTACTGTATTCAGAGAGTCTAAATGTAATTATTGTACACCGTTTTACATAGTGTAAAAGTTGTATTTGTCGTCATAGTAGTAAGACCGGGGTCAAGTTCAAGTTTGTCCCGAACTATTTCTTTCCTGTTTAAACTTTGAATATAATAAAGCAGACTTTAAGCCTTTTGCTGAAGGACAAACGCTGCTTTTACAGCTTTGGATAAGTCATTAGTCATTACCCATTTGTGCAAACGACATTTTTAAAATTCTTGAATTATAGGAAGGATTTCATGTCTATTGAATTTGGCTGGTGAACTTTCGCCTTGACTTTTTACCTTTTTTACACTAGGTTTGAATGTGAAGTAATGATGGTCTCTCAAACGTGTTGACTGGGTTCTTTCACGTACTATAATAAATATAAGTGCTTAGATTTTTTTTTATGAGTTCTTCACGTATTAAACTGAAATTCACTGACTGTTAAATACTGCACAAGGACAGATTGACTATTCTATTATGTTTTTGATGTTTGCACATTCTAGCTCAAATCCACATCATCACAATCATTTTGTTTAGTTTGATTATGTGTGAAATTATTATGACTCTTAAATGATGAAGGCAAGCTATAATAGATGTGTTTTTGTGTATATGTGTTATACAAATCCCGTATTTGTGTTTGTCTGACAGAGAAGGACATCAGACATCAGGCCGTAGATGAGATGATGCAGCGGATCAAGAAAGGGATTCAACTCCGTCCGGTTTCCCACACAGCCAACAGAACCAGACCGGGACCGGTACACATTTAGTTTTACCTCTGCAAACATGTACAAAGTCATAGCCTGGATACAACTTTTACATTTTTTTAACGCTTTCCTGCAGAAAGACCAAACATCATCAAATTCTGCTATACAGGAGCTTAAAGGAATTCTGGTCAGAATTTATTCATTTATCAATTATATGAACATCATTAGTATATATTTGCAATAAATTATTAAATAATTGATTAATGTTTTTAAATAATAAATTAATGACTGTATTGAAATACAATGGCATAAAAACAACTGTTGACACAGAAACTGAATCTTTTTATTTAGAACTCTGTTAAGCATTCAGGCCCCTACCCCTCATCTGGGGCCGGCCCTCTATCATCATCCCCAAAGTCTGAGCTAGAAAAAGCCCTGCTAAGACGACGAGAAGCACTGGACACTACACAGACTAACAGTCAGTTAAACGCACACTGTTTCCCATTCCTCTGGGCCAGATAATCAATTTAACCTTTCAACCCTTTCTCTCCAGCAACTCCCAGTAGTTTTCAAGATCCGACCCAGGTCAAGCAAAGCCAGACAGAACCAGACCAGAACATAAGAGACCAGGACACAGAGCACGGCAACCACACTTTGCACTAAACCGAGACCTCACAGAAGAACTCTGGCTATGAGTATCTCCTCGGGAAGCCACAGACCAACAGGACAAAACATGCCTTTGTTAGTAATTTTACCATCAAAACTAGACATTAAAACAAATCAAACACATTATAAATCCAGTACACTGAATAAACATGGCCTTTTACAATTTTTTATGTGATTCCTTTGTAACTTGTTAATTTTCAGTGTAACAGAATATAGGTAATTTATGCTTTGCTTCACACATATCAATAAACTAGATCTTGCTTGTTCGATAGAAACAAATTCCATTAAAAAATGAATGTCTTCACTTACTCCCCTTTTTTTCAAACCTGTATAAAAATAAATTTATTCTGCTGAACACAAAGGAAGATATTTGGAAGAATGTTAGCAATTTTCAGTTCTGGGACATCATTGACTACCATACAGCGACGGATTAACCATATGGGCAATTGGGCGAGTTCCCAGGGGCACCAAATAAACCAGCGTTACAAAATATTTTTTTTATAAAAGCACTTGTTTTTTAAGACTTAAGTCATGCATCTGCGCTAAATAGGCGTGGCGCCATGTGCGGGAATACCCCCCACTTTCAGATAAAATGGTTCTGTCCCCTGCACTTTTTCGACACACCTCCGCCAACATTCTCACCCATGTTATCCAACATATTGCCCACTAACATTCGGCCAATCACAAGTGAGGGTTATGAGGCAAGTCATCTTTCGTGTACACATTAAGCTTCAAACAGATGGAAGCGGGAATGGTTCAAATGCGGGGATTAGCACTGGTTAATAAAGGCATATATATACATAGCATGCGTCAGAAATAAGATTGTAAAGTGCCGATAATGTATGCTAATAGTACGTGGAGGTAAGGGCACTATTTAAAGTCCAAACCTGCGTTTTAAAGTGAAAGTGAAGAACTGTGTCATCACTATAGCAATCCATTCCTACGTGTACTTTTTAGTGGAGTACACTTTTATACACTAGGAGTATATTATATATATATATTTGATCTGTAAGAAGAATATACACATACTATGCTTAAAAAGAGCGTTTGAATGTCCAATGAAACCCATCTGTTTAGTGCGTCTAAGTTAAGATAGTAATAATAAAGTTTCATGTTATTATTATAAATAACCTTGCTATCCATTGTGATCTGGTGAATGCCACTTTGGTGAATTAAAGTCCCAATGTCCTGAAAATCTGTACATTGTTCCATTGTCCCCCTAATGTGAATACATACAATCAAACTATACATAGGTTACCCCCACGCACAAAATTTACTCCTGTTAAAAAAAATGTGTTAGTGTTTTTTTTCACTACATCAAAACAAGGAATGTAACATTACATTTTTTTTGTGTTTTATTCTGCAAAAGTGGCATGTTAATGTGTAATTGTAAAATAGTATATTGTAAATTGCTTAGTTTCCTTCTTATCAAATATTTTAATATATACGTTAATCTTCTAATGAGTGGATTCTTGCGTGTGGATGGGGGCACCTCTGAGGCTGTTGCCCAGGGGCACCATGAGGTCTTAATATGCCTCTGCTACCATAGTAGGAACAATTAAAGTAGTATTGAAAGGTGCACCCGGAACTTTTGTTTCCTCAAAATATCTCATTTTGTGTTCAACAGAACAAAGAAATTCATTCCGGTTTGGAACAAGTTGAGTGTGATTAAATGGTGACAGAATTTTCATTTTTGGGTGAACTACCACTTTGCAGTAAGAAGTATTTCTTTACTTTGTGTCACCTGCTTAAGTGTCTGTGGGAGTAATAGCAGTGAAACTGAATCCCTCCAATCCATGGTCTTATACTTTGGTGAAGTAGTTGAGCGAGGACAGTCCATCCAAAGTATTGACACATGTTTTGTGTGAGAAGCATTTCTAGCGGGGCAGTGGGGGTTAGCCTTGAACACTAGCCAACATGGTCCTTTCAAATGCCTCTGTCTATACACCAATATTAACCTTCCCACTTTGTAATTACAAGGCACTGGGATAAACCTATGCCCATTAAACAATCTTTATACTGTTTCATGAAACCTTCTTTCGCCTCAGATTTTGGTTCAACAATCACGCAGCACTGTTATTTTGCTAGAGGTGATGTTCTTGAAATATTGCTGCAATTCTTTTCAAAATAACTTACAATGAATTGACAATATCTATAAATTGGCCAGTAATGACATGTTATTTTTTTCCAAATTGTTCAATTTTCAGTAAGGCAATAAAGCTGTTATCGAACAGAATACACAACACGGATTTGCCTAAACTGGTGTATTAAGCGGATAAAATCTATTTATTTTTCACTATTGGAGACCTGAGGGGGGTTTCATTTATGGCAGATGTGAAGACCGATTAGAGAGGATAAATGTTAAATGCTCCATTTAAAGGAAGTCAAACTTTCACGAGGGGATTTTATAGATCAAAAAGGCCTTGGTTTAGGTTAAAATGAGTTGCTTACATATACTTGCTGCCGTCATGCTGCACTAGGTACAAACAACATACTCTTTTACGATTTTAATTTCAACGCGAAATGTATGGTTTAAAGTATGTTGATAAATCATCCCCATTCAATAAGTTATTCAATTAGAGCGCTGAAGTGCAAATAGATTTTTTGCTTTCAAAAAAGCTGTAGGGAACAAAGTAAAGTTCCAAATAAATGCCCTTCAAAGTTTTGTATCGTTTCAGGCATTTCATTTCTGAAGAGTCAAAATTATGTAAGTATACTTAAGAATACAGTCTGCGAATGAACTAAACATTTTAAAAGTATAAGGCATTTATATCTCACCCACAAGGATATAGCCTCATAACAGACTCTTTTGAAAGTATTATAAAAGTAAAAGATGAGATCTAAAGACCTTATGATGGTGTGCATAGACCTAACTCTCAACACTGCAAGGCTGGGAAATAATTTAGAAAGAGGTCAGTGTTAAAACCCGTGAAGTCTTTCTCCTAAGCTTTCATTTGTATGTTGTACATTTACATTTACATTTAGACATTTAGCAGACGCTTTTATCCAAAGCGACTTACAAAGAGTGTAGGAGCAATAAGCGATATGTCATACAGGAGCCATAATACATGAAGTGCCAATACAAAGTTACTGGTTTCAACAAAAGCTAGACCACTACCTGTTGAGAGAAAGGGTTAGTTTTTTTTTTTTTTTTTTTTTTTTTTTTTTTTTGTCTGTCAAGTATTCACAGAAGAGATGGGTTTTAAGTAGTTTTTTAAAAGTTGTGAGAGATGTGGTTGAACGGACAGAGTTAGGAAGAATGTTCCACCAGGAAGGAGTTGTGAATAAGTAAATGTTTTATTTATCCAGAATGGTGTGTGATGTTTGTCATGCTTCGTTACACGACAGGATTTCATTTCCTCCGTTGAGCTGCAGCTGCTGTGATGTGTCATGTTGTGTTGTGCTGTGAAACAGGAGACGTGTGTGTCGGCACAGGGCTCAGTGACACTTTCGGACGGCTTTCGTACACTTAGGCACAATTTCCACTGCGGCTTAAAGCTCGTCATGGGCTTAAATCTTCCCGGATACAAGAGGAAACTTTAGTCCCACTTCATTCTTGTTCTCTCTTCCCTTTTTCTCTTCTTTAACTCTGTTTCTTTCCTGACCCTGTGACAGAATAACACACACTTTAAGGCTGTGTTTGGAAACACTTGCGCAATGTGCAATAAATAATTAATTTTGTGTTTTTTTTAATTGAACAGCTTTGTGGGATGTTTTCATGCTATTTCTGATTTACAATTCTCTGTTAAAGGGATAGTTCACCCAGAAATGAAAATTCTGTCATGAATTACTCACCCTCAAGTTGTTCCAAACCTGTGTACATTTATTTGAAAGAGTGTTAGCAACTGAGATTTATGGGGCACCATTGATAACCATTAAAATGGTAGTCAAATGTGCCCCAGAACCGTTTGTTTTCCTAAATTCTACAAAATATTTTCTTTTGTGTTCAACAGAACAAAAAAATATATACAATAATTCTTTCTACTATGGTAGTCAATGGTGCCCCAGACATTTCAGTTGCTAACATTTTTCCAAATATCTTTATGGAAATTGACCATGAAAAGAAAACATTTTGACTGAAATGAGGTTAGATTTGAAAGCGAAATTAAGGAAAGGAATTTTTAACTATTTATGTGATGTGAATAGAAAAAAAAGAATGAATAATCATTTAAGCCCCACCCCTAAATTTTATTTGGCCACCTTGTAAAATAGTTACGAATTCCCATGAGATTGCGTTATGAAGAAATCAAGTTTATAAGATGAGGGGAGAATGATTGTGGTGAACTAGTTTTTGACCACATCATTTTTGTACAGTATATTTTGATTCGGTTTTGGCATTTGTTAAAGATGTAAGTAAATGAGTAAATATATTGCTCAATTGCGTTCCCCCTATTTCTCTTTCTCCATTTTCTCCTAGCCCATGTTGCTTTGATCGACATGCTGTAAACATTCTGTCAAACTCAACAAGCTTGTAATCACGAAACGTCACGCTGGGCTGTTTGCTTTGTCGTTGCCTCTGACTTACATTTGTTTCGTTTTGAGCGTGTTTTGTAACGCTCCTCTTTTGGTTGTTTCAAAACCATAGTCAAGCATCACAAAACAACCTCTACTGACAGATTCCTCAAATTGGAGCCTAGCTTGAGTGTTTGTATGTGTATGTAAAACACTTAATTTAGCTTGTTTTGTTAGTCATTTCGTTTATTTTTCAAACAGAATGATTGCCTGGTAGGGAGCCAGGGTAACTTGTAATGTTGGTCTGAAATCTCTCTCTGTACACCCCCACTCGCTCACTCCCGCGGTGTGAAAATAGCAGTTTTTTTGCACAGATGTCACCCATTGTACACCCATAACAGGCACTCTGCTCTGCATCATGAAAGTTTGTTGCACTTTGGAGAATTTTCTCTTATAAAGTTGTCGATAAATTTTGTTTTCAACAATCAAGAATCGACTAGTTTTAAGAAACACGTTGGTTGATTAGAGAGGTGAACTCATTGCAATCTTGGAAGGTGGTCTGTAGTTTGGCAGCACAGCTGTGGGTTTGTGTTTTCTCTTTGTTAACACAAAACAGTCCATTCACACTCTTTCACACAAACACATAAAACACACACAAACACTTGTATGAAGCGGACACTGCTGCCCTTTTCAAACGGCTGGATAATTGGCCCCATTCAGTGACTGTGTGTCTGTCACTATCTGTTGTCTGTATGAAGTGAGAAGAGGATGTGGAAAAGGAAGTGATGCGTTGTTTTATTTGTCACTTTATAATGCAAGAACAGCTTTGATTTGTCTGAAAACCTCCCTGTGTGGGGGGAAGATGGGGTGGAGTCTACTTAAAATATTTGTGGTATATAAATAAAGTATTTGATTTAAAGTGTTATATTTAAAGCTTTAAACTGATTTTTTTTAAACAATGTTTTGTCATTTGAATACATTTTAGTCCAACAGTCCAAGTATACATTTAATATTTTGCTAATTCAAATCATTTTTATTTTGTAGGGAAATCAGGAGTACAAAAAAGGATCTCAAGAATGAAAACGCTGATCAAACACGCGCACACACAGATTGTTTTGGTTGATTTTAAATAAAGTTGCAAAAGTAAATTTTTCCCTTTACTTAATAAACACGTTTGTGTAAAAATGTGCCTGCGATGACATTAAAGAACTTATAAAATATAAAAAGAGTACTCTGTGCTTAATGTTTTAAATGATGTCTCGCAGAGAATGATGGTGAAAGGATTCAGGGTATGGGTTACTTCAATTGTTAATTATAAAACAATTTCAGTTTAGGACATTCGTTCACACATCATATTTCATGTTTCATTTGCATTCTTTGTGTGAATTTTTATATCATAAATCAGCTCAGACAGACACAGCAAGTCTGATGTCATTTATGAGACATGCTCACGAAGTCACAGCTGCTGGCTTTACCAGGTTTATTTCTCTTGCACCTGCAGGACACAAAACCACATCACACGTTTAAAAAAAATCCAGTTTCCTGACTATAGTTACTGTTAATGGTAGTTTTCTGTGGTTGCCATTGTGTGTATCAGTGTATGGGAGCAAGAACGTGTGAAAGACGAGTCATACCCAGAATTCCCTCCTGCTCCAGTTCCTCCTCAATTGCCATCAGACGATTATATTTGTCCATCCGTTCTCCTCCTCTCAACCCGCCCAGTTTGAGAAAGAACGAGCCAAGCCCGACGGCCTTGAAATCAACCACATTCAGTTCATGTTGACCAACATCTCTTCTTTAAAGATTAAATCAAAATATACATGCATATATGCATTTACAGTATAGCAAACAGAAATAAAAGCACAAAAAAATAATACATCAAGAAATATGATTAACCTACCAGATCAACAATTGATGTATCACCAGTCTCAGCACTGCCTGCTGCCAATATAGTCTCTGTGTCTCAGTTAATATAAGGAGGGTTTACATGCTTATTAGTCCATAAAACCATTTAAATGTAATGTCACAACACTTTTATACAAGAACAGTTGCATCTCAGATTGATAAAATGATCCTAATTTTACACTTAGATACTACTACCAGTAAGACACGGCTACAGAGAAAATTAAGAGACCACCCCAAAATTATTTTTTCTATTTACTATTTATAGGTACAGTATGTTTAGGTAAAATGATAAAGTCTGTTTCATTCTGTGAACTACTGACAACATTTCTTTCAAATTCCAAAAGAAAATATTTGCATTTATTTGCAGAAAATGTAAAGGGTAGAAACTGGTCAAAATATAAAAAACATGTTTTTAAATCCTAAATGCATCCAAAAAAGCTCATATTCATGTTCAAACAATACCGCTTTTGCATCAAATTTATTAATAGTTTAAAAATAAATTTTAGCCTGATTTTTTCACAGCTTTTATCCATTCTCTTTCACATTGTCATTCCTGAAGTTTGATTTTGTTGAAATTCAGTGGTCCACAATACATGCAGAAATGCTGATTAAATGCAAACTGTTGTGATCTCTTATTTTTTCTGCATCTTGAATAACATTATAACACATCCGTGTCCGTCGTTCTCTGCATCTCACTTTTTCGTTGATGTTTGGAACCTACCACTCTTGTCTGCAAATCTCTCTATGAGCTCGGAGATTGTCATGTCACCGCGGTGCCTAAAAATGACCCTGGTGACTCCCTGTGGGAGGGGTTTTGCGCCACCCCACCGAGGACAGGGATTGGATGCGGCATCTGCGATCAAGCAGCATGACTGACCAACCACTGAGGCCAGCCTCTCCCACTGCTCTACATCCTACACACAAAAACAGTTGAACTATTACTTGTTATAACCATCGAGCCTAACGGCCAAATCAGATGATGCTACAGATTCAAATACAGATCAAAATGTTCCAACCTCTTTCCTGAAAGGATCAATGAGGGCTGTGATAGGAGGATATTTATGAATCAAGGCCCTCATACAGATCCACCAGCTCATCTGGGGATTTGTGACAGCCTGACGTCACTTCATACCTGCCACGTGACTAAAGGCCAGAAAATCACATCATACATGATTATGGTAGTTATGGCTTGCAATATAAATACACATTTTCTTCTTTAGTACTTAAAGTATCTGTTTAAGTGCTTTTAGGTTAAGTTGAACTATCTGTTTCGTCCTTCACATAGTCCATGAGGCAGTGAGCGGCGCAGTTTATAGCCAAGCGCAGATCTGAACCCAGCGGCAGCTTCAGATTGGCACACGCCTCAGTGACCAGATCGAGAGCTTGTTCAGGACGTTCGAAACCCACCTGAAGAGATCCTTCTTCTGATATACCTACAGGCTGGGGGCGAGAACGAAAGCCAAGAATATACTCAAATATCCACGTATAAAGTATATCATATATTAACATTAAATATCATTTTTTACAATGGAAAGTGGGGCAAAACAGTGTTTACATATTCAGTTACAAAGTTTTGAAAGCTAGTGAAGCAAAGTGCATAGTTAAAAAGCATTGCAGGAATCTTAGCGCGGGTCTGAACTAAACTCTATGTGTGACCTATAATGTCATGTCGGTCTTTACAGCGGTTACAGCTTTAGTTTAGCGAGGTTCCCACAATGCATAGTACATTGATAATAGCTTCCCATCCAAACATAAATATATATTTATTGTGTGACACGCTGTTAAGTGGTTCAATCGGCTTTCACGCGATCCGCACGTGATTGGAGCCTGTTTATTGCATTCAGATGGTGATGTACGGATAATTGCCCCATCAAAGCATCAAAAAAATCCACACCTAATTTGTGTGGTGCCTGATGCTTTGTGTGAGCCAAAGCGTGGAGCATTATGTGCTTTTGTCGAAGAGTAAATCCTTACCCCGGCTTTACATCCAGATCCATTCAGAATTCTCCTCATTTCATGCTGCAACTCAAGGCTCAGGCCAATGACCTGCAAGGCCATAACACACACACCTAAACGGTTAGTTTACAAAAAAAACTGTCTTTTCACCCTTGTGTTTCTTGAACCATTTAAACTGTAACAAACCATATAAGTAGAACACAATAAGGACACAATTTAGAAAATAACCGAGTCCTTCTTTCTTAAAGAAGAGTGTATAATTGTGAAAAGGTATGATCCTTGAGAACATACATACTTGTCTGACTCTTTGTGATGATGTGGGCAGTAGAATGACCTCGTCTAATAGGTTGAGTTTACCCAGAGAGTTTTTTCCACAGCTTAGTATTGTAATCATTGGCATAGGCAGGTAAATCTTATTGGAAGCCTATAACAAGGTTTTCATTTAGAGGAAAGGAAGGAGAGAGTAAAATAAAATAAGGTTAACGTCAGCATCCTTGTCCCTTTTGATGGCCAGTCTTTGATTCCCTATTGTCAGAGTGACCTTTCGTATGTGTATTATGAGTCCATTTGTAGACATCTCCCACAATGCAACACGCTTTAGTCACATATTTTGATGTATTTGTTTGTAATTGATGGTTGGATTTGTTACAATGTGTTTATGTGTGTGCGTTTGTTTACCTGTTGGACTCTTATGGATGTTATGTGTGTGTATAAGGGCGCTCCTATGAGTCGGGTGGCGGTTTTAGCCACAGCTAAAGAAACCACACCCACTGCTATGGCTCCTGGCAGTCTCGGCACAGGGGGCTCTGCGGGAGTAAGGGGCTTTTCTGTACTGTTTCCTTTTTTACCTGGAGAATAAAATAGGGTGCAGGAGAAAAAGTGGTCACATTTTTATATAAAGAATGATGAACAGTAACCAATTTTGTGTTTGTTTCACTGGCTGCACTGTCATTTATTAGGCCCCCGCAGCATCCTGCAAAATCGAAGGTTTATTCCGTTTCTATTCAGAGGCTCAGTATAAAAAATATCCAACAGGAGCGTTTTCTTGTGGTCTTCAGGTATAGTTTAACAAAAAATGTATGTCAGTAAATACCTGTAGTGACATTATCTTCTGTGGAACACAAAAATTAGATATTTTAGAAATTTCAATGTTGTTTGGTTATCAACATTCTTTGAATACTTTCTTTTGGTTTCTACATAAAGTCCAACAGGTTTGGAATGACATGGAGGTGAATAAATGAGGAATTTTTTTTTTTTTGGGAGAACTAGCCCTTTAACATGGTCCCCCCATGTGTATAATTAAACAGCTGATTCTAGACCACTGAGATAACTTAAGTCTTCATATGAGTGAGACTCTCATTATTTAATCATTTTTGAGAGTTAACGCGTTTTTGCAGTGCAAGATTTCAGATGAGAGGACTAAAGGTCAAACTCGAGTCACCGTCACATGGAAGGTTGCACAAGAGGCATCATCAGTTTTGATACAAGCTGCTAATGGAACTACGAGCAGTTCCCAATAGAGTATCTGGGAAATAGAGCAGAATTGTTCATGACTGGTCCCAAATCATTCAGATGCCAGCAAAGTGCAAGAAGCCAGTGGTCACTAAGCCCCTCGTCTTCAATCCATTGCACAGAAACACAGACAAATTCTTTTGACATAAATTCCAACCTTCTATTATTCTCGTATAATTATTGTGTTGTAGTATCAGATCACTATAGGTTTACTTTCTAATGCATCCAAATGCATTGTTAATAAAATAAGATTTGTAAACTTATGAGTGTATGTGTTCAGAACAGGCTTCATCACCTTTTTCGCCCCCCTTTTTGTCTTTATTAGAAGCGGGAGTGGGAGGAGCCGGGGGTGGAGCTTCAGACACTGTTTCTGACTTGTTCTCCTCCTCTTCTGTTTCACATCTTTTCTTGTCTTCCAGGTAACGTGCCATAAAGAAGTCACTGCAGAACAAAGACATACACGGCCTTAATCTTATAGAGACACCCATGCTTGTGTATTTAAGTGTACAGTAAGCACATTTGTGTTTTCGATTCAAAACTTTGATAGGGGTTGTCATATCAGTTTTTCATGTCAAGATTTGTGTGGATTTGATGATTGGTGGTTGGTCTGGTTGGGTTTTTTGTGTTGCATGCTTGCTCACCTGAGCAGTTTGTCTAGATTGGTTTGGTCAGTGGGGTTGAATCCTTGCAGCATTGGACTTAGGTGCTCTCTGATCCAATTTAAAGCTGTTGTTACAGAGAGCTGTTGCTGGTCACTAATACAAACTGTCTCCCTTGACTCTCCAATGCCCTCAGACAGACTTTCATAAGGTCCACCCATCACCGCACTGCACACCATCTACAATTTGTACCAGGGACAGAAATGCATTAGGTTATTGGGGTAAAAAATCCACAGAAATTGAGAATGTTGGTTGAACGAGCTGCCATAATAAATTGTATTTACTTTAATTTATTTCATTAAAATTGTACTTTACTTTAAATTATTTTCATAAATTTAAGTTTTGTGTTTGAGGCAGTTTGTTCGTTTAGGGCTACTGTGAGTCAATTCCATGCAAGGGGACCCACTGTGTATGAAATAGCTCATTCTAAGATCATAAAAACATATTATTATGTAAGGTCTTTCTAGACTTTGGAAGACATAGTTATGTATATTATATTGCATTTCTTTAAATAGAGCCTTTAAATAAAAAAAACATGCCCGAAGTTCAAGGATTACACAAACAAGTTAATTGGACACATTCTTTGTGTGTTTGTTGGTTCATGGTCAGGAATCAAAGCAGTTACGACATGGAGGACTGAAAAGACCCAGAAATATCTGAATGAAACATTATAACTGATTTAAAGTGTCTAGTGTTTTGCACTTGATGTCTGATATATGTCTGCTGAATGGACTACAAGGTGTTCCTTACAATGAAGAAAGAAGCAATATATTGGATAGTACACTATGGATGCTTCGTTTATCTCTTGCTACACTCTCAAAAAGAATGTGTTATATAAAAACACGTTTTTGTGTCATGGAATTTTGACACGTTGTGTGTTTTTACCATTACAGCATGGGTCATTTTGTATTATTTTCTGTAAACAAAAGGGACAACACGGGTTGAGTCAAAAGTGACACAAAATGTCCAAAAATTTAAATTTTGTCTTCACTTACCCTCAAGTTGCTCCAAATCTGTATAAATTGCTTTGTTCTGATGAACACAGCGAAAGATGTTTGGAAGAATGATTGAAACCAAACAGTTCTTGCCACCATTGACTACCATAGTAGGAAAAATGATTGCTTCATAAATTAAAACACAAAAGAAGATTTGTTGCAGAATTAAGGAAAGCAAACAGTGCTGGGGCACTTTTGACTACCATTGTAATTTTTCCTACTATGGTAGTCAATGGTGGCCAAGAACTGTGTTGTTACAAGCATTCTTCCAAATATCTTTCTGTTTTCATCAGAGCGAAGACATTTATACAGATTTGACACAACTCGAGGGTGAGTAAATAATGACCATTTTTATTTTAGGGTGTACTGTCCCTTTAAGTATAAACACATGCAGTTTGATAGTGTGTAAGTAACTAATAAACTAAATAGGTGTTCCAATAAGTTCAGAGTGATTAAACTCATTCTGTCTAATGAAGAGATCCACATCACTCAAACAGTTAAGAATGAATTTGTTTGGCTTCAGTTAATATTAATGACTAATGTTTATTGCCGTTTTCTGACTTTCATTATTTTCCTCTCTTCTCTTTCATCGAGTGCTACGTTGTGTTTCCTCCTCTCTTGCTTTTGCTACAGTATTTCTCTCCAGTTTTCCTCCTTTCTTCCTCTTAGTGCTTTTTTCCTTTCACCTCCCCTCTTCACCCCCAACACACTGTTAGAGTCGGGCTGTTCTGTGTCTTTCTGCATTAAGGTCATACACTCTGATTGTGCCATACCAAAACAGCCGCACTATTACTAACTGTTATATGGCCTCCATGCCAGAAGGCATAGTGCTTACTTTACCAAAACCAAAACAGAGACCGAACGCACAGAGGCAGCGAGACAGAGAATGATCTGATGGTCACACATACTGAGGCTAGTAGCACCACAGTAAACGTCTCAACTGATGTTTGCATGAGAATGTGTGTGGACACTGTATTTCTAAATTCATCTTTTAGCGTCAGTACAAATCGCTTGTGTTTGCTGTGGCGCATCTTGCAAATGGCAGAAGGTGAAATGTCACAACCCGACCAGCCTCTTCTTTTTCCATAACTATTGAAACACTCCCAACGCACTTAGATAGAATATTTACACCAAATGTAACATTTTATTGAAGGACCTTTTTTTCATTGTAATACACGTGAACCCTACAAAACAAATATTTCTAAAATGTCTAGATTATTAAATACCTTTTCCTCATCTCTGATGATGCAGTACACATTTGCCTGAATGGCTGTCAGTCCTCTCTCATCGTACACCTCCCTTCCAGTGATCTTACTGATCACAGGAGTACATGAGAACCTGGTGAAATAGTTCGCCTGAAAAAAAGCATCAAGTATTATAAGTATTGTTTATTAAAATCTGAAATACTGTAGGCCTATTGGTGTGTAATTATTGGATCAGATTGGTATCTGATCTACATCATTACTGGCAAATTAAAATGCAAACTTTGTGTAAGATAAGGTCAAGCTTATCATTTAAAAAAATAGTATAAACATAATGAAGACATCATAGTTTTGAAAAGCATAAGTGTGTATACGTGTCCCACCAGATAACCGTAGATGTCATTGGGCTTTTGAAAAAACATCTCGTTCAGGACGCCCTCTATCTTCTCGGGGACCCCGTTAGACCTGTAATACTCTGCGGCTTTGTTCTTAAGGTCGTAAAACTCCTGGTCTTCTTTCGATACTTTACTGTGGCAGCCCAAAAAACCTTTATACGACATGGTTGTTTGATGTACGAGTTTATTTTTTCAGTCGTTTACTCTCTACCTCTGTCACATGCGCGCCCTCGCAGGCTTTGTTGATGATCTGTGGTTGCTTGGTAACGTAAGATCATTCAGATGTAACAACGCGAGAGTTTAAAGCTTAATTTCTGTTTCATGAAGCATGTTATTGTAACAAGTTCAATGTCAGCTTGGGAGCTATTTTTTGCGATTATAACGATCCTCCATTCTTAAAGATGTTTAATACCGGCTCCATATATTGTTTAAAATATAATTTATTCATATAAATGCAGACAGGAGGCACACAAAAACTCGTGGCAATAATACTAAAACCCTTTAGTTTGGCGACTTTCTGAACGTGCATAATTGAATAGGATATATACAAATTTTGATCCAACTACCATTTGTTCACATTAAACAAAACATTTCATTGTTGTTTTTATAAGTGTATTTAAAAAAGAAATTAAACAAAATATCTCGACAGACTAATCAAAAAAAATATTTGATAGCAATATTATTTTTGGTTCACTGTCAGAAGGTCGATCTGAAGCTGACCTTCAGATCGACCTTCTATGAATTATAAATGTGGCCTTCACGGGTTATACAAAGAAAATAAGAAAACATAAGTTGGATATTTTGTCAGAGTAATAGTTTATCAGAGTCGTAGACTTTTTTTAAAAGAAGTGGTTTTCTAAAGAAAAAAGTATTTGAGACAGCATCATTAGGCCTACGTGTAAAATATATTTAGCCTACCAGTTTTACAGTTGAAAAAACTATTATTATATGTAATAACTAATGTAATCTAATAACAATAGATTGCGGTTAAAAATAGATATAGGTCTTGGTTTATATTTGTAGTATTGTTGTTTTTGTAGGCTAGTTGTGGTGTGTGAGTGTGTGTGTGTGTGTGTGTGTGTGTGTGTGTGTGTGTGTTTTATATACATTTAAACCATAGATGAATCTGTCGCTTCTGTGTTAGCTGTTATCTGACCACTCAAACCACTAAAACCGATGTGCTAGGCCTACTGATACGAACATTATCATTTCTTCCGGGTTTGGAGTGTATGCGGATCTCTTACATTTACATTCAGCAGACACACAGTGTTCAAGCTATACAATTTATGGGTAGCTATCAATGTGTGTTCCCTGGGAAACGAACCCATGACATATGTGCTGCTAACGGATTGTTCACTAAATGAGCTGCAGAAACTCTGGTGACATATAACATCTATTTATTTATTTATTCATTCATTTATTGAAACCTTTTTCATTAATTAATTCATACATTTAAGCTTTGAAAATTGTGAAAACGCATATAAAGTCCACGGGTCCTAAAGTCCACTGCGTATTTTCTTTTTGCGTATTTATTATATTGTAACAACAGGCCTGTTTTGCTACAAAAGACTAATATACAGAACCCAAAGTCTATTTTAGCTATATATTGGAAAATTCAGCCAACACGGAACTAAACGTTTATCACGTTTATCATTGTTTAAATATACTAAAACCATTTTAAGACCGACTTCAACAAGGACAATTATAATTTAGTTTATGGTTTGATTTTTAAAATGCTTGTTTTCATTCTTCATTCACAACTTCATTATGATTTAGATTTTTTAAAGTATAAAGCAATTATTTTGCAAAGCAATTCCTTTGCAATTCTGTAAACATAGCATTTTTTGTGAACTAACTTTCTCGGAGGGTGCGGGAACTTTTTTATGTGCTACAAAATATTTACATTTTAAGCGCTATACAAACCACAAAAGTATTTCCTTATTGATTCATAAGGAAGCAATTTAGTTCGTAAATTGTAGTAGGCTATTAAGATTTTAATCTAGAGCTTTTGTGTTCCTCTTTACAAACAAATTAATCTCGATTTGTGTGGCAAATCGTTCAATTCTTTGAATTTCTGACCCTTTCTAAATCCATCAGAAGACAATAATCCACCCCATCCTCAAACTATGATCAATAAATCTAATGTTAAACATTCTTATTTTAAGCTCTCACTGGTTAAGGCGTGTTCACCAGCGCGTACAAATAGAGTAATGAAACATAACAAATGTCTATATGTGCATTTTCTTGATATAGTATAGGCCTAATAATGGGGAAATGAAGAGACGGGCCCGCACCGTAAATATAATATCTTCCATTTAAATGATATAAAGTTAAAATAATTATACATTTTTAACAGTTTTACGTGCAAGTGAGTGGACGTAAAATTTGCTATTAATAAAGGCCTATTTTTTACATAGCGAATTTAAGTAGGCCTATATTAACATATTATAGCTTTTGAGTTGAATTTTATTCGTTTTATTCGAATTTTATTCGTAAAAAATGATCTATTTACATGGTCTGTTCATTCAGCTTCCTTGTTCCTTATTACGATGTTGGTTAATAAATTAATATTTTTATTTTATTATCTGTTTTTGTCTCACATCATGAGTGCGAAAATTAAAATAGGCTATTTATCTTAACATAATCATCCGTCTAATTTCTCTGCACTCTTTTATAAAGCAATCTGATTATATTTACAAAGCCTGATACGGTTTTAATTTAAATGTCTTTACATAAAAGCTGTGACTGTGTGACGCTTTTCTAGCTCGAGCCTGGACTGGTTCACGAGGAGGTCAGTCGCCCAGGACAGGAAGTCACCGAGAGGGCACCAGCATCACTTACGTCATGGACTAGAGCGCGTTCATTGGCTTTTTGCGACGCTTGGCTGGTCCTGCAGACAAATAATATCTGACACAACAAAATCTGCTTGCTGAAAGATGAACTGAGGCTTCGTATTTCCGCATGGAGACAAAGCAGTATGATTATAGTGCCGAAATGGGTATTGATATTATGTACAGGTTTTCTTAGCTAATCTTTAGACGGAGAGCTTCGCCAAGAAAAACAATTAAACCGTGAAATAAATGGACCATATAAATATTTTGTCATGCAACCTAAACATACAGTATGTCCTTGTCATTTAGCTGGTATTATCGAAGGTAAAAATAAATATGGCTGAATAAAACTGATTACATACGAATTGAAGTCATTTTAGGGTTTAGGTCAGATAGAAATAGACATAGAAAAAAGCTAACAGCTACTTATTAACAATGTAAAATGGCTTGAAATATATATGTGACGCTTCAATTAGTGTGTTCATCACAGAGTTCAATGCACAAGCCTGTATGTTACTGTCGCCACCAACCGGCCACGTCTGCGCACTCTTACGCTCAAGTTCAACTCAATATTTACACCACATCCATTTTATTTTAGTAAGTTTATACACCAAAACCTTGTACAAAAGCATGCAAATTCTAAGTAAGTTATTCACAAATAAACGCTATGTATATAATGCAGATTGCAATGGTTTGTTGAATAATTTATATTATGATTAACTACTTCTTATGAATGCAGAAGGGAATTTTAAAGGGAAAAACATTATTTCACTCAGTACTTACTTTCATTCGATTAAGAATACTTTTATTCACTTACATTTCGAAGAAGATATATCCATAGTAATTCCATTTAAAACAACCCGAAAGTCTTTGCCAAAGTAATGAGATACAGGCAAACGAAGCCCATGTCTCTAATTCATAGCCTACTGCATCTAAAATAATCTCAAACAAATGAGTCAACATTCAATAACTGCTAAGCATGTGGAAGCTAAAAAATAGGCTGTCTGAACGGAGCTTGTGTCTGTTTTGGGTAGTCTGCTGTGCTCTGTGAAAGAGGCCATGCGTTTTTACGGCGTTAAAGCTATGAAACATCCACATTGTTAAAGACATGTGACTGGTCAGACACTCCCAGTCTGTTTTGTTTCTTCTTCTTTCTTCTACGTCTTAAAAACAGTGCTCTTCGTTTGTTTCCCAAAAGTTCTAACAAGAAAATCCAAAGGTTTTTTGAAGCCTCATTCATGTCGCGCGCAGACATGAGTATTAATTTATACAGCTCGCGCTCAGCCACTTGTTGCTTTGTGATTTCTAACGTCCTGTAATTGCTCCAGTAAATATTTGCTGTAGACTATTCTCATTATATTTTCTGACCTCGTAAAAAGCCTACATTATGCAGATCATGCAAGTACGGAATATTTTGCATTTTTGAGCTTCAATGAAAGACTACGTTTGCATTCAAATGGTTTAATTGCTTAACTAATAATGTTAAACAGCTTGCCAAAGGTCCCGCTGGGTCACGGGGGAAATGGCCATTTCTACCTAATTAGCGCGACTTCTTCTGTCCTTAAGCCACCAGATGCAACGCCTGATGCCTTGATTAATGCTTTCAGAGCCCCACACTTGCCCAGTCATGTTTTCAAACTTGGCCAGGTGTCATCTGAATGAGAACCAATAGATTTTTTTCAATTTGTGTTTCATCCTGAACTAAACAAAAGGCTCAATCAAAATTCTTTGCCATTCACAAATGATTTGTGATGTTTTATAACTTCGATATTGAGGTTTGATAGGCTAATTCTGTTTTGTTTTTGTTACTCTAATATTCATTTTTCAAATTGTACAGTTTGAACAGTCTAAACGTTCGTATAAAACCTATTATTTGTCTGTTAACAATGTAAGCCCAAGCATGTTTCTGATAGGAAACATTTGGCTGTTTAATATCATTTAGCATTGTTAACATTTTGAAAATAATAGTTTATTTTAATTGGTTTATAACTTATAGTGAATCTACTCACAACTCTTCTTTTCTATTTCCGAAACGGGAAACAAACAAACCGTTTTATATTAAAAATAATTTATAAGTTCTTAGTTAATTTTTCTAAATCATGTTATTTATTTTGTCTGGGCAGGGCTACACTTTTGCAAGCATTCCAGCGTTTGCTTGTTGTAGAATTATTATTATTTTTAATTATATTAACAAATGCCCATTTATCAATGTGTAACTCACTCTTGATAACTGCAACTCTTAAAAATAAAACTGTTGTGGGCTAAATCAATTCAATCATTTACAAGGCAATTCATTGAAGTCGCAGATACAAGCAAATATGACTGGACAAAAAGCACCACTGAGAACCTCTACAAAAACACATTTTTGAAAGAAACTGAAGGCAGAAGAATTTTGACTGCTTTAAAAAATTGCCTTAATGACACCGGTCTCTTTCAAGCCCAAAACCCAGTGAGAGTTCACGGACAGGTCGCGCGGTATTGCCCGATCCACTCAGCTGCGCTTTGATACCTGCACCCGAGAGATAGAAAGAGAGACGTGTTGAATTATTCCATTCCTTTTTTCTGCTTGGAGCCATCTGGCAAATGCATAAGTATAAAGGCAAACCCTTGACCTTCGAATACCCATATGAGTATGCATTTTCGTCCTGGGAAAATAAGAGACAAGTGTTATTTAACCCTGTTGTCTGCACGAGGAAAGCGCTAAAAGACGTACAGTATATGCACATTAATATTGATTTCAGTCTGCATTGCCTGAGTTTCTAATCCTTTAGTGTGATTTCAATAACATACTTAGTGGTTTATTTACTGATAGGCCCTACTAAGATGAATTATTTTGGTCTGGTGGTTATAATAAAATAATGTTTAGATATATGTCCCTTTAATAAACGTTTGAGAAATTAAGCAGGTTGGTCTAAAATTACGCTTCAAATTTCCTCGTAAGACTTCATATTGAGAAGGCCTGAAGCATTAAACATGATCACGGACCGATCGAGGAAAATACAGACTAGCCTAGGGAAATAGGAACTGTGTTTACAGTATGTAATGGCCTCAGTCTTTGCGCACAACAGGGACGCAGTGGGGACATTAGCTCTAGTTTACAAGCAGCCAATCGATTGAAAGACTTTGCAGTAATAGAATCAACGTTAGGCAGTCTGGTAAAACAACACCTGTTCTTATTGGGGGATTATGACTATCGTTTTTCATAATTGATAATTATGATATTTAGGCTACTTTACAATTTCCGGGATGATAATTATTACAAATGTATTACTTTTAAAAATGTCATATTGTTTCTCTGACTGGGCAATTCAATATCTGCTTCTGCTGATTATTAAAATACTAATAAAGTAATTTTCTCGGATGAATTTTTTTAACAAAGTGCTCCTTAATTAATCATTTGCTACTGTGAGAAGTACAAACGAGAGTAAAAGTACTTGTATATCTGTTTGTTTATTTATAACTAAAATGTTGTTGTAACAAAAGTGCTTTAACAATTTAGACACTGTATAAACACTCCCCCCTTGTGGACTTAAGGGCATGTTGTCCCAACACAAAGATGCATGAGTTATTTTGAGAATTAAAGTAACTTTATGACATTAGCAACCAGTGTTTTTATTGATTTATTATAATTGATTTATTAATTTTACAATTTGAAATATGTCTTTCTTATACTATCTTATAAGTCAGTTACTTTTGTGTAATTGTCAGGTACAAAACTAATCCTGAGACAAAAAATAATCTAAATTCATTGCATGGTTATGAATATATGGAAATAAGAACTGTGGGAAAGTCAGCTGCATATTCTGAGTACAGTAGGTTTCAATGTTCAGCAATTCAAGTTAGGACATCTGGCATAGAAAGCAGTGGAATCTGATTAGGCCTCTTAGGAATATAAGTGTGTGTATGTGCACTTTGTAAACCCTACAGTATGGGGACAAAATGTCATTGTGTTATCCCTTAAGTAATGGGGGGCTTTTGTTTACCTTAAATTGGCCGGCTTTCATAATGAAAATTGGGGGTCTAGTTGGCAGGGTGAGGGTCTTGTAGGTCAAATTCAGACTGACCACTAGATGGGGCATTGGGTCTTTTTATAACCCAGCAACATTGCTTAATGTGACCAATATTATCTATGGTCCTTAGATGTGCCCAATGAAGCTTGAATTACTTATTTAAAACCAGTAAAATCATATATTTAAATATAAAGCCTAAAATCTTCATTGCACTTTTCTGGCCGGTTAATAGGCTATGTAAGTGTCAACAGCAAACATACACATGTTCTGCATGATGCCATGATCATCAGTGACATAAATTATCATGTGTAATCTCCATTTGCCACTAGGCTCAGGCCTTGAAAGCAACCTTTTTAGGAGCCAGCAACCCTACTAATGATTCAAACTTGGGGTTTTAGGAATGTTACTAACGTAAAACTGAATAGATTTGCATATTGACATAAAGTTTTTTACTTATATTATATAGATACACAAATTGAAGTGCAGCACGGAAATATTGCGTTATACAATTAAAACACCAACGAATATAGTACCAGTAAATACACACACTGATGTGGCCTGTGTTTACTCCATTACTGTTTTCATCAGTCTTGCACATGGAGTGGGACTAAAGGGCGGGGCGGGACGGGACGGCACGGCGAGCTAACAGACGGAAAGTCTGGATCGGTACCCTTCCTTTCTCTGGATATAAAACAGTCTGAAGAAAACTAAACTCCAGGTCAGACGCGAACTACATTTAAATGCGATTCATGCTGTGTTAAAAAATTATTTGGCTGGAAGTCTGTTGGGATAAAACGTGTAGGGACTGTGGAGGCGCGCACTCGAAGACAAAAGTTAAGCGTTTTCTGTAAAGAGCCTAATGCCCCGCGCCAAGTCATAAAGTTAGAAACCAAGGGGAGTGGAAACACGAAAAGTTGAAGAATATGATGATGACTGAGAAAGAGCTGGTCACAGACGACGTCGTCACAGGTAAGAGCAATTCTATTAAAAAAGAAAAGTTTGTGTAACATCAACAGTTTGAGCAGGGGGCGATCCCGTTATTCTACGCTTCATTCAGTTGGCAACGCCCACATAGTCAGATCCCATCTGAAATCATTAGTGTAATTGTAATTGCTGGTGTTTCACAAACAGATCCACACAAAGCTCTTTTTTATTGAATCCTATTTATTTCTGCATGATATGTCTTGTTTTTGTGTCAAATTCCCGTAAAGCACATGTATTGCAAGCTGTACCGCAGTGGAGGCAACCCATACCCATATTTTAAGGGATTTGATCCCGATCTATACTGTATATTAATGCTCTGTATAAAGAATTGAAGAAAACGCACGGGGCTTTAAAAGCGCAGTGTGGACTTGGGTGGACTGGGATAGTAACGGTGCAGAGTTGGGTCACGTGGTTGCGCTCCTGGGAGCTTTGAGTCAATGCAGCAAAAGTCTGCACGCTCCATCATCATCATCCCAGGTGAAGCAAGAACGAGGTAAGTTAGGGCTGCTCAACCACCGACCCAGACACGCCACAAACCTCAAATATACTTTCATATCGCGTATTAGAACAATGAGCTCGTTTTATGACGGAATGTTCGCACTGCAGAGGAATGTCCTAACCCGATGCGACTGTTTCCAGCACAGCAGAGGGATCGAGACACATTTGGGTTTTTCGTGGAATGATCATTTCGGTACATGCGGCTTGTTCTAAGGTCTGGCGTGTTTCCGACAGTTCTGCGCATTGGAAGGTAAACGAGCACACGTGCTGCAGCTCGTCCTTTAAGGAGGACGCTGAATTGTTTGACTGCTGATGTGATGTAATGTGATTCAGGAGGGGCGCATGTATGACAGAGCAGGACTCAGCATGAATATGTCTTTCCTGTTTGTGCAGTAGACACCATCAAGGTGATATTTAAGGAGAGATGCGCTGCGCAACGATCTTTACGACATTGCCGTTTTTCCTTCAGTCTTCCCTCTGTTCGCTGCATCATCATTTACGGCAGAATATCACGTTGGTGTATCGCTCTGAACTTGTTAATAAGATCAGGATGTTGCGGATCTGACACTCGCGTGCTAATTGCGGGCGCGCTGGAAATTTGCATATTAACATCAAACTTGTCGCGCGTTCTTGTACCATTTGGCGCTTGCCATGTGTGATGTCTTTGTAGTCTTCGTAGACAACTTAACAACTCGTTCGGACGAGCTCGATTTACGTTTCAACCTTTACGTGGCCAATCTCTGGTCAGAATGAAAACATGTCCCACAGCACATTCCCACGGTGGCACTTCGGGCCTCTAGTATAAAGAAGTCATTGTTTGAGTTGGGGGGGGGAGGCCTCATACTGTAGGTAGAGCACGGAGGCGGGTACAGAAGAGAAGTCTAGACCCAAAAATGTTAGATGGGCGTTCGCGCGTATTGCATGTGGAGACCTTATGTAAACAAATATGGCTTTCAACTTCCTGTATTCAGACTGTAGATACTTCATGCATTTTCATTCATCTGGATACGTGTGTGTTTATTGTGGAGCTGTTGTTTGATTGCTCAAATTCTCAGAATTGTTACAGCTATTGAATGCCGTTTTAAGAGAGATAGATTTAAGATTAGCCGTCTCTCTAAAAATCGTATTTTCTGTCTTTATCCATCTTGGTTGAATTCTAATTGATCTTTTTAATGCTTTGGAACGATAAACCAATGTTCCCATACGATAACTGAAGCTAAAAATGGTCTCTTACACATTCTGACTCATCAAACTGTATTTGCATTTATAATGCATCCAAGGATTGTGGCCTTGAGTCCCAGTAGTATTTTGATTATGGACAATTATTGAGTATTGACGTGCATCTGAAGCACAGAGTGGCGGATAACAGTTGTTCGTGTGGTTGCAGTGGTTCTGCTGGGCTGGCTGATGCAGATGAACCGGCTCATGCACGAGGCTCGACTGCTTACTCGGCAGGGAGGGGATAGTGGGTATTCATGACTGTCTGCATTATTCATGCATTTAAACACAGTTAAAGCATACACACAGCACATCCTAACACAATGCATGCATGTGTGCAATACAAATATGCACAACATATACATAATATACATGCATGCACAGAGAAACCCATAACTGGGTGTGAGCAGTGACTTGATGAGGAGAGCAGAGATAGTGCCCACTCTCAGGGTGTGGTTATCAGACGTGATGTGAGTGCACATGAGCGTGACACATGGCAATACATATAGTATAGTAAGAAATTCTAAATTTATAAAATCATTTGCACACACAAAAGCAATAATATCCAACAAAACTGAGGAAATAACGTTTTTAAATTTTTACAGTAATGATTTAGTATGTTTATGTGTTTGTCTTGATCCACAGCAATTGAATGAATTTAGAAGAAGACTTTCATTCTATGTTTTTTCTTTTCTGCGGAAATTACAAAAGATTCTGCTTGCAAACAGAAAGCTTGTCCTTGCACTCTAGGAGATGCTAAGCTAGCGGGGAGTGTCTGGGCCCTGGCTGTGTGTTTGGAGAGGTAGGTTGACAGGGTGATGTAATTTAAAGCTGAGCCATTAGTGTCTCTGTTTGAGGTCAGCTCATGGATTTTAGCTTCACACACACATTTAGGACATCTTAATTTGACGAGTGCTGTCTGTGGTCAGCATCTGTGTAGGTCAGACTCTGTTTCTTTTCTGAGTTCTCTTGAAATAGAGAATAATAGAAGCAGGAATCATCTGGTTTGAACACTCCAAGTACAGACTACCCCCAACGTTTTTAACTGGAATTTAAATTATATAGGGTGTGTTTGAAATACTATGCCTGAATATGATTCTTCTTAAAATTGACAACATTTCAACAGATAGTATGTACACATGCAATACTCGATGACCTGCGCTATTTGCCAAAATGTGCAGTATGCAGTGAATCACAGGATGCTGTTTCTCACAATGCTATGTGCTCAACTTGACCTTCCATTATGTGACACTTACTGTGAATGATAAGTAACATCTTTTGAAACACGTTACTTTTTGGATGGTCAAGTTAGGATATTTTTCAGTAAATAATAACAATAATATTACAGCGTTTAGTGATGAGAACTTGGATGACTCTCTGAACTAAGCTCGCAACATTATGTGGTCATGTGACACCAATTTTCCCAACATAATCTTACGGGAATGGATTTAATGAGACTGCTAATTCGTATTAATGCGTACGTTTAACTACTACTACTTGCTTTTGTTTCCGGTGATGGCTGGGTTTAGGGGTGGGGTTAGTGGAGGGCTTCAGTATTGCTTTTTTCTAATAATCGTACGTTTTGTATAAAACCATACAAATTAGACACCTTGCACAATAGCTAAGAATTCTGGCGTGATCAGGTTTTTACTGCACCCCTTTATAAAGTTAAATTTTTATTGTTGCATAGTTAATTCAGTTTCACATGGCTGTTTTCAATAAGATTTTTGCATTTCCTTCCGAACATAGTCCTCGATTGCAAACCTGAATGTCAGACTTGATTTATGCGTGTTGTTGAAATCAAAGTTATTATCTCTGAATACATTTTAGCATCAGGGAATGTTTCTCTTTTCACAAATAAAGTTTAAATTGGGGACGGGAATGCTTGCCGATGGAAAGCTGTCTTTTTACTATTTAATTGAAAAACATGCTATGAATGAGGTAAATTTTTAAGAGGCTGCAACAGCACACACAAAAGCCCCCAAATTCCGTTTTAACATTACGTCATGTTATAGGTATTAGCTGTGGTTGTCACGGTTCCCAAAGGAATGGAGAGAGTTGTAGAAGGTTTAGGAAGGGGGGCTCCTTTATTGTCAAGAAGACCATCCGTGTGATGATAATGGGGGGGTACATTAAAAACCCATTTGAATCCCCACAACTAAAAAATATCACTTCTTGGCACTCTCTATGAACACAGCTAGTCGGCCAAAGCAGACTCCACCCAACACACATGTTCCCATGCTGTGCGTCTGTGACACTCTGCACAGTATTTATTCAAGTATCCACATATTTCCATAAGTGTTGTATTTGAAACGGTATAGCGTGAAGGGATTTGGGTGGTCTGCATTATGTTGGCATTGTAATGTGGATGTTTTTGAGCAAATGGGGTTTGAGTCACCTGACTTGGATATGACCCAAATCTTGAATCTTGCACAGTGTTACTAGGTCTGTCATGTACTGTGGGACTCGCATGGCGACGGGGAGTTCTTGAATAATTTCACATATGCTTTAATTATTCACATGTCCATTTCTGTACAGCCAGCTGCTTAGAGCTCTTGTTATCACTGATATTTAAAGGGACAGTTCACCCAAAAATAAAAATTCTGTAAATTAATAATTTATTTCCCGTCATGTCATTCGAAACCAGTATGATTTTCTCTCCTCTGTGAAACACAAAATAAATATTTGATATTTTCAGAATTGATTTTGTGTCCATACAGTGGAAGTCAATGGGGGCCAATGTTGTTTGGTAACACCGTTCTTCAAAATATCTTCATTTGTGTTCTGCAAAAGAAAGAAAATCATACAGGTTTGGAATGACATGAGGGCGAGTAATTGATGAAAGAATTTGAATTTTGTGTGAACTATCCCTTTAAGATTCATTTTAGTACATCACGAGTGTTATTGGACTTATTAGAGTTCCTCCAGACACCTCGTGTGAGAAAGCGTGATCTGATTTTTGTAGCTCTCTCAAAGAGATGGCCGTGAAAAGAGGCAAACACATGCTGTCAGGATGTCTTGATTCGTTGTAGTGTATTCCCTGTGGACTCGGCTGCACTATGTGTGGATACCGACCCCACCAGCGAGCAGAGAAATGCCGATAATCCACTCAAGCTGTGTCTGGCCTTTAGTCTCGGGAGTAGGGGGGGGAGATGCATATATATATACTCACTAGCTTATATACTGGCAAGCATGTTCTTCAAGTGTACTATGCTGAGAGATTAGCCTGACCTTCAGAACATGATTTTGGGATTCAAGATTATGGATTACAAACACTATATTTTGAGATCATTCTTTTCTCAATAGGACTTTGGATCTAGGCAGGTGAACTTCTGTTTTATTTCTAATTATAATTTTGGATTCTGGGTTATGGAATTGTTTAATGAGTTAAAGGGTCACCGGCCCACATTCACTTTTACTGTATGGACACAAAACCAATGCAAGTGAATGGGGGCCAGTTAACAGCATTCTTCAAAATAGCTTCTTTTGTGTTCTGTGAAGAAAGAAAGCCATACAGGTTTGAAATGACAAGAGGTTGAAATGACTAACACAGGTTAGTATTGTCATTATAATGATAAAGACTTGCTGTATTTTCAAAACATTTATCTCACATAAACATCCACTGCAAGTGGATTATTGCACGAACTGCAGTTTACACACGTTTTTATTATTTCAACTTTTTACAAATGTCCAGATTAATTAACAAATGTCCAGATTAATTAACAGCATGTCACAGATTATAGATCTTAAAACCTTCTGAAGATTGTTCTGAATCTGAAAGCAACCTAGAAGGCTATTGAAAGTTGCTGAGTTATTATTTACAGTCAATTGTGTCGTTTGTGAATGTTTGCGAGAGTTTATCTTTCTGCTTTGTTCACCAGCTGTAATCAGAGTGTCTAAAATCAGAAGCTCAGGAAGGAAGACTATTGTTACTCCAAGAAGCTGTTTTTAGAATTTCCTTAAGGAGACACAAACAACACAGATGTGTAATTTTGGGGGGTCTTGCCTTCTTTCAAAAGTCTGCCCTTATTATTCAGATTTTTATTGTTTTTCTGTATTAAAGTAATAATAATGTTATCTCTCATGAGTCATGACCAAACATTAGATCCTCATCATTTACTTATTTTCTCCCTTGACCAGGGTAATGCATAACAACATACTGCATACACTTTCGTTTAGCAGACACTTATCCAAACGCGTATATATTAGAGATGCACCAATACTACATTTCTCTACCAAAACATATAACCGATTATTCAGAGAATTATCTACCGATGCTGATACCCTGATTCTGAAGATTAAATGAAAGGGATAGTTCACCCAAAATTGAAAATCTGTAATCATTTACTCAGCCTCAGGTTGTCAAAAAAGTATACATTTATTTGTTCTGCTAAACAAAAAGGAAGAGATTCGAAAGACAGTCAGTAACCGAACAGGTCTCATCCCCCAATTACTGCTATAGTAGGGAATATAAATACTATGGTAGTCAATGAATGATGAGATCTGTTTAGCTTCTGACACTCTCCCAAATTTCTTCCTTTATACAGGTTTGGAACAATCTCAGGGTGAGTAAATGAAGACAGAACTTTCATTTTTGGGTGAACTATCCCTTTGATATATTTCTTAACTTTCTTAATTCATATAATGAATATTAATATTGAACATCAAATTGGTGATGTTTTTTTCTATATACTGTACAGAGCGCAAACTTGCTGCTTTTTCCTGTCTTCTTTTGATTGACAGGATGTATCGGCCCTGATTATTGGCTGTTTTTAAACTGTCAGCCAAAACCGATTATGGGCCGATATATCGGTGTATCTCTAGTTGATTAATTACAATTACTTTTACTATTACAAAAAATGCATTATGGTAATACTAGCATTGTGGTTGTTTCAATATATAACTGCAATTTTTTTCTATGAAAGTTGAAGGCAGTTTTTGCAGTGTCATCCGCCAGATCTCCTTTAGATTGACACGGTTGCTTGATCTTGCTGAGTTCATACAGTAGGTAGCTCTCATCTTTGAGCTGGTTTAACACTAGAGGGAACGTGGCTGCTGTGTTGTGTATATGACTGCCTGTTACAGCTCTATTCAGTGCCTTAAAAATCGATTCTATTCCTCAGTAAGAATGTATTATGTTTCTCTAAAGCAGTGCTGCGCTGGTATTGATTTTTAAAGGGGACTGCTCTGTCTCTCTGGGGTGTGATGTCATGTTTGCCCCTCAAAATGTTATATGTCAAAAAGCATTTGTGATGCTACTCGCGATGTATGTCTTGTGGTTTGCCAGGGTAACAGAGTTAGATGTGGACGTTGAAACATTGTGGGGAATGCAAAGGGAGTTTTCTGCACTTTTCAAAACCCTCTAATTGTTCTCCAACTTCACATTCCAGCGTTTCAACATTAGAGAAACTCATGCAAACACATTCTTTCAAATTCAGCCCGGCTTCAATATACAAACAAGTCTTTCTTAGATATGTGCTTTCGAGGGGGGAATGGTGGAGCATTGCTTCATTCACAGCTGTTCTGAGGCTGCGTTCGTCCTCTTTGTGTGTGTGTGGCATGTGTGTTTGTCTATGAATGTGAGTGTTTATTTGTGTGCTTGTGTATGATTGTGTGTGTGAGTGAACAGGGCCAGCTGGTCACAGCGAGTCTAAGCAAGAGGGTGTCCTGGCTATGTTCGGTTTTTGGCATTTGTGCTGGAGCTTTGAATGGCGCTTTAGATACACGTGAACTGGAGCAGTCTCACTCTATCAGTGGCCTCTGAAAGGGCTGTTTGCGGCCTGTAAGGGCTCCATTTAAATGTGCTGAACTGGGCTCATGCCTTAAAAAATCTACTGTGCTTTTCAGACAGATTGGTGTGCTAATACTTCTAACATAAACAAACTTGCCATATCTTTATAGTTTCTAAATGCTTAAGATAATACTTTTCATGTTAAAGGAGCAATGTGGAGATTTTAGCGGAATCTAGTGGTAAGGTTGCAACCAACGGCTCACTTCCCCCCTCCCTTTCGAGGCACTACGACAACTCACACAGGACAAACATGTTGGCACGTTTTCGCTTCGTTGCCGGAGGAGATAACATATTTACGAAACACGCTCTGTAGAGAAGTTTTTCCGTTTAGGAGAAACAAATTTGATGTAAGGGGACCTGCGGTGTATAAAAAGGTATTAAAAATATAACGCCTTATTATGTAAGCTCTTTATACACATTCCATTTCTGTCAATAGATCCTCCAAAATAAAAAAAACTTTTTTTGTTAAATAAATAATTATTTTCAGAATAGTTGAAAAGTGTTGCTTGCATGTATCTCTGCATTCGGCTGTTGCTTTTGGAGTCCTTTCAAACCAAACATAAAGTAAGTTGCAATTTGTCTCAGACGTTTTGAGGTAAATTTAAACAAATAATAAAAAATATATAGGCTCAAAACTGTAATATGTAATGTGAATCTCAGTCTTGTGTATTTCAGTGGTCATTTTTAAACTAGTAGCCTACCTGTAACACCCCTCCTCAAATAATTCAAACATGCCTTCTAACCATCCTTCATATTCAAACTGTGGTACTGAAAAAAACATTTAATAAAAAACCCTACTCTAGCACTACTCTAAAATAATTTATTCTCTCATTTTTTCCACTTTTGTTTGGGGAATGAGGTATGTGACATTACAGGAAATAAAAGTTCCACTGGGGGAAAAGATAGGAAAGGAGACTTAAAATGACAAATAAAAAGGCTTTTTGTCACATAATGTGCTTAATGGATATCTAATTATATAAAAAAGTGAACAGGAAAGTGACATTTATGACTGACATTTTAAGTGGATTGTTAAGACAGCCTTTTTATTTTTTCATATATATATTTATACATTATTTATAATCTCAGATCTCTGGTTTTGACTCACTTGCTCTCACCCAAATGTAAATCAATTCTGCGTATTTCATAGATAACAGATTCCAGACCTGAGAGCACTTTTCCCGGAAGTCTTCAGTCTGTGCATGCCTCTCTGCTTTATTATATCTATATGTTTGGCTGTTTGAAATTCCTGAGAATTTGTAATTCCACAGAGGAGGTATGACCTCTGACTCCTGCTTCCTGCCAGCATTTTGTATAACATTCCAGAGTCTGAACACTCATTCAATCACTCCCTTTCTGTTATGGCCGAGAGGAGAGCTTATTTTCACATCTTCTCTCTGATTTTGCTTCAGCAAACTTAAAACAGTCCAAGTAAAAACTTGCTTAGTAAACCTTTTTGACACAGAGAATAACAATGCAGAAAGTCAATTTCGGTAATTAATCTGACCTATGTCCCATTTTGGGTAAAAACTTGAAGTGAAAAAACTTTATTCAGACTTACTGTAATTTAAAAAATCATCTGTTGGGTATTGTGTTAAAACAACCCATTATAAGTCGTGAGTAAAAGAATCGATCTCTGTTGTTGACAATCATTTTTGCAACATGAATTCAGGTTCAGACCTGTTTTTGTTGTTGTTGTCGTCCACACTTATGTGTTGTGTAAATACTTTCTTTAAAACAACGGGGAAAGCAAATTAATCTGTGAATTAATCTGTTTCACACTGTGGCTATAATGCAGGTAATTTTCCACCATTTGTGGCTATTTTCTGCTTTTCGATTCTCACACGTTCGGATTCTCGGTTGTGTTGACATGGAAAAGACATAAAATGCACTCGCACATACAGAACAATGAAAGGCGCTAATAAAGAGGCTCACAATCAGCTGCCGGTCGCCATTGATGTCGAGTAATAACCCTCACACAACTTTAATGTGTTTTAATGAAGTCTCTCTCTGCAGCGAGCTATGTTGCCATGTAAACAAACTTAAATTCCTTTAACCCCCAGAAAAATATAAAAAGACGGTCAAGTGCGTTTCTTTGAATAACACTTCACTTATAGGCGTTTATCATTATGGACAATCATTTTACTTCTTCGGTATTGATTGTGATGTTTCATTGTCCCATCTTAAAATCAATCTCGGTGGCTGGAAACGGGTGTATTGGTGAGTGGTTGAAATGAAGTGCGAGCCGCAGGTAGCCAGTCACTCAACCCGTAATTACTCGCCGGAGAGCTTCGCGCTCATTCTGTTCACTCTGTCGCTCAGCATGGGGTAAAGGCGGGAAAGAGGATGAACGCTCTGAAAAACGTGGCGTCCCGCCGAGCGCCAAAACCGGGCGCTCGTTTAGCGTTCAGGGTGCTCGGCATCCGAGTGTTTTAGCGGAGCTATTAGGCCCGGCTAATAAGGACGACGGGAATGGACAAATACAACCTCTAATTCGATTCAAATGTCAGTGTGGAGGGGAGCAGCTGTTGCTGTAGTGGCCTAAAGCTCTTAAAGGATTTGATGATTTTATGACCGAATCATGTAAAATGCGAGACGTGAGCGATGTTATGAAAAGTGTGGCCAAATGAATGGTCTTTCAGACGAATTCGCCGAACATTAATTGAGGCTTTTAAGTCTAGTTCCTGCTATACATTGTTCACACTGAAGAATCATCATTGATGGTGCCATTTTGTCCAGGTATCCACCGGAGACCATGAAATTGAGCCTTAGAGTGCATCCTGAAGTGCCGTATAAATGGATTTTGAGGGTATTTTAAATGTTTAGTTAGCATCGATGAGATGTTCAAAAAATTCTCATTGCAGGCTATAGTGTCTCCCAAAATACAATGCTGTAGAGTTTAGCTTATAGCTTTGACGGCCTATGTTTTTTTTTGGTGGTCTTTCTTCTTTAAAATGATTGTGCTTCTGGGTGACATCAAGAATTGTCACATGTTGACCCATTTTCACGCATGTATTACCAAATACCCAAACATAAAACTACGAAACATCCACACATTTTAAAATGAACAGTTCATCCAAAAATGAAAATTCTGTCTTCATTTACTCACCCTCGAAGTCGGTGTACATTTCTTTGTTCTGATGAACACAGAGAAAGATATTTGGAAGAATGCTTGTAACCAAATAGTTCTTGGCCACCATTGACAACCATATTTGGGAAAATTACAATGGTAGTCAAAACTGTTTGCTTTCATACATTTTTCAAAATATTTTCTTTTGTGCTCAACAGAACAAAGACATTTTTCCTACCCTGGTTGTCAATGGTGGCCAATAACTGTTTGGTTACAAGCATTCTTCCAAATATCATCAGAACAAAGAACAACTCGAGGGTAAGTAAATGAAGACAGAATTTGTATTTTTGGGTGAACTGTCCCTTTAAGACAATCTAGTATAACATGATTCTGGCTCAGAATTTCATCGCCATACAATTTTGTGTCATCATCTATGTTAGGTTACATTTCTCTTACGTTTACAACCCTCTTTCACTCTCTTTGCAGATGCAATGGCCACTCCATCTCCAGCCAAAAGTATGGGCGACCCAGGCATCACGCCACTCTCCCCCACACATGTACTGGTGAGCTAGATTTTTTTTTTATTGCCATCACCATGTAACCCATTGAGTGAAGTGTCTGGTATGCAAATGTGGCCTTAATGGATTTTATACTTATTTACACTGAGCTGCAATTACCTACAAAAATGCGATGCTTGACCTATACTTGACAGCATGACTTCCTCTTTTTCTCCATGTCTTTGTTTGTCGCTCTTCTTCTTCTGCAGAATGACTCGGAGGACAATGAGCCTACGAGACACTACTACGTGGTGGTGGTGGCCATCGACTTTGGCACCACCTCCAGTGGCTACGCATATGCCTTCACTAAAGAACCGGAGTGCATTCACACCATGAGGTGAGACAGAACAGGCAGAACCTTGGGGAGGAGGGAGGGTACATGTGAAAGAAGCACAGAAATTAGATACAGAGCGAATCTGAAGATGTTTTTGATAGACTAATATAATTGTCCAACCATTAGCATAGCTTGCAGTGTCTCTGTTTCAGTCGAAGGCACTCGACACTTAGACGCCCAATTAAAACTCATATCATACTAAATATCAAATTCAGAGTGTGCGCTGTTTAGCATTAGTGCGCGTGTGTTACTGTACTTAATGTCTATGTGTTTGAAGGCTAACCCACAACTCCTCTGTGACCTTGACCTGACATTTTAGGTCATGTGATCTTTGAACCTAAGGCAGAGTCAGCCACGTGTTTCCAATTTAAACTGGGATGTGGAAGTCTTTTAGGTCACGGTACCAATTAGGAGGATGGAAATAGGATTCTATTCGTAAAACATGTACAGCTATAGAGGGCGTCCTCACAATAAATATTCACAATTCAAGATGTAAAGTTAAAAATGCTGTTCGTTTTATCATTGATCAGTTGTAGTGTTTATAAAGGATGCCAATTGTGTTAAATGTCAGTAAATGTGGATTAGTAAATCTGACAAAATTGAAAAGACCTAGCACACGTTATGAATCAGGTTCTTTTGTGTTTTAATTGTGCGCACATAACACAAATAGCCCGAGGCATGTATTTGTTTGGCCTGAAAGTCCCTAATTATTTACATAAACACGGAGTTCCTTGTAAAAATCCACAAATCTGTTTAGAATCAGGGAGGCAACTGCTTGGCGATCAGAGAATTGAGTCCCTGATTCGTTTATTTATTTTTTGATAAAGAACCAGAAACCTTCTGCATGGTTGGTCAGTATTAAAAAAAGTATATTATATTATAGTAATATTTTTATGGTGGCCCCAAAATGGATTTCTACACCTAAACCACACATTTAAGGTCATTTCATTGCATTTGACAGTCATGTTGTGTCTTAAATCATTTTTGCATTGATTATGAGTTGTATATCTATTGTTTTATGAATCAAACCAAGCAAACTAATGTAAAATGTTGAACTGTCTTACTTTAAAATAAAATCTTTAATGCAGTGACGTTCATTACAGTAAGTAATCTACGCTACTCTGATACACAAATACATTCTGGGCTGCTGTATATAATGAAGTGTTTTTATTCTGTGGCATTTTCTCTCCTAGGGACTGAGCTCTTTTGAACCGTGGAAGTAAAAGCACATGAATATTTTAAACCTCTATGTCTCTCTAAGATGCTTATGTGGGTTTTTTATGATATGTCTCTATGGATATTAAGGATAATGTGATGCGAGTCATCTTAGGTCAGTTTTCACAAAACAAGAAGAGTAGCTCCAAAATATCCCCAGTTAGGGGGATTAAGTGGACATATGTTTCCATCTGGTTCCACCAGACCACACTTAAACTAATATGTATTTATCTTACTATCTCTGTCCTGCAAACATGCATACTGTATACAGACATTTATCATGTGGCACAGAGTAGCTTTTATATAAATCGTATTTTATATTTGGGTGATCAGTTATCAGTTATTTTCCATTACACTAATAGGAATTTAGTGGAGTAATGTGCCATTATGAAAATGTCACAATGCAAAATCCTTTAGATCTCAGGAAATGTATCTGTGCTTTCAATTTGCTGTTTGAAAACCAAATAATCTGATGTTTGGTTCTTTTGTGAATGGTTGATTTCCCCCTGTTGCTAGGCGTTGGGAGGGTGGAGACCCAGGTGTGTCCAATCAAAAGACGCCAACCACCATTCTCCTGTCCCCAGACAAGAAGTTCCACAGCTTTGGTTACGCAGCCCGAGATTTTTACCACGACTTGGATCCCACTGAATCTAAACAATGGCTCTACTTGGAAAAGTTTAAAATGAAACTACACACCACTGCTGTAAGGAAACTCTCTTACTGACGTACTTTCTATTGATATATATGAGAGTGCACAGAGGAGCATCAGTTTCTTAGTAGTTTACATAAACATTACAGAAATTACTGATCAAAAATACAGGCACATTGTTTCCGTTCCTTCCTAAAATATGCATGTGTGATACTGTAGGGAGGTATTTACTAGACATACATTTAGTCTGGCTGCGGCTGTCAAATATTTAAATATAAGCCATTCAGAAATCTCATTACACCGTATACTTACCGGTTAATAAATCAAAGCTTTCAGAAACTGAAATGATTCACGCTGGTAATGACTCTTGCTGGTCCAATTTATTAAATCTGTTGTCACAAGACTGCTCCAGTGTTTCATGATGTAATGGCATGTTTCTGAGATCTGTATTTTCTCCTCCAGAATCTGTCCATCGATACAGATTTGCATGCCGCCAATGGGAAAAAGGTGAAAGCTCTGGATATATTTGCGTATGCTCTGGCTTTTTTCAAGGAGCAAGCTCTTAAGGTATATCTCCATAACATTTACAAGTGTATATCAAGGTTTTTTATTTGAATATCAAATTGAGTGTCCTGTAAAACTACACTATAATTGTTTAAAATGACTGTATTTTGTCCTAATCGATATTCTATGTGCTTGAAAACTTGAATTACACAATGGTCCTTGTAAATCGCCTCCCTCTGAAACTGTTTTTTGATTGGTTACAGGAGCTGAGTGACCAGGCAGGGGCGGACTTTGATAATGCTGATGTCAGATGGGTCATCACTGTACCGGCCATCTGGAAGATGCCGGCCAAGCAGTTTATGAGAGAGGCCGCATATAAGGTTTCTTTTTTCTACCTTTTGTATTTGTTCTTTGTCACACACATACACAAATATCCACAATCCTGTCTCACTTTGAAAAATGGTCTCTCTCCACTGTGTGCAGAATAGTTTCTGTGCCTTTTGATTAAAATTCATCCCTATTTCCTATTCAAACCACGCATAGTGGTGACAGACTTTAATTACATTTAAATTGGCTTTTTAAGCTGCACACAAACATGGAATACAAGGTTAATTCAACGAGCATAATTTAATTATTATAGCCACTGGGGCTGATTTGAAGTACTGCAGCACTGCGTTTTACCATCAGGTTCCCCTGGTGTTCAGTCAGTGCTATTGCAGGACAACGATAACGTTACTGTTTTGCTGGTATTCGGTTTTTGCAATGAGTTCATGCACATGAAAAAAACGCAAACATGAAATATTTCAAATGGAGAGTAAAGAGAGAGAAAGTCGATGTGATGAAGAAGGTACCAGAGAGAAGGGAAATGAGGTAGAGAAGAATGGTTGGAGGGGTTAAAGGAAAAGGAAAGTCAGTGCTGAAGGAGACAATGATCTCATCCTTTAGAGACGATCTCTGTTTCTCTCATTCACACACACACACACACACACACACTTCAGTCAGGCTTTTAACATCACCTTAGAGTCTCCTGTGAAATTGTAGCTTAATTTCAGTATGATGGATTTTTATATTTTAAAATTAAAAAGTATTGTTCTGGGAAAAAATCTGTGAAAGTATTTAGGACGTATGAGAAGTAGCAACGTTTTCAAATTGTATTTTTAATGTGACAAGTCATATGACAAAACGAATGACAAAAAGGTTCAAATGAATGTAAAAAAATATTTTCAACGTTAAGACATCCAATCCATAAAATCCAAGAGGATGAGCGCTCTCACAAGAGGTGGAAAATACTTAAGCATATATTATACATATATACATTTTTCAAGTATATGTTCTTTTATGAGAGTGTTTTTACTTTTCATTTCATAAATACATTTGTACTATTTTTTCAACTTTAGTACAGTGTTTAAATAAATACATATAAAACACTTTCAGAAGTAAAAAGTAAGCTATTTAAGTCAAATAAAGTACTCGATTTGTAATTGTTACTTAAGTCTTAAGAGGTCCAAACAACATTTATTTATGAAATGATGTGGAGTACAAAGTTTGTAATATGCTTTATTATGTAGTAAGGTAAAACACTCTCACAAAGTACACATATTTAAAAATGTACTTGAGAGTAAAAATGCTTATTTTACACTTCTGCCTCACAGTAACGAGAGAGAGAGAGAGAGAGAGAGAGAGAGAGAGAGAGAGAGAGAGAGAGAGGATAAGCAGGGCGTGTCCTCGACTTCTCTCATCTCAATCCAAAGCAATGAAAAAGAGAGATGTGAAAGGCAAAAGCAAGTGAGTTTGACAGATACATAGTGAGAGAAGATTAGAAGAGCAGGCGGTCTGCAACACCTGATATCTGTGATGGGAATTCCTGCACAGCTTGTCTCAGGAGTGTGTGTGTGTGTGCGCGTGCATGCGCATGTGCATGTGTGTGTGTAATGACTCAGCTCTTCAGCTGCAGGATCTGAAGGGAGGAAAGAGAGGACACTGCATTCCCGTCTCTCTTTTTTGCATCTTGCTCACACACCGGCCCCATAACTCACTGAATCCTGCAGAGCTCTCAGAACAAACACTGCCACTCAGCGCAGCATGTCCGTGTGTTTTACACTCCCTTGTGTTTGAAGTGTGATGATCTGTTTCTGATATATATGCCTGCCAGCGGCTCATATGTTTGTGTGGGTTAAATAGTCATGACAGGTAACGGAAGTCTTTAGGGTTGAGTTAAATACATACTGTCGATAACCACACTTGATGCACCCCTCAGTATTGAACAAAAATGTTATGTTAATGTTATTCCTTTCACCAAAATATTTATGAGCTTTTCTTAAGTAGTCTTTAAAAATATGATATGAAAATAATTATTCGAGTAAATGCTGCATTGTGAATTTTCAATGTCTGTCCCTATTCTTGGCAAACGATGATGACTAGGACGATTAGGAGGTAAAAAAATTCATATTCTTTTTTCATATTCTTCTGTTCTCATCTAGGCTGGTCTGGTTTCTCGTGAGAACCCTGACCAGCTGATCATTGCTCTGGAACCCGAGGCTGCATCCATTTACTGCCGCAAGCTCCGTCTTCACCAAATGGTTGATTTGAGCGACAAAACATCCCTGAACGGTTATAGCCCGACAGAGAATGTCGGGGCGGGAATGACACAAGGTAAGCCACGCCCATTTTTACCATATTCTTGACAAACATGTTTACCACATACAGTACATTCATCTACAAGCACAAACTCGGATTATTGTGTACAGCGGTGTGTACTCTTAATTTGAGTTGAATTTCTTGTCTCTCTGTTTCATGATCATCTACTTTAATAAATAATGGAAGTTTGTATAAAATTCTTAGTCTTAGCTTTTCTGATTATAGCAAGAAAGCAGCAGAGAAAACTCGACCTAAAGGCACGTTAGTCATATAGATGTAATAACGAAATCTTAATTACTGTACATAGGCAATTAGCCTTGAAAATTAGACATTCACACACATGGTAAAGTAAAATGGAGAAAATGTCTTAGTTAAACAGGTGCTGTAATGCAGATTAGTCCTTAACTAGAGTTATTATAGTTTTGATTTTAGTTTTATTTAGTTGGATTAATATTTAAGCATTAGCTTTTATTTGTAGATTTTTCGTTTTTATATTTATTTTAGTTAGTTAAGTTTGATCAATTTTGGTATATGCTTTTGTCATTTTATAAATGATCTGTTTATTTTTAATGTTGCTATATAGTATTAATGACTTTTTTTTATTTTTATTTTTATAATTTAATAATAATTATTATAATCTTGGTGCTTTAAGCTTATTTCAGTTTTTGAGGCAACATTTACATTTTCCCTTTAGTTAAGTTTTTCCCAATCATTTTAGGTCAATATTTCAATGAACAGAAACATTTACAAAGTTTTAATTTTAATAACCTTGTCCTACACTGAATAAAAGCTGCTCACCGTAGTTAAATGAAAATGTGATGATGCATGCAAAAGAAGAGAAGAATCATCAACTTTTTAAAGGTCCAATGTGGTTTTTTTTGCAGGATCTATTGACAGAAAGGCTATGTAATATACATAACCATGTCTTCAGAGGTGTATAAAGACCTTACATAATGAAGCGTTATGTTTTTATTACCTTACAATGAGCTATTTCTATCTATATACACCACGGGTCCCCTGACATGCAATTCGCCATGTTCTACAGTAGCCCTTAATGGACAAACTGCTCTACAGAGCGTGTATCGTAAATATGTTATGTCCTTCGGCAAAGAAGCGAAAGCGGGACGACATCTTTGTCCTGCGAGAGCCGCCGTCGTGCTTCAAAATGGAGGGAAGAGGGGTGGAGTGAGCTGTTGGTTGCAGTTCGCTATCTTACCACTATGTCGCTAAATTTCATACACTGGACCTTTAATATGGTTTTGTTATGTCTTTACTCATGCATGTTTGTTTGCGCATAAACACTAAAATGCATGAACACACATGGCATTAACATTGCACAAAATATGTCTGCATTGCTGTCTTTGCTCATCATTGATTGGAACTTTCATATACATATAAACATTATATTTATATACGATACATCATATTAATATAAAATTTCTATCTGTTCTACATTCTATTTACCTGTGAGTGTGAAATCAGCTAATAACATTAACATATTCCCTGATGTTGTGACATACGCTGATGTCTTATCTTGCTAAAGTAAAATGTAATTTCAATGTAATTAGATTCACAAATCTAAATGTGTGTTTTTCTATAGTGACAGAACTGAGCAAACTGCTCATTTTGTCTGTATTTCTTATCCACCCACTGCTGCCTGCCTTGGGGTGCACAAAACCACTCTGTCTTTCTCTCTCTTCCTCCATTCCCCCCATTCATTTCAGTTCACCTATATAACCCTGCTCATGGTTTAATACAGAATGTCAGAACATAAACTGTGGACTAATATATTCTGAAATGAGCAGATATCTAGGTGTTTCCTGATCTTAACAACATGAAAGTAATTTTCATGTCCATTCAGTTGGTAACATTCATTTGCTGAATGATGAAGTCAGCATGAGAAACAGCTTTGGCAAAAGTCTTTATATTTCTGCGAAAATGTGCATGTACCTCCATTCAAAATTATGTAATTTGTTTGAGGCCATGCATCACATTCTTTTAGTAGAAGGACATGTTAATAATGACAAATACTGTGTCAACACAGTTTTTTTTATCTGTTTCGGGATAATTTGAAATATTAAATATATTTGTTTCAAGAATAGTTCACCTGATATTAGTTTGTATTTATTCATTTAGCAGCTGCTTTCATCCAAATAACAAGGTTAAAGCTAATGGAAAGGAAAACGGCATAAAAGAGGAGAGGTTTCTATATACTAAACAATGGAAAGTAAATGATTGTTAAGGAGCAAAGTGTGAGGCAGCAAACTGATGCGTGTGTGCTATGGAAAGAAAAAGATTTTGAGAAATCTTCACATAGATCCTGTTCATTCAAAGACATTTATAGCAAACAATAGCTGTCAAAAACAAAAAAGCACTATAAAAGAATATGAACTATAAAATTAGTCCATATAACTTCTGAGGAAATATATCGTCACCTTTTTGATTCATAGGACCTTTATGGTGCGTTTGTTGTGCTGTTTTGTTCCTTTTGGACCTTAATGGCCTGCGATTATGAACTGTCATTGTATAAAAATATCTATGTGATGATTCATAAAAAATAAGAAATTAATTATTTTTCAAATCTTATTTTAGGGAAAATTTTATTCATTTAGAAATGTCAGTTATTTGGTTTAGTTATGTGTCTGTAAATAATGTTTGCACGTCTGAATATCATGACTGTTTCAGGGGATGTGTTTAGTAGTAGGCTTATGCACGCAATGTACAGTTTAATACATTCAAAGCATCAAATCATTTGCACATCTGTATAGTGCATTAGCATTTATCTAAAATGCCAATTCTTTTCTCCACTGTCGGAACAGAAATGTATTGTTTTGATTTAGGCAGAAATGAGTTTTGTTAGACTGTATTATTTGTTCTGTGTTTAATTTCAAAGAGGCAGCTGTCCCACACTTCATAAGAACCTCTGTGAGCATTTTATTGTTTTTAATGGGTTGCCGGAAATGTCGATCTGACATCAGTTTCCATGCGGTCACTCTCCCTTACAGCTTACACTTCCTGTTTGGGAATGTTTACAACTGCCAGGATGGCCATTATCCTCTGATGTCATCAAACTAACTGCCCTTTATCTGAGAATGCCAAGAGTGAATGAAAAGAGACCCTCTTGGGTGCATTCCAGGAGTCAGGAAATTTAAAAAGAGGAAATCTTTTAATGGAACAATTATAGAAAATTCGAAATATTTTGTAAGACTATAGCCGGCTTAAAGGGATACATCACCAAAAATCATTAACTCATCATACACTTTGTTCAAACTCTTTCCTTCTGTGGAACACAAAAGAAGATATTTTGGGAAATGTCTGAGTGGTTTTTGTGTCCATAAATTGTTATTTAGTTACCAACGTTTTTCAAAATGTTTTATTTTGTGTTCTGCAGAGACAGTCATACGGGTTTGAATTGACATAAGGGTGAATAATTGAAATAATATTTGTTTAACCACAGCATTTAGTAATTGTCATACTGTATTGCATATTATAGGCATTTGCAGCGTTATCTATTTGCAGTCATGTTATTGGAGGCATGATAGTGGGATGTTTATTTTATTTATGCAGAAAAATGTTTACTTTAATAAGTACAGTTTCAAAAGCCAACATTGCAACTATTGACAGCTTTTCTTTGAAATGTATGAGTTGTGGTAATCCATAAGGAGCTTTAGCTTAAAGTTAACAAAGCGCAGCTCACAGTGACCATGATCCTTTTTCTCATTCTGTCGCCTTGCCTGTATAGAACTGCCACACACACAAACAAACACTTATACAGCTTCACGCAGCCTTCCCTCTCACACACACTTCCTGTCTCTCTCTGTTAATAACCAGCCAAGGAGCATGTGCGCCGTAACCGACAGAGCCGCACGTTTCTGGTGGAGAATGTCATAGGAGAGCTCTGGTCTGAACTCACTGAAGGTAGAGTCTCTGTCTTCTCACACATCTACTTGTAGTGTTTTGCTCCTGCTGTTTCTGATGCTGCTGTCATACATAAAAAAACAAAGATGCCCTCTTAAGATGCACCTTCAGCTGGTTTGTAGGTATATTTCAGCCCTTGTTCTTCTGTTTGTATAAGCGGGTCATCTGTATTATCATAGCATCGTTTGCTTATCACTGCTGTAATAACCCCACGCAGATTCATCTGCTTACGGTTCTCTGCTCTTTACCATGAGAATCCAAATCGATCTACCTGTTTCTTCAGTATTTTTACATAATACACTTAAAATGTAGTGATAAACAGACAAAAAAATGTTATAAAGTAATTTCTCCTTTGGTTACCAACTGACTGTCGATGAACCCTGAAAGTAGGTCACCATTCCCCTGACATCTTGGAAAAGCCTTTTTTTCCTCATCTACAGGTTTTTTTTGATAATGTGTCACAGTGTAAAAATGTCACCAGGCGGGATACAGCATACTTTTTATTCCATCTCACCAAATTCACATGTGACCTTTCACGTTGTTTCTGCCTCTCTCTAGGTGACCGTTATGTTGTTGTGGATTGTGGAGGCGGGACGGTGGATCTGACGGTGCATCAGATCCGTCTGCCTGAGGGACACCTAAAAGAGCTTTATAAAGCCTCAGGTACAAGTCTCCACTAGTGGCAAGCAGCTTCATACAGTATTAAAGTGTTGCTTTAACACTAGAACCACCACAGCGTAAATTTACCCGTGGATGTTTTTCAAATGTGCATAACAGATTTTCAATAAAATATCCAAGTCCATTGACTTTTACTAAAATTGTGTTATTAATAATCCCCTGTTGTTAAAAATGAATGAATAATTATTTAGGTGAAACTGTGCGCTTTAATTTGTCGTTGCATCTATTACTATACTGCTAAGAAAAGGGATTTTCTTTGAAAAGGGATTTTCTTACTTTAGCTTTGAACATAAAACGACAGCACAAAAACATAGTTGGTGACTAAAAATAATAATTTCATGTCTCTAGACATTACTTATGATGACAGTCACATAAAACAGTGACATAAATGTTTTTTTGTCATATTTAAACAATATTCATGTGCATGGGTAAATTTTACCCGCTAGCAGTTTTAGGTATAGGCCTACAGCAAACTCTGGCGGTTCTAGTGTTAAGTCAGGAAGAGAAAATAAAAGTGCTTCACAATGCCATAGAATAACCTTTTTTGTCTAAATAGTTCCATAAAGAACCTTTAAATATCCTAAGAAACTTTCACAAAAGGTTCTTTGTGGCAAAAAAGTTTCTTTAGATTTTAAAACGATAAGAAAGAGATGGTTCTTTAAAGAACCTTTGACTGAGTGGTTCTTTGTGGAACCAAAAATGGTTCTTCTATGACATCGTTGTGAATAACCTTTTTTAGCACCTTTATTTTTTAGAGTGTGGATCTCCAGAGGCACCTGACATAAAGCCCTAGTTCTAAAAATATCTTTAATTTGACATTTATTCCATGATTTTAAATTATATTCATCTTTCTATCTTCTTCACAGGAGGCCCGTATGGATCTATCGGGATAGATTATGAATTTGAGATGCTCCTGTGTAAGATATTCGGGCAGGATTTCATTGACCAGTTTAAGATCAAGCGTCCGGCTGCATGGGTGGATCTAATGATCGCCTTCGAGTCTCGGAAGAGGGCAGCGGCCCCTGACCGAAGCAATCCACTCAATATTAATCTGCCCTTCTCTTTCATCGATTACTACAAGAAGTTCAGGGGACACAGTGTGGAGCATGCACTGAGGAAAAGCAAGTGAGTGACAGCACAACATTTTTTACCTTCCTCAGTAACATAGTGGAAGTTCGTTTGGAAGTTGAGTTTTCAGTGTGGTATGCCACCGATATAGAATCCAGGCAAACAAAACATTTTGCAGAGGCAGGTTATTAGCAATGTTATTATTAAACTATTATTAAAATTATTAAACATTTTGGTTAATTGAAATCAAAATATTGGCCTAAATATTATTTTTTAAACTAAATGATAAGGAGAATGTTGCTTTAGCAACAAACTAAAATAGGTTGAGGCACTAAAATTATTACCTCAAAACTTAATTAAACGGAATGAAATAAAACAACTCGTATAACTTAAAATTATATAGCAATATAAAAAATAAACAAATAAAAATATGACAAAATAACTCAACAAAATAGCAAAAAAATAAATAGCAATATAAAAAAGGTAAAAAATACATTTACAAAAAAATAGCTAACATTTTTAAATGAACATGAAAAATGTAAAAATAAGAGCTAATTTAAAATGTTAATAAAACTGAAAAATATGAACTCAAAATACATTTAAATGAACTATTAAAAAATACCTAAATCTAAAACTAAGATATCAACGCATATAACTTAAAATTCTATAGCAATATAAAAACTAATATGACAAAAATGCATAACAATATAACTAAAAATTGTAAATGAACATGAAAACAAAAAAATATAAAAATAGGAGCAAATTCAAACTATTTATAAAACAAAACAAAACCATAAAAACAGATTTTTATAAATTGATAGGGTAGTACGGTGTTTTTTAGTGTCACACTGAAATCTAAAAGTTTGTCCTATTTGTATTGAAACATTTCCAGAGGATCTAATTGATTTATTCTAGATAAACACATGTTGTTCTCCAATGTCCCACACTGGTGATGTGTTTTTCTGCTGAGTCTTTGCCTCTGCTGTGATTGTTGTCGGACTGTTTAAGTAGCGTGTGTGTGTGACCTGCACCGCCTGGAGAGTTAATCTGTCTATTCATGACTGCTGTCAATACTGTCCACACACAGCCATTCAATGAGCCATCAGACCCTGTGTAAAGACAGACCATGTCAGCTAAATGAATATTGCGTGTGTCGGTGTGTGTGACTGCTGACTATGTGCTAAAACGATGTCTAGAGGTGTTTCACTGTACAACACCCCGTTATCTCACATTATTGCACGTTTCTCCGAAATGCTGGATTCTGATTGGTTAATCATGCCAGTAACCATTCTCAATGACCACTGCACATCCGGTTATTGAGTTATTTTAGACCACTTACCGGGGTTACTTTACCGGTGTTACTTTAATGTTTCACATAACTAATAATGATCTCAAATCAATATTTCGGGTTCAGTTGCTTATGTGGCAGACATCAGTGTAATAAGCAGGATAACGTACATTCGGTCGGTTTGTGTCAGATCCGAAACCACTCTTTCGGGATTTATTTTTCAGTTATGACTCTCTGACTGTGTATTTTCCTTTTAAGTGTATTGTTTTGTTTATTGTAGCTATATTTTGTCTGGTACTGTATGTATTTTATGGGTTCTCTAAGGTTATGTTCTTTCCTGACACCATAATATGAGATGATATTTTGTAAGCCCCTGTAAGAAGGTCCTAGCTTGGACGTTATAGATTTTTTTAGGTCTTATGTCTAACAGGGGAATGTTTTCCCGACAATCAGATGAGTCAGATGTCTCTGTGGACTCATTCAATCCTACATTACACTGCACTACGCAGCGATTGCATCTGTGCATGTGTAGGCTTTAACTGGAAGTATTAGATATTAGCACACACGCTGATTTTTATAGAGTTGTAAAACCTAAAAATATAAAGGCAATTATATAAGTGTTTTTAGTAGTCAGCTATACACACACAACCCAATTGCACTTTGCCTACAGGCTAAATATTAGTTATCTGTCATATTTTGATGATCTGTCTTTCTTTCTCTTTTTCTCTCTTTGTATCTCCTTTGTGCTAACCGCAGTGTCGACTTTGTGAAGTGGTCATCGCAGGGCATGCTGAGGATGAGTCCAGATGCAATGAATGCGCTGTTCAAACCAACCATAGACCACATTATACAGCACCTGAGTGAGTATGCCTTGTTTATCCGCTTGTTAAGTCATGAGGGAATACTGTTTCTGCGTCCAAGCCTCCATTCATTTCAATGAAGGATATCAATAAAGGGGTCATGTGGCGCGAAATACATGTTTTTCTGTGTTTTTGGTGTGTCATAAGTTGCCCATGCATGTATTAGACACGTAAAATTGCAAAAATGTAAGTGTTGGAACAAAAGATGCATTCTGTCTAAAAGCGAATGCTCACCCAGACCTGCCCTAAACGCCTCGTGTAACCACACCCCCACAAATCTACGTCAGTTTGTGGTATGATTTTACTAAGACCGCCCAAATGTATACGCAAGTAAGGTGGGCGTACCTGTCAGTACAATTGCTTTGGAACCTGATGTTCCAAATATGGTAAGAGGCGTTACATTTCCGTCACACGCTTGCAGTATTCGACCAATCACTACGCACTGGCTAACTGGCCAATCATAGCACACCTCGCTTTTCAGAGTGATGAGCTTTGTAAAAAATCCACGCTTTTCAGAGAGGCGGGGCAAAGAGGAGATACACGGTATGTGGAAAATACAGCGTTTTTTAACCTTATATCGTGTATACACATTACATTTAATCTAAAACAAACGATAAAATTTGTTTTAGCCGTGTATGACCCCTTTAAAACAGTCATTTATGAGCACGGTTTATTCATATAACACATTTAAGCAAAACATTTATAAACTCAGTGTACACTACAGTCTCCAGGCTCACGGAATCTCCAACATCAATATTTTGATAATAAAAAAAAATCGTAAAGCTATAAACTAATGAGCCACTGGGAGACACATTTAGGGCAAGTGTTGCCCCAGTCAGAGACGTCTCGACCATCTGCCCAAAATACTCCTGCACACACATGCAGAACTGGGTCAGAACTGAATCCCTCAGCTCTCACGTTGGCTTAGCTCAGCTGTGATTCTTCAAACTAAAAACTGCAAAGGCTTCTGCCAATGAACTGCATTTTCTTTCTTCAGTAAGATGAAAAACAAAAACTTTACAGATATGCTTTACAATGAAACTTGCAATGGAACGTACTTCATTTTTTGTGGTCTTTCTTTAACTTTCATTCTTATGTTTGTCCTTCAGCTGAGCTATTTGACAGGCCGGAAGTGACCGACATTAAGTTCCTTTTCCTCGTGGGTGGATTTGCCGAATCTTCTCTGCTGCAGCAGGCGGTTCAGAACATGCTTCAGGGGCGGAGCCGAATTATCATTCCCCATGATGTGGGCTTGACCATCCTCAAGGGGGCTGTGTTGTTCGGCCTTGATCCCAGCATCATTAAGGTGCGGCGCTCTCCGCTCACCTACGGCGTGGGCGTCCTAAACCGATTCCTGGAGGGGAAGCACCCGCCTGAGAAGATGCTCGTGAAGAACGGAACGCGCTGGTGCACCGATGTCTTCGATACATTCATTTCCAATGATCAGTCGGTGGCGCTCGGTGAAACGGTGAAACGCAGCTACACGCCGGCCAAGCCGTCGCAACAGGTGATCATCATCCACGTGTACTGCTCGGAAAAAGAGTCGGTCAGTTTCATCACGGACCCAGGCGTGAGGAAGTGCGGTACGCTGAAGCTGGACGTGAGCGGTACCGAAAGTCCAGTGGCGCGACGAGAGATCCAGACGCTCATGCAGTTTGGAGATACTGAGATCAGAGCTATGGCTATCGATGTGGCAACATCTCGCACCGTCAAAGCTAGCATTGACTTCCTTAGTCAATAGAATTACTAAATGATAGAAGGATAGAAAAGGAGAAATATGTAGGGAGATAAATGAAGGTAGTAGGTTTGGAGTCTCAACTAATACATCATCGTTGATTTAATAGTTGTGCCATTCATTTTTTTTTATTTTGTTGTCCTGATACTGTACACAACACAATGTCTTATACAAAAAAGGACATTGAGTAGTGTTTTAATTTTGTCTATTTTCATATCAAACAGGTTACTAAGTACGTTCACTTCACCTCGGCTTAATTCATTATTCTCTGTATGCTTCTATAAAAAGTCTGTTTGTAGTCTCGTAGTGGCTGTTTTATGCACAGAGATGAAAAACTGCATGGGTAGAGTCAAAATACAACTGTGTGTTGCTAATAGTGCTAGTTTGGGATAGCACCACGTATTAACAAGTCAACATAGCGCTACATTCAGGTTACAGCTACATCCGTCTTATATACACATCATGGCAGAAATATAATATCATTCTCTTACAAAATGTGCTGCTTTGCTCTTAAACTCCAATGTTACCATAAAAGCCTGGCCCAGTCCAGAACCAGTTCGTTCATTTAGTTTATCGTGAACAGGTGGGTGCTGGTGTTTTTGGATGCTGGACTGGTCAAATTATTAATTTCGTAGTAAACTTACTGGAATGAAACTCTGTTCGCCTGATGTAGAAACCCAGGTATGAATCATCTCAAATACTTGAAAAAGAGTTGGAGCATTGGTTGAGAGCATTACAAGTTTGATCAAACCTGAGATACACTGCAAAACATTTTCTTAATCAACATTTTGTTTTGTTTCCAGTAAGTATATTTATTTAAAACAACATACATTTACTTGAGAAATTGTGTATGATATTGCTTGTTTTTAGAGAATATGACTGAGAAAAATATAGGGGTTGTTTCCTGGACGAAATTAAGACTAGTTTTACAATAAAATGAAGAGCTGTCTAAACTGAACACAGCTTCCACTAACAACATTATAATACATTAGTGACATTGTTTTGTCTCAAAATGCACACAAGTCTTGTTTTTTTTTTGTAAGGCGTGTTTGTAAAAACTCCTTAAATGTCCTAATTAACTAAGGCCTCGTCCTGGTTTAACCTAATCCTTGTCCAGGAAAACCGCCCCATAAAGTTGAACTTAATTTTGATCGTCCCCACCGGTGTTTGTTAGGTTAAATTAATGCTCAGCGCATTTTTTATTGGATAAGAAAAATAAACCCAATTTAACATGTTATTTAGTCTCTCTCACTCCTTATGATTTCCATAGGATCTTCACTTCATTATACTATCCAGTACCGCTGTAAATGTATATATTCTTTAAAAACAAGTTTTAATTTCTATTTAGTTTAGATATTTTAACGTGAAAGCAAGAACAATAGATTGTTTAGGAAAATGTTTGCAGCGTGCGCATCCCTAAAGGTGCTAATACCTGTGACAAAACTACCTTCAGTTCATCACCTAGTGCTACAAGACTGCAACGTATGGTTGATTTTTTTCTACTTCTCTCATTGTAAGTGTTGTCATCTTCACTTTGCTTTTTTATGTGTGTGTATTGTGTACCCTTCCTAACAGCTTCCTTTTTGCATGTTAAGGCATGTTATGAGTTCTGGGCAGTTCCATAAACTGCATTTGGCATGCTGGACAACTGAAAGGAACTTGATTTTACAGCTAAAGAGACTGAGAGCGGCATTTGTTTTGTCCCAGAATTCAACATATCCTTATTGTCGGTCAGTACGTTGCTCTGCGCGGAGTGAGAACGCATAAATCCAAGAATGTGAATTTTAGCCGCGCCTGCAACATGAATTGAAACAATAGCCATTGCTATATGCTAGTTGCCTTTATTCCTGCTCTTTAGAGAGAGAAGCCACTGATCTTTTTTCTTTCTTTTTATTTAGAGAATTATGAAGAATATGTTGCAAAGGAAAATGTTTATTTCTGTATATACAGTATTTAAAGATATTGTACAGATTTTTAGCGTTGTTTTAGCATTAGCGGCTTCATGTGTGTATGCAGGACACTATTCTTTCATACTCACCAGCCTTCGTATGAATCCTAATCTCAGATATCACCCTAATCCAAACCTTATCATAACCTTCCCATGTTAAACCCTAAAGAAGACCCTTTAATTTCCTAATGCCAATGCCATAGCCTGACTGAAACCTAATCTTCGCTTTAACCCCAATCTGAACTCTAATAAAAACTTTAAACATCTTTTTATAATGCGATGAAACTCTTTATTTTAACCTTAAACTGACTCCCAATTCCTAATTTCCAGTTCCTGTTTCCTTATCCCAAATGCTCAAAGATGATCTATTGTGTGAGTTGCCTGTGTTGCTCTGTTTTGACTTGAAAGCCTTTGACCTTAAAAACTGCACCGGCAGTTATCATTGACTACAAATGAAGTGTACATTTTGGTATGTTTTGGGGAGATGAGGTGACTGATGGTTTGAGGTGTGTGCGCTCACATCTTATTCTGTAGATGATACAGTGGCACAAATTGGTTGAAAGTGTTGGTTGAAAGAGGGCACAGATAGATAGCCAACCCTCAGTTATACATTCATAATGATAAAACACTAAGATAAATAACGTAAGCAATAAAGATATTGCAATGTGATGTTCCAGCTGTACTCCATCGTGCTATTCTGCCAGTGTAAAGTCTCTGTGAAAGCTTTAGCTACAAAACAATCTTTCTATAGAATATTAGTCAACATTCTTAGATCAAGGTGATGGTTGTTTCGTTAAAACAACATTCATTTAACATTCTGTTGAGCATGCAGAGCACTGGAATTTAACAGTGTCAATACATGAGAAAAATTCTGATCCGCTTTTGGCGTTCTTGATAATCTGCTTTATGCAAATGCTTTGCAGTACAATACAAAACTTGCATTGATTTCAAAATCATTCTTATAAAGAACCATTAAAAGTTGCAATAAATGGCAGACCATGCTACTAAAGGGATATAGTTTAACCCCGAAAATCACCCTCATGTCCTTCTAAACCTTATCATAGCAGCATGTCCAAGCTGCTATTATTACTACAATAATGTTTTGGGTAAAATATCACTTTTAAGTGTTCACATCTGCCGAGGTCCAAAGTAAAACATCATCAAACTATTTAATATCAATAAAAATAACAAACTGTGCATAAAATTTGATGCTTAAACTTCTCTAAATGTAAATTCCTCTCTGAACTTGTTGCTAATGTGATTTGTTAATTGCTAATATTTGCGTGTACTCTGCACGATCTGCATGAGTGACCAAAAAGACGAAAGAACATTACATTTAAATATTCTGTTTTCAATTACAGTGATAGATCTTTGGGTAATAAATAATTCAAGCTATCACAGATCTCTTATTGGCCGTATGAGGATGTGATGTCATGATGTCATCAGATGATGTGTGTGCATGCACATTTCAAGCAGGTGAGACACTTGTTAGCAGAGCACACATATGGACACAAACCTGTACAGATTTGTGGAGTAAGCACACCTGTATTTGCTCTAAATGAAATGATAAATGTTTTAAAAACATTTCTGTATCTCCTTGTTCTGCTTGTTTTAAAATAAGCGTTTGTTCTACAAACACTTTGTTTATGGGCAGCTTTATTATTTTTTTAATCAATACCACAATGTGTAGCCTCTTGCTATGATATGCTTGTAAATTCACCTATAGAGTACTATTCTTTTGTATTTCGTTTTAAAGATTTATTATATTTGCAATTTTATTACAGCTAGAGATGCTTATTCTTGTAAAGGGTTGTTCACATTGTGAATTTGATTTTGAATGGCTTGTCAGCATAATTCTGTTGAATTAGATTTAGCTAAAAGAAAAGGGGATTGGTCATAGGGTGTGAATCACGTGGTAAATGAAGTTCACCGTTTACTAGATGTTGTGCTCTAACTGCTTAAAAAATGACCTAGTCATTCATTTAAAAACAAGATGGCTGCCCGCTGGAGCAGGCATGCAGTCTCACACTGTGTGAACTCACATATGACACCCTCCAGGTTCTTTTTAATATATAAAACAGCACCACTGCTCTTGCCATATGCACATCCAAAAACAGAAATATTTGCAACTGTATTTCAAACAATGCCAAGTACTAACAGCCAAAATATCATCCAATAAAAATGTGTATTTCAAAGAAAAGTTGTCTTGTCGTTCTTTTGCATGAAAGGTTCTTGGAGTGGACTTGTGTGCTCAATATTTCGTTTCTCTTAGGGACTTGCTGTACAACAATCCATTTTAAATCTTTATAACACGTATTTGATATTATTATATACCAAAATCCTTTTGATGGCTCTTTGCAGATCTAAATCTAAATGAAACTATTTCAAGCAAAAAAGGGTGGTTTAACTTAAATCTTAAATCTGGTTGCTTAAAAATTATTAGTCAATACGAGTTTGAATCAAATTGATTAATTTAACCAATGTTTTTAAGTTGAATTAGCTCACAATTTTAAGGCAACCAGGTAACTAGCTTCTTAGTTGAATCAACAAAAAAAATACAGATTTTGAGCTTTTATTTCTTGTATAAATACTGTACATTAAGGCTGGAAACAATAAAGTGATACATCAATGATATACTTACGGTATACACTTTATGCTGTTCTTATCCAGCATAGACCTTAAAAATGTCTTAGAACCTACCATTTTCCTTTGAATGTTAACAGCAACACTTTCATGAAACACGCTTTAATAATATCCGTTTTCCCAGACAATTATAAACATTACATTACATGTCTTTCCCTGCACATACTGCTGGTTTCAGTTTAGAGACCTTGACTGAACAAAAGATGACTCTTATTCACCAGTTCATTTAGAAAACATTCTTATTGCAAAGTGCTGTTTGCCATAAATCCTAATATTCTATACATAAAAAGCAATATTCTCACAATCTTTAATTCACTCATTGACATATCAAGGACATAATGGCATCTGATTATAAGAGTTTAGAAGTTGTTTTCAAACTACCATGGATTCCGGCTTTTGTTTGGAAGGAAAAGGTCCTTCATTCTTGGTTTATTTTCAAAGAGGATATTTTTGGTCCTTCGGCAATGAGTTATAGTGTATGAGACATTGAACCATAACCTGTTCTATTCAATGAGGTTTTTATATTCAGAAGTGGCCACTTAACTCCTGTGTCCTGTGAAGAATGAGTGATTTAGTTCAAAAGATAAATGCCACTGTTTTCTTGGGAAGACATATAATTGGTGGATTATTTGAAATCAAGGACATCTTGCTCCTGAATGGACTTAGGTGACTAACATTTGAGAGAAGAGCACATGAAACAATTGAAACTGATGATCTCGGGGTCTTAAAACGGATACTTGTGCCAATTTGGAATATGACATCTTGTCTGAGACTAAAAAGATAGAGTTGTAAAATAAGAGTAAGACAGTAATTAATAATAATAATTATTATTATTATTAAAAGACACTTTTGGGGGAAAACACATTTGTGAATTACCTGTATAGGTGTTTACATATGTAAATTGGTATTTATATATTTTAAATAGATGAAATTTATTTTACGATCCAAATTAGACCAAAAAATCTGATTATATGATGTTTACTGCTGCGAGAAAGTGTAAAGAGTCACCACTGCCCCCTAGTGGCTGTTTTAAGAGTAGCCGTTCTTAGTGCTTTGAGTCTACAAACCAAGCATTGTACTTCAATTTAGGCAAGCATGAGGTGCCTTTCTTAACAAATAAAAACGAGAAAATAATAACGAAATGTTATAAAACAAATAGGTCACAGGAATTAAGCTTTTAAAATGTGAGATGTCCTGATATTTTGATTACATTTCAGGTAGGCCTGTATTGAACACGACAAGCAAAAATTAGGTGTTCTAATATCATTCACTGTCCATTTGTGGGTGCTTTTTCCACTACTAAGAGTACTTTACTCGCCACTAAAACATCATCCTCAACGGTCCCCGCCCATTTGTGGCAGGTAAGTATTAATAAAAGGATTTTATTATGAAAACCCAGCAATTACAGTTAGCCTCAAGCACTCTCATTGAGGATCCAAACCCATCTGAATATGAGTCTAAACGCAAACCACTTCTGATTCAATTTACACAATCAGCAGGGGTGTATGTGTTATTTTAACAGAGGAGCAACTGGAGGACCACTCAACTTCAAACAGGACAGGGTCTGTTTTGTGCATGTGTGTGAGAGAGAGAGAGAGAGAGAGAGAGACAGAGAGAGAGGACTGTAGTTGGGAGGCTTATCAAAGAGGTGAGATCATCAGAACTTGGCTGGTTGCTACGGTGATAGAAAGAGGGTATCTCTCTGAAAATGCCCCTTCAGATGTACCACCCACACACACAGCTCTGTCACCAACAGAATCATGATATACAAAAGTAGGCGCTTGACACATTTACGCCATGTTGAAGCACATGTTCCTCGCCCCTCTATCAGGTAATCCTGTAATTATTTTATTGTCTGATTATTTGTTTATTTAAATGAAACACCCACATCTAACTGATACAAGGGCCTTGAAAACTGAGATGAGGGCTGAAATTGTTTAGCAGGGAAAATAAGGCCGAGCTAATACCTCCAGTTATAGACGATGCCGATGGTATTGTAAACAGTAGGCCAAAATGTTTTTTTATTATGAATAAAATATAAATCTCATTGCGACTTATTATGCGACCAAATGTAATGTAAATAGCACTGTATACTGTGGTAGGCTTTATGAAGCCAGTTTTATTGATTGCACTTTTGCTTTTTGTTGTACTTGCGTTGTCCGAATTGTTTACCCCATCTGTAAGTCGCTTTGGATAAAAGCGTCTGCCAAATGACTAAATGTAAATGTAAATGTAAATGTGTCCAAAAATGTTAATCAATGTCATTTCTCTGTTTTTCAACTAATATAACATTTGAGATGTGATGCAATGAATTCTTGACCGTTAAGAAATATGATGCACAAATATCCACAATTAGATTTGGTCCACAAGCCCAGAGAAACAGCTATAGAGGTTGTGACCACATATTTTCAGGACTATTAGGAACACCAGAACTTTGTAGCAAAGTCACATGCAAAGCTTGTTTTCAAAGTTTTCATTCTGTTGTTCATCATGTGAACGGTGAAACATGGATGCTGTCTTCTAGACATTTCTTCTGACAAGCTACAGTAATTACCGGCATCAGAAATCTGTGTTATCATTACCACTGTGCTCAATGTCGAATAAAGAAAAGAGGAAGAGAAATAGAGTGACAGAAAGAGAGACGAGTGTGTATTTGAGAGGATTCGGCCCCTCCTCTTCACTTGGCATGGTTTAATTCCGATTCTAACACTATAATGCAGTTGCACCCTGAACTGAAGCCTGCAGATTGTCCTGATGGGTATTGTGAGTTTTGATGGCTTAAATGAGCAAAAAGTCAGTATGAATGGAGATGCACTTTGTTAGTGTCACCATAAAAATGGCAGCATGCCTTTTTAATGCCTTATTTTCACAGCTCTGATTATAGGTTGGGTATTCAAACAAGTGAATGAGAAAACAATGAGCAGGCAATCAGGACTTCATAAAGCAGAGAGCGACATGGGATGGATTAATAAGCGCGCGTCATGCGCGTACGCACTCGAGCGGCCTTTAGAAATGACACTCATGCGTGTGACATGTTAAAAGAGGCCTTGCACTTTGAGCGGAGATGTGAAAAGGATCAGACGACCGTTAACGTGTAATTTAGAGCCCAATCTGACTGCTGTTTGCACAAAAGCAACAGAAATTCTGGCAACGTCAATAGAAAGAGATGCTTCGAGTGTCACAGCGACCCTATCACACAGACAGACGGATGCCTTATACACCCACGTGTCATATATGAACAACAGTAACCGCTTTTAATGTGGGCGTTAAACAGATTCTCAATGAGAAGAATGGTATCACGAGAGAAAAACTTTAGAGCTAATGGACATGATACATATGTTGGTTTCCTATAGAGAGAATTGTAAATCATAAAACCAATCAGCATATACTTGTGTGCTATTTTATAATAGCACAGACTATTTAACTCCCCATGAAGTGCTAGTGAATTGTACAAGGGATACAAAATGTACAAGGATGATGAAAAGAAGCTTTAGAGAATAAACTGGTTTGACACATCTGTGATGGTAATGGCATTTTGTGGCTTATACTGGAATCAGTGGTCGCACTGAGTGGGGAAAAAATTGGCATTTTGGTACATTTGGAAACTCTTTTGACAGTATATAAAGGCTGTAAACTGCTATATACTTTTTATACATTTATGTATAAAATCAATAATGATACTGGTCTCTGTCAAGTATGCAACTTATTACTTTATCTATAGCAATTAATATGCATTTTTTTGTATAGTACATATGCATATTTTGAACAGTATTTTCTATTGTATTCTTGTCTAGAGTCCTTGGAAAAGCATTCAAGAAAGCTTTCCATTGTACATTGTACTGACATTGCTGGGACACCATCGACTACTAGATTAGACTAGATTCTTCTGTTTGAAGAATTTTGGAAAGAAAACAGTTCTAGGCCACCTTTGACCATCATTTTAATTTTTCCTACTATGGTAGTCAATGATGTCCCAGAAATGTCAGTTGCTAACATTTTTTAAAATATCTTTCATTGATGAAATAAAAATTCTGTCATCATTTACTCAAGTTCCAAACCTGTATGAATTTATTTGTTCTGCGGAACAGAGAGGAAGATATTTGGAAGAATGTCAGAACCAAACAGATCTCATCCCCCATTTACTGCCACAGTAGGGAAAATAAATACTGTGGGAGTCATGAGGATAAGATGGTTTTGGTTACTGACATTCTTCCAAATATCTTCCATTGTGTTTAGTAGAACAAAGAAATGTATACAAGTTTGGAACAATCTAAATGTGAGTAAATGATGACAGAATTTTCATTTTTGGGTGAACTGTCTCTTTAATCCAAGTCAGTTGAGCAGGTATGGGCCTCTGGAAAATGAAAAGGAAGATGAGAAGGTGTGTGCCCTAAGTATGTTTTTCCCAGTAAAAAGCACTATTTAAGTAAGTATTTTGGTGAAATGGGCTGTGTAAAAAAGGCCTTTCACAGTGGAACTGCAGACAGAAGTGATGATATACTGCCATCTTTTGCCCAAAACATGACATACAGAAAAATTTCATGGGACTGTGGTGTCAGGTGATGGAAAACTTTACTTCTTAAAACAGTCAAATTTATCATTAATACATTTATATATGTTTTATTTCGTTATTTATTTGCTCAGGTTTCTCAAGTCTGTACAAATAATGGCAGGAAAATGGAGAAAATACAAGTTTTACTGGCAGAGAGGGTCAAATAGATGACACATATTTAATAAAAACAAACACAATAGAGGGGCGAATGTTACTCGTGGTATGAATAATATTCATAATTCTTACACTAATTAAGCTATAAAATTATTCGTCGCTATTTTAGAGGCTAAAGAATATAGTCGAGGCTAAAGAATAAGGAGAAAATAACAGGTGTGTGCGTAACATAACGAGAGAGAAGATGAAAATAACAAAGAAACGACGCGTTTGCTCATAGTCACGTGGGAGGAAACTCTGGAAAAGCTTGCAGTAGCCCAGTCAGTGCACGCGCCGGTCAAAACATCTACAATGAAAAAACTCAAAATGAGAAGGTTGGGCTTTATCGTCATATAATTACAGAATATATAACTACAGACATAGACTCGTTTTTACACAACGTGTTTTACGAATATATAACTTACTTTACGTAATTCATATGTAACGTAACGTTAGGAAATAACTTTGTCATAACATATGCATGTGATGGCTACAGACAAATTGACTAAGTTACACACATTCAAAACTATGTTTAATACAATGTGTCGTTCATTGGGCATTTATAATGTGATTTTTATAGTGTGTGATAGTTCATTCGATACGATAGTCAGTTTGTAAAACGTTTTATTGTACTCTACATGGAATTAGCCCAAAAAAGTAAAGACCTGTTCGACTTGTTTTATGAACATCCTGTGCTGCAGGTTTAGCGTGTTACGTAAATCTTTGGAGGAGAGCGTGGGCCTGTTGACAGTCACTTTTAACACAATTGCTTTTTTAATGCGAGGTGTATAACAGTATCCTAAAATAATTAAACATCTTCTTCCATACGAATCATTTTAAACAACAAGCTTCTGTGATACAAATACAACGTTGAAACATTTGGCCAAGCTTACGATTGGCTGTCGGTGGAAAAGACAGGTGATAAGAGTGAGTGTGTGATTGGCTGTCTGTTGAATAGAGAGGCCATACGACTGTGTATGATTGGCTGTTGTCGGAACTGAGGGGCTAATCGGCTGTGTGTGATAGGGTGTCGGTGGAACCGAGGGCGGTAAGATCATGCATTTGATTGGCTGCCGTCAGAACAGAGAGGCCTGATCGGCTGTGTGTGATTGGGTGTCGACGGAACTGAGGGCGATAAGATTATACGTTTGATTGGCTGCCGTCAGAACAGCGTGGCCTGATCGGCTGTGTGTGATTGGCTGAAGTGAAGGACGGAGGGGAAATGTTGAGCTGATCAGCTGGTCTCTGCAGATATCCGACTCCTGGAAAACAATGTAGAGAGAAAAAGTGCTGAATCCCAGAATCACCGGCAGGAGAAACACACACACACGCCCCTGCGGAACAACCTGCTCCAGCGCGTTAAGATTTTGACCGGCCCTGCCACCTGATTCAGCCGAGATAAGCGCTGGACTGCAGTGTTTAATCTCCAGTCTCATCTGTGTTTCAGTGATGCGAAAGCGGAAAAACAGCGCAGATCATGAAAGCTCGTTTACGTCTTCACTGCTGGACGGCAGATCCGATCTAAAGCATTGCAACAAAACGACAGACGCCGACTCTGAAGCAGAAGGTTCGGGGACAGCCATGGGAAGACGTTACAGAAGGTGAGACTGACTCCATAAGCAAGATTACACTGACAGCTGGTGTCTAAACAATGTCATTGATGTGGTGGGCATATAACGGAATATATTTTGACCTGTTTAGTCCTTCAAAAAGCTTGCTCAAAACTTGCTTTGCTTTTGTCTTTCATACATTACTGTCATTATCTCAACATCATGTATTCCTAGGTGTGACATTATAATATTACATTTGATTGGTATTGATAGTAAATGGTTGTCGTTCCGAGAAAATAGTGCCTTTAAACTGTGTTGAGGTGTGACACCACAGGTGATTCTTACCTTTGATTCAATCAAATTCTCATGTGACTCTTTGAACAGTTCTGATGCTTCAAAACAACCATATCAATGATTGATTCATTGTATGTGGTTTCCTGTAGCTCAGTGGTAAGAGCACAGTGGTAACATTGCGTTAACAACGCAAGGTTGTGGGTTCGATCCCAGGGGATTGCAAATACCTATGTATAAATGTATAGGATGATGCAATGTAAGTCGCTTTGGATAAAAGTGTCTGCCAAATGTGTAAATGTAATGTATGTTAGTTCCCTTCCCTGAAAACGTGCTAGATATTTAGTTTAGGCATTAGAGGGTTGAGTTGTGTGATGTCATTAGTCTGAGTCGGCACCTGCTCAGAAGACTGTACTGGTTTAGCAATATGGCCACATAAAAATTGCACCCTCAGCATTAAAGCTGGCAGACATTGTCAGTAAATGTTACTACTATGCACATCCACATGACTGGGCCCAGACAGAATCTGCAGACATGTTTTGTGCTTATTTTGTGGAAAAATGTGCAGAAATAGCTTAACACATTTACACATTTGACCATGTTTAAAGAGAGTACCATACTTACAGCATAATTATATAATTATTATTCCAGATGTTAATTTAATCGGCATGTCTAGATGTATTGTAGCCATTCCAGTTTAGTGTCTGTTGAATTTAACCAAATAAAACCTCATGAAGTCATCCAACTGCAATGTGAAAGACTGACAAGATGCATGAAAACTGATACATATCGAGGTTATTTATTTATTTATTTATTTAGGATAAATATTGTTAGGAGTTCACAGAATGAAACAAAAATGATCATTTTACCTAAACGCATACCTATAAATAATAAATTCTGAAAACCTGAAAGTCAATTTTTAAATGGTCTCTTACTTTTTTCCCACGGCTGTATATTTAATAATAAATATGCATATAATTTAAACTCTGCATAAATCCAATTAAACTTCTGCTGAGATCTGCAGGTGCAGAATGTATTTGTGCTTATAACTAAGATGCTGAGTGGTTTTGGATGGTTTCCTGTTAGAAAAGTAGTTTCAACAAGATTATATCAGGTTTCTTGGCTAGCTCATCACGTGGAAATACAGAGTGGTTTTGAGTAAATAGCCTTTCACCTTTGACCTGGGAGGTCAGCTACTGTCACTATGTATTGGAGTCATGTTGTATATGGAGTTAATGCTTTGATTTATCTGGTTTACAGTGAAATTACATGACGAACAGTCATGGCTCTTAACTAAATACTGTCTGTTACTGTTAGATGCCAAGTATTAAGAAACATTGCAAGTAGGCTTGTTGCGATAGTCGGTCTCACTGGTGAAACACGGTGTCCACCCGCCTACCGATTACATCACTTGTCCACCGTGCCGCAGACCCCCACTGTCATTTTTAATTTATATAGTAATAAATCACATAGTTTAGTTAAAGACCAAACTGCAGTTGCGCGAATTCAGCGTATCGAAACAAGTGTTGCGGCAAAGATCAGCAGCAGTCAGATTTTATTCATCATCTGAGGAGAGTGAAGTGCTGACTGACAAGACGATGGCGGAGGCTTTTCTGGTAAAGAACATGTAGTAGAATATGTAAGAACTGTTATCAAGAGCCAGTTAAGGTCTTATTTTCTTTTTGTTCTAAATTTAACATAAACTTTTTTCGTTTCGTATTCCTTACTTTTTTTTATTTATTTATTTAACATAAAAGTTTTTCGTTTTTTATTCCTTTCATATTCTTTTCTTATTTATTTTTTATTTTCGTTTATTTTATTTTTTTTCATCTTCGACCACCCCACAGCAAACCCCCCACCCCCGGTGTCACCGGTACAACCATTGTTTTTACACGTCGAGTAACCGGTGGAAAAATGTCAACACAGCAACATCCCTAATTCCAAGGTTCCCGTTACAATAGACGACATTAACATGAAATAATATCAGGAAATTGTACTGTAAAGTTCTACCGTCGCACCACGTTTGAAATGAAACGCTACTCTACTATTGCACTGTATCCAGTGCCGGTAACCAGATCCTCAGGTTCTGTACATGTCTGGGGTATTGAGTGCTTTGGCTGCTCATATGTCCGACACAGGATGCTACAGATTATTCTGCTTGCAGTGACCCTTGTGCCGAAGGCTGGGTTCAAGGTTAACAGGGTCAGCTCAGGTTTAATTCACAAGATTAGCTTAGCTTGTGAAATTAAATTGAGCAAATTTCTCTTGAGAGTTTCATGCATGCGCTTGTTTGATTGAATTCTCTTGTTCTGAGGCAAATGTCGAGATGTCTAGCTCGTCGAGGGGTGGACTTGCCCTTTAGCCTAAATAATAAACCCCTGCTTCCTCTTAAACCATGTCAGTTTTACATTGTTCTGGTTCGTTCTTGGTTTTATCCTGGACGCATGAGCTCCAGATCAAACCCAGACCCAAGAGGCATCTAAACGTGACAACTTGCACTCTTATTTTAGCTCGTTTTGTGTGTCAGGTTTGATAGAAAGGGTCTTTTTTAGTTTCAAGAAAACTGAAATGAAACTTATTTTGGTGTTCTTGATGCTCATTTGTCAAAGCATTGTGTTAGCAGCGCAAAGGTCATTGGATTGATTCTCAGTAAAACGCATACTAATAATACTTATTCCTTCAATGAGTCACTTTGGAAAGAAGCATTTGCCTAATGCAATGAATGCATTCTTTTGCATTTTGTATCTGTATGTGTGTGGTCTAGACTAGGGTTCAAACCCATGACCTTTGCACTGCAAAACAACTTAATGCTTTAGGAAGTAGCAAGTAGGAAGACTGGGTTCTTATATAAGGGGATACTAGGTTGGTGAAATGGCAGAGTTGATTGTAACCCATCTGAAGGAGACTGATTCTGTGTCAGTATAAGAGGAGAGAGACTGTAACTATCTCGGGCATCAGTGTCACAACTGCTCTCTCAAGCTCTGTAGGGCTGTCTGAGACGCTCTTTAGGGTGAGTGAAAGAAGAGATGAGTGAAAGGGAGGAAGATGTGATGGAGGGGAAGTGGAGAGCCCGTGTAATTTTTCACCCTCCAGAGTGCTACATCTGCAGTTTCATGTGTCCTTCGTATGACCGTCGCAGCTGATCTCGGGCCATTTACATTTTGGCTGTTGAAGTGCTTTGTAGGCAATGTGAAATCGAAATTGAACTTTACTTTCTCAATACATTTCCCTTGTTAACTCATGCACAGGTCAGCGAACATCATTTCAAATCAAATCCCTTTATTGTGACTCAACAATATACAAGTGCAACAGTAAGTGAAAAACTTGGGTGATGTTCCGACCAACATGGCAGTATGACCGATATGAGACAGAATTGTTATAAAAAATTACAATACTTTACAATAGACATTCTCCTTAACACATTTACACAATAAACATTTCTGTACACATGTTTGAACAAAGAATTTCCAATGACACATGATTTAACTACACAGCAGCAAAGGAACACATAATGGGCCTCATTCATGAAACATCCATAAATATATGAGTAAACGTCAAGTTATTTGCGTGTAAAACAGACCTTCCCGAAAACTTTCCTCCGGATTCACAAATACTTCGTAGACGTCAGATTTCATATTAAAATATGTGTATGTTAATGAATTCCAACATACATGGCACTGTGCGTTATTGCGGAGATGCGTTGGTTGCTGTGATTGAGAATATCCGCAACGGCTAGCCTATACTTGTTACTAGTATCTTATTTCGAAGAATATTACTTAATATGAAAATGCAGTAACCATAAATATTAACTTCTCCATTGTTGTGTATGATGGTTGGTCAATGTAGTGTTTGTCCCGCCTCTTCTACACTGGGATTTGACGGCTGTGTAAAAAAAGACAGTGACGAGCTCTGTGTTTAACCCAAAGTTAAAAAGTAAAAAATGATGAAAGAACTCGTGAAATATCATTATGATACATAGTGCATCAAAACGCAGTGTCATACATTTTCTAAAAGTATACAGAACGTTACGTGCGGTTTTAAGCAATTTACACGTGGTATGGACCAGGTGTACAATTCTTTCGTACCAACTAACATTTTGAAAATACGAACATTTTTATGAATCCAAAAATTAACATTAAAACGACTTTACGAACGATTTACAAAAAAATCGTTCTGCTCGTGTTTCATGATTGAGGCCCAAAGTGTTTAGTGTACGGTGATTGGTACGTATTGTGGTATTACAGTAAGACAGTATATAAGTTCGTCTGACTGTTAGAGTTCTTATTGTTTGTGCTGTGCATGCTATTGGGGGATAAAGTGCAGTGCTGATGAGTAGATTGTGGGAGTCAAGAGTCTGACTGCTTGGGGAAAGAAGCGGTCACGTAGTCTGCTGGTGCAGGTTTTTATTATGTTTCCTGTAGGTGATAATGTATTTTTGACATAAGTATCTCCAAACAAACCAAAGTATGCTCAATATCTGTCAGAAGTTGTGTTTCTTGTGATAACCAAGTAAATATGCTGACAAAATATTGCTTTGACCTGAAATTCTATATGTGGGGAGAAAGGGACCACAAAGTAACATTCCAACAGATAAAATCAACTTGACTCCTAAATGATTCAGAGTTCTTATACAATGTAATTCTTAAATAATATCTTAAGTCACATTTAGATATTCAATTTGTGATGAATGAGATGAGAAACAAGAAACATTACATCAAGCTCCAGTTAGCTCAATGCATTATATCAGAAGTGTGTTTTTTAGCCTTGTATAAAATCAGGAAGGCACTCCCAGGAGTCTCAGTGTCTCTCTGCGTCTCATAAAGAGGCCGGTCCATCAAAACTGTCATAATTCATTACATCACGAGTTTGTGAAAGCGCTCCACTTCTGCTCTACTTTGACTCCATCCTTGTTCTCTTCTTCAGTCCTCTCAGCTTATAAACTGCAAACCTTTCTTGATCTCAAATCTAATTCTCTTGATCAATGAAATGTCAGTCAAAATAGTAAGTGAAAAGTGTCTCCTTTCTGGTTTAATCTTTTTGCTACAATGTCTTTTATGTTAAAGATGACATATTTGGTCTGTTCGGTCATGGGTTTGATTTACAGTCATAAGTCTGACCTCTTATTGAACAAGGTCACTTACAGGGTTAGAATTTGGCACTCCATGATCTAGAGGCAAATCGGGATATTTGGACCATTGATCCGGGCTCTAAAAGCATATCCTATGCCAACATCTTCCACTTAGTGGCTGCTGTCTGGAACCTGCAGACGTTACACAAGACTTTGGTGTCTGACGGAAAAGTTTTACAGAGAGGTTTTCAATGGTCGTCCTAGAATGGTAGTGTCAGGGGTTATAATGACTCGCAATGAGCTTGGCCTTAGGGTTAGATTGGTTTTGTTTGGAATTCAAATAAAGCTTTGAATTAGTCAGTAAGTATATTTTCGATAGGGCGGTGGTAGGTGAGTGGCTTAAGACATAGGCTGGAATGTGGTGGGTTTCCAAATAGGATCCAAATTAATCCCACAGCACTCTTTATAAAATCATAGTTGTGCAGAATGTGAACACAATCCCAGTCTGCTCTACAGTACACTTTGAATTGGAAACATGTAGTAAGTAACCAAGTAACTTTGCCTTTTAAGTGAATTTACTGTTTTCCACATAAAATAGGACCGATGAGGAATAATTGTGGAAAAAGTGCACAATTATTATACTTATTTTCCTGTGCTTTACACTATTGATTCGTAATATGAAATATTTTTTGTGTTGCTATTGTATATAGTACAGTGCTATAGTTATTATTAAAGTGATCTTACTTTGGAGCCAAGGAGGACTTTATTGCCTGCGTATGCATCTGTTGTCTGCTGAATGACCTCAAAATAACCAGATCATTTATTCATGTTGTATCAGACGTGCATTTAGGGTCTCACTTTTCCTGCACGGTTTATGTCTGGTTAGCATTACAACTATTATCCCAACAGCGATTTACACGAAGCAGATTGTGTTCTTTTATAGTAGTTTTATTTAATATTGCGCAGTTGCATTGCACTTGTTCAAAAGCCTTGATCCTGACTGTCCAAATGTCACATAATGATGTAAAAATATCTAGTGAATGCAATAAAAATGTGATTCACGAGTCACGACTAATTGGATATGAATAAGAATGTGATATGCTTCTTAGAGTTTATAAATAAAGCATGACGTCTGCCACATCTAAACTCATTAGTGGTGTTTTAAAGTCTCTCTCATCTCTATTTTTAGAAATCTAGTTGACTTTGTGATTTCAAAATGTGGGAATTGTGTGTTTCGGTGTGGGTGCGAGTTGTTAAGATGATCACTTCCGTCAAATGCACGCACACCATAAAATAAGATCGCCTGTGTTTTGCTTGCCTTCTCAAAATATCCTGTAATGTACTGTACAGAATTGGCGTCTTCCTGTTCCTGTAACATCTCAGGTTCCATACCAGAAGTCAGAAACACTTTGTCCCATTGCGGTCAGGAGTCCTGATGCCCAGACAGCCGTAATGATGCCCATATGGTGGAGGATCAGCATGACTTAACGTATTAGTGTTACCCTGGAGGTGTTGAGCTTTAGACCGAATGCTCGCCGTGGGCATGTACGCGGTGCAGTACCTGCTTTTTAGAAGCACTATCGTGAAAAAGCTTTACACACGATGTCGTGATGTTCTAGGTGCTCAAGCATAGAGGCTCACTCAGCACCTCCACATTATCTGTTCTGTACAGTAATGACTCAGCCAGTGTCGGCTGTATTTAGCTCTGCTGTTACACAATATCTCTCTCTCTCTCTCTCTTTATCACAATCACCTCTCACGCATGTGTGCACACAAACACTGCCTCACACTTGGACACACGCTGAGATCAGACCGTCCATGACTCACTCCCAGGTGACCGTGCTGTGTCTTATCGCCCAAGGAAACTCAAGATCGGCGGTCTGCTGCTTTAATTTGAACTCGAGAAATAATAATGTGTAAAATCTTTGGTACAAGTGATGTAGGTTTAAGTTTCTTTATCTCATTTCCCTTTATCTCTTTCAAAAAGGGATGCCAAAAAAGAGATAAAATGACACTTAAACACAATCTCTTTCATACTTTCCTTACATAGTACACAAAACAGTTTTTTGTTTGATCCTCCTCTTTTCGTTATGAATGGGAAATTCAATACCTTCTGTAGTTGTTTGGTCTAGTTGTGCTAGTCCGTCCACTTGGCATCTGACCGGGTGGGTCTTTGTTTGGATCATTTTAGTGACGGGGGTGGTACTGTAGCTGTAGGTGAGCAGGTGTCTGTGTGTTTTAAATTGTTGTGCTGGAACTGATCCAGGGTCAGACGGATCAAATCGGACATTCAATTCATCACCGGACATTCTGGTTCATCACTTCACCCCATCTGGCATGTTCTTATTCCCCTTTGTTTTTGGGCAAACCTGCTTCTCTCTATTTGTTTCTGTCTGATTTTCGAATCAGTTTTTGCATTATGTATAGATTAGGAATATTCCTGTGTTTTACTGCAAGTGACTTAAAGTGTGTTTGCGGGTGTGTGCATGCGCAAAATGTCCTCTCTTTGCTTTTTTATGCATTTCACTTCGAACCATTTGAACTAAAGCCAAACCTGCACACACACACACACTCCCTCACACATAGAAGTTTACAGTAGAGCTCAGGGCTTAAAGTCAGTCAGGGGGAGTTTGTTCCTCTTTGTGATCTCACTTTCTCTAATTTGAATCATGACACATTATATTCCCCGACACTATTTAGAGGTCAGTGTCTGGCTGGGTGAGTGTGAGGGAGACCGGGCGATGACAGACGATGTCATGAGGAAAGTTACTCTTGAAGTAGAGAATGTGAGAGACAGAGAATAACACAAACACATTTGAACACACACACAGGCTGTAACCATCTGTCTCTATGATATTATTGCCACAGCACATTGTCCAAAGTGTTTTAGCCAAACAAATTTCAGGTAATGTCTATCTTGTCTTAACCAAGAATGGCTGCATTGTTGTATATAAAAAAGCAGGATTTCATGCGGAATATAATTTAATTTGACCTCTTCTGTGTTTGATACGCATGAGATATAAAGGCAGGAGTTAGTGTTTCTATAATCTCTTCTTTCTCTCTGGATGCAGGGGCGGCCTTGTGCAGAGGCTGAAGAGGATAATGATCTGGGTGCTGGGAATCTACATCGCCATCCCTGTTGTTATCAAACTCTGTCCATCAATACAAGCCAAAATAGTTTTTTTAAACTTTGGTGAGTGTTTTTAAAGGGATAGTTCATCCAATCATCAACATTCTGTCATTTCTTACTTCCCCACATGGCGTTCTACACGTTTTAAGACCTCCCTGGGTCTTCGGAACATAAAGATATTTTTGATGACATACGTGAGCTTTCCAGGCCTTATCATAGACATCATGGTAATTCTCTCTGTCAAGGTCCAGAAAAGTATTAAAGACAAGCGTTAAAATGGTGCACAGATATGTTGGGTCACAACCTGGATGCGCATGCGTCGTGGTGGTCTTGTGAACGCGCGTCGGAGACTCTCAGGGAAGAGAAGAATATGTTGATTAAAGTTATTATTTTGGTTTCTTTTGCCCACGTAAAGTACTCTCGTCACTTCATAAAGATTCAGTTGAACCACTGTGATCAGATGGACGCAGGGAGGTCTTAAAAATATGACAAAATTTAGATTTTGGATGAATTTGACCTTTAAACAGTATTTTTCACTTTGGAGAGCACTAATGCCAATCTTTTAACATTTAAATTATTAAAAAATGTACAGTGTATATAGGATAGGACTGCCTTTTTTAGGTATATTTAGGTCAGTCTTTTCTTCAATTTTATGCGTTTAGACCGATTTTGAAAAGTCTTCAGTCCGCCAATACATAAACACTGGTTAAAGGGATGGTTCACCCAAAAGTTTAAATGCTATCATCATTTCGTCTGCCTCTTGTCTTTTAAACCAGTATGACTTACTTTCTTCCGCAGAACACATTGACGATATTTTAAATATGTTTGGTAAATTGGTCACCAAACAATGGCGGTACCCATTCACTTCTATTGTATGGACACAATACCAATGCAGGTCAATGGGTGCCGCCGTTGTTTGGTTAGCAACGTTTTTCAAACATCTTCTTTTGTGTTTTGCAGTCATACAGGTTTGAAATGACAAGAGGGGTGAGTTAAGGATGACAGAATTTAAATTTTTTGGTGAACTATCCCTTCAGTCCAGACCAGGTTTTGAAAATGTTTGTGAGTTTAAAACTAAACTGCTCTTTGAAATAACAATATGGTCATTGCAGAAGTTTCCGTCGATGTGTGCATTAAACACATCCGTCAGTTTTCATTACTTTTTGCTGCTTGTAGTGTAGTGCAAGGACAAGCTTAGGTCATTTTCCTTGGGGAAATTTAGTATCCAAGGTGAGATGTTACGCTGCATTTTCCCTTGTGAAATGTTCAGTGTGCTCTAAACACGCATACTGTAGTCACGCACACAAAATCATTAAACCATGTAAAAATAGCATCTTCATAAAATCTAATGTTTTGAAGTCGAGTCACAATAACTGCACACTGTTATTCCCAAGATTATTATAAACCTAAACCAAACAGTCACACTTGTGCAAAAATGTGTTTTGTTAGTTTTCAACCTATAAGTGTAGACCTGCAATTTCAGCTTTCTTTAAGTATTTACACATGAACACCTGTTTTGCAACATAAATGTTTTTTTATAAATTTGAACTGTTCTTCATTATACGACATATTTGCATGGTTTGGGTCTGAATCTGCCTTTTTCACAACCCCAAACAAAGACATCATTCAATGTGTAAATCTAAACAAGTACACACTCTGTTCATCTCTGAGATCCTGTCTCACTTTAACACCATCTCAAAGCCTGTCTGTCTCAGTCCTGTCTTACATCATCGGAAAATATTGCAGTATATTCTCATGTGATGTTTAGATGTTCTTCAATTTCATGGGCTGATATGACCATTAGCTTTGAGTTTGTCAGCAATGTTGCTTCTGTCAGCATACTTGATGTCCTGCTTCTGCTTGCATTCTTGTCGTATAATGAAAAAACTGTAAAAGTGTGATTTGTGTTTGCGTGTTGACAGAGAAATCTGTGACGACTTAGGTTAATGAACTTCAAGTCATCAGTCTGCTGAGGAAGCTTGTGGCACGCACACGCTTTCAGTTCCTTTACTCAACCTTTGAGGACATTTATTCAAAATGACACTTTTGCTTTATATAATAATTGCTTTGCGTCTGAAACAACCTTTTTATCTGTTTTTAGTACGAGTACCGTATTTTATAGACCTGAAGAGGCCGCAGGATCAGGGGTTAAACCACACACACAACTTCTACCTGCAGCCAGAGGAAGGAATCAACATTGGAGTGTGGTGAGAACACAGTCCACCCTGCCTCTTCCTCACCTTTGTCCTCCGACAGTGTCTTTCTGTCCTCTCTTTACCCTGCACTTTTCTATCTCTCTGTCCCCTATGGCCATGGCGTCTGAAGGGCGTGGAAAAATTCCTATAGTTATTGAAACGTAGCCTGTGGCTCAGTGTTTATGTAAATACATAGTGACACAAAGGACTGCATTGGCCCGTGGCTGCGTGCCATTGGGTGTTTGTGTCCTGGCTTGTGTTTTGTGTGTGTGTGCCCCATGGGGTTGACTTTCAGTGGGATGGGCAATATAAGCCTCTTGGTGCTGATGCTGTAGTTTTCTCTGTGTAAATACACTCCAATGAAAAAATCTAATTCAGTATTTAACAGGAAGGCCTGTGATCTTTCATATGACATTTTTTAACTATTTTCTGCTAAAATCTATTCGATGTTAATCATGTCATGTGAATATTAAACCTCAAATGTAATATTCTCTCAGGCATACTGTACCTGTGGTGATGTGGAGGGAAGCTCAGGGTAAAGATGCTGAATGGTTTGACAAAAGCTTCCAGTCCAATCACCCTGTTATCCTTTATCTCCATGGCAACGCAGGGACGAGGTACACAACCGTTGTGCACATACCTTGATGAAGATAATTTACAAATATGTGACGCTGGCTGTGAAACCCCAGCTAAAGTCTTTTTTTTACTGTGATTGACTGTTTTCTACATAAAATGTGTGTGTGTGTGTGTCTTAGAGGTGGAGATCACAGAGTTCAGCTCTACAAGGTAAGTTAAACACCCCTCATTTTATTTCTACTGTCTTAAGATTTTGGAATATCACAATTAAAAAAAAAATCGAATTGTCATTTCATCTTTCTGAACAAGTGATGTCACTTCCTCTGCTGTTTCTGCAGGTTCTCAGTTCATTAGGTTATCATGTAGTCACGTTCGATTATAGAGGTATGTATGCTATGATTATGCATTATCGTAATATGCATGTCAGTCAGAATCTACTAAACTGTCAGATGATGTTTTAAATCATATGTGTTTTTATAAGGTTGGGGTGACTCTGAGGGCAGCCCATCCGAGGAAGGGATGACATCAGACGCTCTTTTTCTCTACCAGTGGATAAAGCAGCGGATTGGCCAGAAGCACCTCTACATTTGGGGTCACTCGCTGGGAACAGGGTGAGATTAACTCTTCAGAGCTGTTCAAAGTGTAAAAAGTGCAAATATTTTTTGGTGATAAGAATTTTTTATTCCATTGCAGAGTGAAACATATTATATTAAATACATTTGATTTGACACAACCATGACTCAGTGTAATAGATCACTCCTCAAGGGTGTGTCTTTGACATCCATTTATTCCTGTTTTTCCAGAGTGGCCACAAACCTAGTGAGACGTCTGTGTGACAGGGGTACGTGAACACTCTTGCTTGTATTTGTGTTTTTGGAATGTTTGTATTTTGCTTATGGGAATAATATTTCTCAAGTTTGCCCAAGAAAAAAGGTTTATAACAAGGCTAAAATACATCTTAATGAACATGGAAGAACATTGCAGTGATTTAGACTCTCTTGTGTGTTTGCAGGAATGCCACCTGATGCTCTCATTCTAGAATCGCCCTTTACAAACATCAGAGAGGAAGCAAAGAGCCACCCCTTTTCTATGGTGAGGAACCGTACGCCAAGTAACTGGTCCCGGTGTATAAGCCATATCTCTGTTATGACAAACATAACTCATCTTGGACATTTACATGTTTATCTTTGTAGATTTACAGATATCTTCCAGGCTTTGACTGGTTCTTTTTGGATGCCATAACTGCAAACGACATACGGTTCGCCAGCGATGAGAAGTACAGTATACGTCATCTGGTTCTGTGTGAGGTTGCGTGTGAAGTTTGTTGTCTGAAGACAGATTGTAATCCGTTTACAAAGCACATTACAGATTTGTTGAAATAATGAGTGGTCATGCTTTTTATGTATGTGTTTTAAACATCATCCTCTTCTGAGGAATTGTTTTAGAAAGATACGTAATGTGTGCATGCTTACAGTATGTATTGCGTACGGATATTTTCTATAGCATTTAGGCATATGTGGGTTTATCATTTATGGAAGTCATATTAGAAGTGATGATCTAATTTACCAAGACGTTTTACACAGTGTGCTGGACTTTAGAACCAAATATATGATTTGAGTCTTTATAGGCGGGAATTAACACTCGTCAAGCACTAAATGGAAAGCCGTAAATGTATTACAAACTGCAATATTCAATTAATTCAATTCATAGACATTCAAAACATCTATCAGCCTACTGTAAAGAAAGCATCTGTTGTGTTTGGCACATCTTTTAGCAACTGTTACCTATTTTGAAAATTCCAGAAAATCTATAGGAAATGTTTGCATATTTCTACTTCCAAACTTCATCCGGTGATAGGTGTGGAATCCCCTACTTGGAAACAAAATCTTGATGCTTCATTTTCATGTTTTAAGGACAGGGCAATTATACTAAAGGATGGAGACTTGCTTGTCGCTTATAAGATACTGTTTGATCTTTTTTTGAACACCTCAATTTTGTCTTTCCTTTAGTGTTAACCACATATCATGTCCGGTTCTGATCCTGCATGCAGAAGACGACACAGTCGTGCCCTTTCATCTGGGGAAAAAGGTAGAAGACAGACACTATCAGATGTTATTTCAATATGATGTACCAGTTTACTGATTTCATCATATCTAAATTCTGATCAAGCTGCTTTATATATTATGGACATCAATAAATCACAAAGGACCGTGAAGGTCCAGTGTATGAAATTTGGTGACATCTAGCAGTGAGCTTGCGAATTGCAACCAACGGCTCACTCCACTGCTCGCCCCTCTCTTTCGAAGAACTAAGATGTTGTCGTGTTTCCGCTTCTTTGCTGAAGGAGATAACTTGTGCGCTGTAGAGCAGTTTTTCCGTTTAGCGTTACTATAGAAACAACATGGCAAAAAAGGGGAGCGGTTAAAAGATCTAATTCTTAGGTAATAAAATGTAACGCTTCTTTATGAAAGGTCTTTACACCTCTGAAGACGTAGTTGAATATATTGTATTGCATTTCTGTCAAAAGTCCTTCAAAGAAATTACACACTAGACCTTTAAAAATGCATTCTGCATTAAAGAAAATTCTTTCATTTTAGTATTAAGTATTTTTACACAAAATGGCACAACGTGAATTGGGTTTGACACCATCATGCTGTTAATGCATTTGTTTTAAAGGTGCTGTATTGTTTTGTGTTTGTCCACAGCTGTATGATTTGGCCGCCCAAAGCAAAAGTTTAAACGGTCATAAGGTTCAGTTTATTCCGTTCCCAAGCTCTCTGGGATACAGACACAAGTTTATCTACAAGAGTTCACAGCTTCCAAATATACTCGGGTATGTACACTTTATAAACTGCTGCTGTCTATACTTTTCCCCCTGCCAAATGCTAACAAAATTGTTTCGCTAAAATTATTTGTATTGTATCGAATACGGATCATCGGATACATGCAGTTTTTAGGATTATGCCAGGTGGTGTCATTTTTACATTCGGTCCAGACCCCTGACTAACAGCCATATATAAAAGTTCTAGTTTGTGTTGGTACTAAATCAACTGTCTGAACACATTGACGTCACTTTATGTCAAGGGGATGTTGTCTGTCAGGGACGCAGGACTGGACATTTTCCTAGGAATACATTTCCAGTAAACATTTTGAGAAAGATTAGTTTTAGTAAATTGGGTTGAAAACAGAAACTTGAGGAGCAGGTGCTGTCAAATCTAAATTTGACTTAAAAAAATGCATAATTTCCTTTGTTCTGTTTTTCTCTCCATCTCAGTGATTTCCTCAGTACGTCGCATCTGCACGTGTAGTTGAGGTCATTGCCGACTGCCCTCTCTCAAAGCATCAGTCAAACACACAATGTACATCATGTGCACGGTGAACGTCATGTGTACATTGACACACACACAAGCATGGACTGAAAATGCATCGGCTCTTTTGCATTCCTTTATTAACTTTAAAGCTAAGAAGAAAGTCATCGCCAAGTAACCGAGGGATGGGCGATTTGTTTCGCTGTCTCCCGTTGTCATGGTTACAGATCTGAAGGGGCACCTGGAGTATGCAATATGCAAATATGCACTAAAATGAATGCTCACCAAGCCTCTTCCAACAACTAAAGAACATACGAAGTTTTAATGATGGTTCTGTTAAAACCAGACGTGGATCAAAAAAGAAAAAGGGACGAAGCAGGACAATGTGCTATTATGATGTCAACATACCTGCTGAAAAAAACGTCAGTAGTCGCTGACCATAGTTCACTCCTTTTATTTTTACAAAGTACTTTAACAAATCTGACCAAATATCATGGACCTGATTTTAATTCTGAAATCCACTCAATGTGAACGGCGAGTTGTTTTATGTTTAACTTGAATTGTACAATAAATTGTCAGTCTTTTTCTTTTTGTCTTTTCTTTTTCTCCTTTGAATTATAAGAATTTGAATGGAACTGAATTGTCTATATGTTGGTTGAAGAATTTTCTGCTGGTGTTTATTTTAACTGGTGGGATTTATTTGTAATTGGCTAAACCAGGATGTGTTTAATGGGCATTAGTCCATAACATATACTTATGCCAGTCTTATGCCAGAATGCTACACAACTCCAGGTGAAATGAAATGAGTTTGTGTAATGAGAAATCCACAAACGAGCTGTTTTAAATATTCAGGTGGTAGTTTTAGTTCAATTTGCATGCCTGTTACTGATAACATTGCACTGTTTAAAGAGAGACGGTATGCAATGTTTGTTTGATTCTTTCCTCATGCAGTTTTTCTTTGGAATGTAAATCCGAATCCAAATAAACAAGATTAATACTTAAATCCATAACATGATTACTAACATAAAAAATAATTTTAACAAATTAATAATTTGATTTATGCGTATATCAATAAATGTATCATTAATATATTATATTGATTTATATTAATATGAAATTAAATGTCAGTGCACTCTACTTTGACATAGGAAAAAGTACTGTTCATTTTAAAAATAATGATATATATGGATATCTAGATACCTAATTAATATTCTTTATTAATATTCATTTATTCAGTATGTTTTCTCATCCCTGATTGGACTATAAGCAAAGCATGTGACTTGTCCAAAGGAAATCATTGTATTTGATTCAAATATCACTTTTAAGTGTATCTTCCAATGTTTTTTTTGTGTTGTTTAATATGGCTGAATGTTTGTTGAAGTTTTTTTTACAGGCGCTGTTCTGTAGGTGTTTAAACATGCAAGCGAGGCAATACTTAAATCAATGACCTTTTTGGGCACATATTTAATCACTTTTGAGCAATAATGACATATTTGATTTGCTCTCATGTTTTGTCATGTGTATATATGAAGAATATATTTTTGCAGTGCAATGACCATCGTTGCATATGATCACTTTTATGTGCAAATACAATTAATACTTAATGAAATGCATTCAAGAATCAAGGGTTGTTGTATTGTTTGCCCTTTGTCTCAGTTTTTTTCTTGAGGGTTGAAAATGATGGCAAGGTCATGCGTGCATGCAAGCTTCACAAGTATCTAGACTGTGCTGCAAAATCTCCAGGCTCGGTTTGTATGCTGCATATGTTCTTCCTAGAAAGAAATGGTATCCCAGTAGTTTTTACACAGTGTGGTGTTCGTTCATTTCGGACTATACACTGAAAAAAACGTTTGCAAAGGACAATAAATAATGTTCTAGAGAGATGCAATAATCTAAAGCTGAAGGACAACCAAAAATTGAATATATATCAAATATATCACTTCTATATTTCACTGCACTAGAATGTAAAAAAATACTTGGACCACATATATTTGGATGTTACTGCTCTGAGATTTTTTGCCATCTTCGTTGATGTTGACCAAATTTTGCATATTTAAATTGAACAATTGTTACTTTTTGTAAAGAAATACTGCCCGGTTATTTCAAAAGCAACTTTTACTTTTTGCAGATTATATAATGAGTGGTTTACAATGTTTGTTTTCCTCTAAGCACTTTCTTGACACATGCACAGATGTAAAGTAAACAATAAAGTTCTGGAAGTATGTAGCATGATTTTCTGATCTCTGTGTAAAACAGTATATGTTGTTTTTGCATGATCTGTTTAAAATGTTTCATTTTTACTTGAATGAAAGAGAAAACAAAATGTATGTTGTTTGAATATGCTGTCAGTTTAGTTTTTCTTGTAGTTTACATTTCCACGTATTTAGCAGAAATATAAAAAACAAGCATTTAACATTAAATGGTTGTAGTTGCAACACCTCACAAATAGCTTCTAGATAAATTAGTTTATGGCTTGGTTGTATTTAAAATGTATCAGGTTTACCCCGTGACTTTATTATTTTCACACCCAGCAATGAGTGATATGTATTTATTTGTGAAATTCATGCAAAGAACATCTTGGAAGTTATTCAGGCATTTTTATTTGTTAATATGTGACTTTCATACAGTACTTGTAAAATCTAAGAAATAAGAAAAGGCCTCAGTGCAAGTTTTAAGACAACAACCAAATGCATAGATCCATGTTACAGATTGCAATCTGAATTTCAGTATGAACAGAGTTGATCTGATGTTTAGTCACTGCATTCAGGGCGATTGGTCAAAGTTCAAACCACTCTGTAAATCCAGACGCAACAGCACAAATGTCTCAGCTCTCACTATTACTTCACAAAACAGAGCATGACTTGACATTAAGATACCACCCGGACAAAAATAACCTTGAACACACTTTTAAAAGGATATATGTGGATTCCTTAAAGTTATCAGCTGCCATGTATCCTGTTCACAACGTGTATGAAATGTTTACAAAAGGACATTTTTATTCGTTTTTAATATTGCACAGTAACACACAGGCACCTTTTAACTTGTATGTGAAAGCTTACATTTATAAAATATCCATCATGTGGATACTGAACACTGTGAGCCAGCAAATGTGTCACATACAGAATCAACATGCTTAAGGGAGTATAACATTAATGCTGTTAGCATTTAAGGCGGTTCAGTCTAATTACAGGTTACAGAGCACTACTGTTTATGTATTTTAATGCAGAAAGACACATTTCACACACATCAGCGTCTGCCGTTTTTAAAGCTTGTAAATACTGCTAAGTAGTGATACACCTAAGCCACAAAATATTTAGGGTATCTAGTTGTATCTTACTGTTTTTGAAATCTTAAAGTTGTACGGAGTCTCAATCCCCAGCTTAAAAGGTAGCATGAGTAAAGCATAAAAACAAAGATTTTACAATGAGAAGCAAGTTTAGTTTTGTTAGAAGAGAGACTAAACCAAGCTTCTTATTTTACTGAGACAGGCCAATAAGAAAATAATGTCCCTGAATTAGTCTCAGATTTCCAACAACTCACATGTGAATAAAGGGATTACAGTACGTGAAAGTAACAGTATCCTAACAGTGATGGCAAATATGTCTACGGTGTAAGTATTATCCTTGAGTGTATGTTATATTACAGTAATGCAATTCAAGCAGGTTCCACCTGTATTTATGCATAGTTAGAGACAACCTGAAGCTTTCAATCAGGTAGCATCAGTCAAGGCACACCAACACAATGGCAGAGGTTCAGGATGAGGCGAGCACGTTCCGCTGACATCATCAAACCACTGCGGTTCCTCATTCACGAGGTTCATTGGGTGGTGGGATCTTGACATCAGAAGGCTCCACCCCCCAGATCTCGCGGGCGTACTCTGTGATAGTGCGGTCACTGGAGAACTTTCCGGAAGCGGCAATGTTCTTGATAACTTTTTTGGTCCACTCTTTTGGATTCTAAAATAAAAGGTGGACAGGTTAACACAGCAAAATAAAACGGCGGTCATAAACATAAATAAAAAAAATCACAACAATTTTGATTTCATAAATATTACTCATTAACTCACCCTGTAGAGTTCATTTACTTTCTCTTGACAGCTGATATAAGACTCGTAATCCGCAAACACTTTGAACCTGTGAAAGAAAAAAAGCGGCCGTTATAAACTCATACAAATGCTAAAAATAGTGATATGAATAATTGAATACTAACTGATAATTGATTGACTTTGTTAAATTATTTGGCTAAAATCTTCGGCAACCTATCAAAGCAAACTGTAAAATGGAGGTTATTTAAACATGAACACACTTGCAATAGATACTCACCTATCATTATTCATCAACATATTGACCACGTCTTTGAAAAGTTCAGGCTCTTTGGGGCTGAAGAATCCAGTGCTAATCTGATCCATCACCTGTTTCAACTCAGGCAGGCGCTCATAATATTCTCTGGCATTATATCTGGATGACAAACAAACTCAGTCACAATCACCAAGTACACAAATATTATTACAAATGATTGATCTTATATTTCTAATTGTATTAAATGGCTGATCTTATCCATTAGAATCAATGTAACCCTCTCTTACCCCTTTCTGTCCATGGCCTCCACATCCTCCACCCTCATGCCAAAGATGAAGAGGTTTTCCTCTCCTGCTTCTTCTGCCATCTCCACGTTGGCTCCGTCCATTGTGCCGATGGTCAGAGCGCCGTTCAGCATGAACTTCATGTTTCCTGTACCGGAAGCTTCTGTACCTGCCGTGGAGATCTGCTCGGAGAGGTCAGCGGCAGGGATGACTGAAGTGCAAAACACATTATGAATAATCAGATGCTGTGCAAAATGCATTCCAAAATAACACATCACTGTGGCTGTGTTAGCGGTTTGTGATGTGTTAACTCACTTTTCTCAGCCAGTGAAACCCTGTAGTTTTCCAGGAAAATGACCTTTAGTCTGTCTCCCACAATGGGATCATTATTCACAACGTCCCCTACTGATGTGATGAGTTTGATGATCATCTTTGCCATGTGATAGCCTGGTGCTGCCTGTAGGGGGCAGTGGAAGGTAGGGAAAAAAACAACTTTAGATGGAAAATTGCAGGTGCTCAAAAAAGTCACAATTATAGGATACTACTTCATATTATTAATAATATGCTTTTGTTGTCTATAAAATTCAAGCAAGAAAATCTTAATGTTTATATATTTGTTTTTTAAATAATTAAGGTTTTATACACAATTGAATTTACATACCTTTCCACCAAACATTACAGTCCTGGGAACAAACTTCTTGTTCGGTTCCTTCTTGATTCCTATGAAGAGATATTAAACATATATATGAATCATTCAGAAAACTGCCTCATTTAAGACCCATAAATCAAAATTAAACTGTTAAAACTGTTTCGAAAGCTCCCAGTTCCTCCGCAGTGATTTCCACCAGTACGGTGTATATATGCATGTGCTTACTGTTGTATAAAGTGATGACGTTAAGACAGTTGAGCAGTTGTCTCTTGTACTCATGAATTCTCTTGACGTGAACGTCAAATATGGACTCTGGGTTGATCTTCACTTTGTATTCGTTCTCCAGATACGCTGCAAACTTCTGCTTATTCTCCTAAATATAAATCATGAAAAGAACAAGTCAGATGACCAGTCAATGACATGTATTATTCTACATATTTCTCCATTTAAAATAGTTAATTATAATACCAAATATCAAGAAAAGGAGATAAAAAAAAGTTTTTCTAAACAAATGTAGCCACATGCAGACCTGTTTAACTTTGGCCACATCCCGAATGAACATTTCATCATTAAGGAAGTCCAACAGCTTTCTCAGTTGGAACAGATCGGTCATAAAATCCTCACCAATTTTCTGCAAAAACAAGCACAGCACAGGAAGAATGCATTACACTTGAGAAGAGTGGACAACAAAACTATTTCCAATGCAAATTCCAATGCACATGTATGCTTTAAAAAAGGAAGGCTATTACCTCAGCGATGATGTCAGCCAGGCCGGGGTTACAAAGCAGCAGCCAGCGGCGAGGTGTGATGCCATTTGTCTTGTTCTGAAATTTCTCAGGTTCTATGTCACAGAAGTCCTTAAACCTTAAATCAGATTTATGCGAAGATTCACTTTTTATGAAGAATATCCTTGAATAGTGTAGTTAGAAAATAGGGATAATGTACAGTCAGCATCTTCGAACCTGTATAATTTACTTCTGCAGAACACGAAAGAAGATAATATGAAGAACGTTGGTAACCAAAAAAACACTGGAGCCCAACATCTTCCATTGTATGGACACAAAACCACCAAGACATTTCTCAAAATCTCTTTCTTGTTCCACAGAAGAAAGAAGTGATGAGGTTTGAATATAGGTGAATAAAGGACAGAATGTCTGTGTGAACTTTCCCTTTAAGAATGGGTCAAGTTCTGATCATCCTTTTGGGGTTTCATTTCTAATGGCCGACAAACTGTACACCATTCCGTTCATGAAAAGCTGTGCTTCGGCGACTGGTATATTTTACTCACACAGTGGTTTTGACAATCTCCGAGTGAATCCTTGCGACTCCGTTGACAGCGTGTGAACCTACCACGCAAAGGTGTGCCATGTTGATTCTCTTTGGATCGCCCTCCTCGATCAGAGACATCCTGCGTAACCGATCAACATCGCCTGGATACAGCGCAGAAATTCTCTACAATAGAGAATCAGGTTTAACAGACAGACTCATCGCGTAAAGCCTGTTGTGGATATCTGCATCATGCGAGTGGACAGGCAGATGTCCTTACATCCAGATGTCGCTGGTTGATCTCATAGATGATCTGCAGGTGACGTGGTAAAAGCTTCTCAAACAAACAAACAGGCCAGCGCTCCAGAGCCTCAGGTAACACTGTGTGGTTTGTGTACGCACATGTCTTTGTGGTGATCTCCCATGCCTACACAAAAACATTAAAGCATAAGTATATCCACTTCTACTGAAAAAGAAATACAGTTTCTGGGTAAACTCTGACAAGAACGTAAGACATGAGAGACTAATGATTTAATATGTCCATATCATCTGGATTTATAGGACAAAAAAATTGTTTAGTCTCTTACAGTTTGTGGCCATCTGATAATGAAACCTCTCTAACTGCCAACTTTGTTTTTTTAATTTTTAATTTTGCCAGTGTGTCTCAGCTTTTTACATCACAAAATAAAACATACTAAAAAATACTACATTTCCTCCAAGCTACTCCAGTGTGCATTGTTTTTCCTCTCTATACCCTATAAGAACTTCAGACATACAGTACTTCCTTTAGATATTTTCCCAAATAAATTACAGCGGTGTAAACGATACTTTTTTCATTATAAACACGATGCCTGTTATGCATGTCAGCATGACCAAGCAGAAAAAAACAAATACAACGAATGTGAGAATGGTGAAAGTGCAAGTTAAAGAATCAGTTTGAAACATAGGAGTGTCTTATCAGCTTTTTTCAGCACATGAAGAATCATCAATGACTAAATCATTAATAAATGTCAGTTCTTAATCTCTAATCTGATAATCAAAACTCTCTTCACACCTTTTCCCAGTCCAGATGTTCTACATCCATCAGGATTCTCATGAGCTCAGGAATCGCCAGCGCTGGATGGGTGTCATTCAATTGGATCGCCACCTGGAAAAGTTTTCAAAAACATTTCAAATGTTTAAAGACATTCATTTAAACAGCAATCAGTTATCTGTCCGTAACCTTTTACCTTGTCAGGGAACGCCTCAAAAGAGGTGCGCACAGGGTCCCTGCAGCCGAACTTTGATGATTGGAACCGTCTGATAATATCCTGAAGTGTAGCAGCCACCACAAAGTACTCCTGCTTTAACCGAAGCTCTTTTCCTTCAAAAAACTGACACACACACACACAGAAAGTTGCGTGAGCTCGGACCGTTCATTATAGGTACATAGATGCCTCATTTGACGTGTGAGCAGCATGCGCTCGTGTTGCAAACCAGAGCTGAACAGCAGCGATCGTTTCAGTGCCGAGTCTTTGCGTCATCCTAACATATCTATGGCTCAAATCTGTTAACATGATTGGTTGAAGTGTTATGATGTCGTAAACAGAGGCAGTTTCAAACTGCATTTTTCAACCTGTCTTTGGTAAACTGCAGTTTTATGGCGGAATACTCCACAATGGTTTAAAATGATGAATTTGCACATGGTTTATCTTAAAGCATACTAAAAACACCACATAGACATATAAACAACATTAAAAACTTGACCACAGGGGGGCTTTAATACTTCCCTACTGTATAATATTTCACACATATTTTATCTGCTTCAGCCCGCCTGCTCAAACATAGTTGCAGTAGATACCAGTGTCTTTGCCGTCTAAATATACATACACGAAGACTGATACTATAAATATTTGTTATTGTAGTAACTGATCCACACACACATTCTTGCTCTGTTCACTCGCTCTCTCTTTCTCAGTACACGACATTCCCCTCAAAGTGATACGCACAAATCTCACAAAGCGCTTCATAACAGTTGCTCTTACATTGTCATTGGGGTAGAGCACTCGTGAGATGTTCTCCGCCAGGTTTCGGTCCAGAACAGCCTGGATATAATCACCCACATTAACTAGAAAAAAGAAGAATATAAATCAATTCTGAAATGAACGGTCATACAGTATTTGTTTGTTTAAAGAACACCCTTAGCTTTTGGTCAAACAACAAAGTAATACAACGCAACTTAGAAATACAATTCAGAGGTCTTTAAAGCATACAGGGTCCTCTCATACAGACCGTATCTATGGGTTACACTGGCCCGATGCCAGCTGCACTCCTGTTTCTGTGCTTTTGCTACATTGCATTGGAGGAGACGACTATATTTAGTATTCTACACAGAAACCATTCTCCCAGGAAACAAGTTCACTCTTATTTAAACTCAAGCCTGGAGGTAAGCTGAAACTACATCATCGTTGATGCAACAAGTAACACTGTTTACCAAGCACTTTATACCAATATCGAGAACGGCAAGGATCTAATTCATTTAATTAATTACATAAATAAAGTGATTTGAAGCAAAGCACACAATAAATGAAAATGTGAACACTTCATGTTTATATGCAATGTCTCACTTAAAGGAACAGTTCACCCAAAAATAACAATTCGGTCTTCGTTTACTCACGCTCAAGTTGTTCCGAATCTGTATAAATGTCTTTGTTCTGTTGAAAACTAAAGATAACATTTTGAAGAATCTAGGAAAGCAAACAGTTCTGGGGCCCTTTCGACTGCCATTGTTCTTTTTCCTACAAGGGTAGTCAACGGTAGTTCCAAGCATTCTTCACGATGTTTTGTTTTTTGGGTGAGCTGTCCCTTTTAAGTCCCAGTGAAATTAAAAATGACAACGCTTATTTTTCCATGAAATATTGCAAGGTTTATAGTAAATAGCTTATCAATGTGGGTCAATTTCTTCTTAAAATTCATGTAGCCTCATAATCTTCAGTTAAAATGTGAAAATGCACTTCCGTCCTGAAATGACTATCCATCTTGAATGACGTAAATCATCCGTTAACTCCTCCCCTTCCACTGTCAGTCTGCTACCAGTTATATTTCAAAATCAACGCAACAGCTGTTGTTACACATCAAATCAATTGGCAGTGAAAAAAGAAAGCCACGCCCTCAAATTTTCTGCTTTGAAATTCCTTTCACTCGGAAATGTGTCAGAATACAGAAGTAAAAACCGATCGCAACTTCCGATTCACAGGGACTTTAAGTTAACAAAACTGACATACTGCGCTCAGATCAGGTTGGTTCACACAGATTCATTACTATAGCCATATGTGGAAAAAACTTACATTCTTGCAGGTTGAAATCATTAGGTGCTTTGGCCGACCACAGTCTCATAGTGTTTACAGTGTTATTTTTATAACCAGGCACAGGAGTGTCATAGGGCATCGCAAGCACCACCTGGCAAAACAAAAAAGGGTTACAAAGAGATACCAAAAACAATAAGAGGAGAGAAAGATGATGTTTGACTGACCTGAGTGCCAACCCACTTTGGTCCTTCATGTGTTTGCTCCACTCGGCCATAGAAATGCACAGGCAGCATGTACTCTGGACGGGCCTTTTCCCAGGGGTTACCATAGCGAAGCCAATCATCAGCTTCCTCAACCTGAACATCAGTGTTGGATAGTTTGTTGTACAAAAATGTTTTAGTCCAAACTTGATAATATTGAAGATGCCACAACAGTAAACAAACATTAAAGTGATAGTTCACCCAAAAATGTAAATTCTGCCATTATTTACTGACTCTCTTGTCATTTCAAACCTGTATGAGTTTCTTTCTTCCGCAGAACACAAAAGAAAATATTTTGAGTAAACTGGCCCCCATTCACTTGCATTGGTTTTGTGTCCATACAATAGAAGTGAATGAGGGCCAGTGCTGTTCGGTTACCAACTTTCTTCAAAATATCTTCTTTTGTGTTCTGCGGAAGAAACAAAGTCATAAAGGTTTGAAATGAGGGTGAATAAATGATGACAAAATTGTCCTTTTAGGGTGAATGGTCACTTCTTTGGATTACCTGCCAGCCGCTGTTGATCTTCTGATTGAAGATGCCAAACTCGTAACGAATGCCATAACCATACGCTGCCAAACCCAGAGATGCCATAGAGTCCAGGAAACCATAGAGTCCAGGAAACAAGCTGAGAGAGAACAAGAAAATTCAGAAATCAAACACCTATACCGACTCTGATAAAAGAGAGCCATGGATCACGCAGGGTGGGAAAGTTTGACACCTGCTAGGCGCCCAAGACCCCCGTTTCCCAGTCCAGCATCTTCCTCAATCTCCTCCAGCTCTTCCAAATCCAGTCCAAGCTGAAGAACAGTAACATCATGTTAAATTCATCAAGGAAATAAAAAAAAAAACATGTTACTGGAAAATGTTTTATTGCAAAATCTAATTACTAAACACTAACTAACACTATTACGCAAATATTGTACAGTTCAACATTTCAGCAACTTCCGTAGCATCACACTTAAAAGGGAAGGTTTCCCATCAACAGTTTTGCAAGTCACAAATGCAACAAATGGTCTCTACATCCCCTATGACTACTCTGTGGGTGAGCAGAGGAAAACAACAGCTGCTGCCAAAGTTTCAGGATGTTTGAGATCAAAAACTACTCTTAGCAGTATGTAATGTGGTATACAGTACATATAACGTTATAATGGCACTTTACTTGGTAGATGGCCTCATCACATGCATTCTGCAGCCCCAGATTAATCATTGTGTTCTGTAGAGTTCTGCCCATATAAAACTCCAAAGACAGATAGTGAATGCGCTGAAACAGAGAGAATAAAAAGTTAAGCACAACTAAACGGAAAAGAAAACTCATGGATAATCATTGGTTTTTAATACCACTGACTAGAGCAAAAAAGTGGCCGATGTCTAATATAATAACATGTTAAACATGCTGGTCATGTCTCTTGTAGATTTTTGACGTGTTTCATGGTTAGCTTAACATAGTACATTCACCTCTTCACACTGGGAGGAGTTTGTAGCCTGCAGGTTTAAAATTCACACCGACGTACATTTGACAGAATTCCTTTAACACCAAAGTCTTGAATCAATTCAAAAAGCACACAATGTTAATCACTTTATAGGTCTACATTTAATGACACTTCAATGTGTTATCGTTCTTCCAAGAGACGGACCCTTCACATTCCAGTACTCCGTGTGTTTTTCCATATAAAGATATCTGGTTCCATTCAGTGATATTTTGACAGAAGAGAAAAACAGGATTCACACATCTCTAGAAAGGCTTTTGCACTACGCAGAAATGCCACTAAAACCTAATTTTAACCAACTATCTATTCCATTATTAGATTTCATGTTTGGCAAAACACATTATAACATTAAGAACATTTAAATGGGATTTATGATTGAGAAATATCCACAAAAGATTAAGTGACTGAACACTGTTCCACTTTCCCAGGTTTAGAGTGACTGCACACAGAGCAGCTGTCAATTTATATTGTAATTGATTAAATAAGGCCCATTATCTTATACTTGGGATGACTGATATACTATATGGTGTAGTCTGTACAAACTTTATTAAACCTAAGGAATTATAGGCGGTTGCAAAACACTACATTATTAAATGTGAGCTAATGTAACCACACTCTTCCAAGAAAAGCAGACCAACAGCTGACCCAACACATCTGCTGGACCATAGGACCAAACTGATGGCCAGAGATGACCACATGAAGAGTTAACAAACAGGCCTGTCCATCTTCCCTTGTGAAACATCTCAATAGCATGCACCTTTTAATAGACCTTTACAACAATACAAATGTTATTGGTTTCCATTAGAAATGCCATCATGCTTACCATTAAAAACACTACACAATTCCTGTGTACTGTGTCTTGGGCCTAAATCCAGTAGGATTTGGAGGATGTTGTCCACCAGATAACATCCCACCAATATAACACATTGTACACATTAAAACCAAGATAATTCCCATTATAACCATTAAATCGTTTAGAAGTGTCTGTGATGTTTTATAATGTTTTCAGCAGGGAATAGACATGATTGTTTAGAGTAGTGAAGCTTCTCACACAAGGCCAACAGCAAAGCACTTTTCCTTTCAGTAAAAACGTGTAATTTATCCCTTCGTTATTGAATTATTTATTTGTTGCATTCAATACGCCATATCCCACAACTGCAGCACTTCCTGTCCAGCACAGGGAAGTGGATATCTTACCTTCGGGTCCTTTTCATAGTAATACTGCTGAGTGCGGATCCAGCGGCCCACCAGGTGATCCCGCACCGTGTGCGCCAGCGCGAAGTAATAGTCGCGTGGAGTGGACACATTGCGGTCTTTTACCAGTGTAAAGTGAAGATGCCTGTTAAAGCTCTTTTTGATTTCGACAACGTCTCCCAGGCCAGCTATACCGCGGACACTGATCTGCTTGCGCTTCTCCTGGTCGGTGAGAGGTTTGGACATGTTGTCAATGCGGTTAAGACGCAAAGAATGAAAGTTTGGACCCTCGACTTGTTCTGCACAGCTTGGTGCGGTGGTGTGTTCTCGAGACACGCCCCTATGTCAAAGGAGCAGATAGTGGGCGGGACTTATGTTGTGCCCGTTTATTGGCCAGTGCACCACCCTAATCGCGTCTCTATAGGCTGAGTCAAATGTCAATCAAGTCCGTTTGTCAGCTACAGGTTTCCATTATTGTTTACGACTGTAGAAGCAGCAGCGTTTGATAAAACACCTTTTACCTGAAATTGTATTTTGCAATGTTGCTTTTTCCAAAATGTGCTGAAGTAGTTTTCTATATATACGACTTAATTTGAAGAAAGCAACTGAGGCCGTATCGGAATATGGGAAAATGTTATATTTCCCACAACAAACCCGGAAGTAACGTCTGGATTTAGTAACATTAAAAGTATTAAGTAACAAAAAACATCAATACTAATGATTTAGTAGCATGAAAACATTGCAAGTATTTATTAACATAAAACCAGCGACGTTCCAGAAAATATTTCCGGGTTAGGTGGGAAATATCCTAAATCCGACGTGTCTTGAACTCAGCACAATAAACCCAAGGCCCAAAACACACCACATAAATACACTTTGTGCTGGTTTAATTGGTAAACAGCTCATGCCAGGCTTTGTTTTGTCACATGGTCCTAGATTGTGCTCTACATCAAGGAACTTGCCTTATATGGAACCAGCCTTTAACCAACCAATAAAAACATCCAAGTGGGAGGAGACTGGTTCATAAGTACAGGGGTGTATGTTTTCTTTCTGGATCACTGACATGAAACATCAAACAGTGTCCACTATTTATTTATCCGAAGAATAAAGTAACTTTGAGGAATTGCGATTATCTTACAACACCAGTTGCTCTGTTACCAGATAAAAGGTAGTTTTGTAAACCAATACACAATGTTGTACTGGACCACAACACTTCTGTTATGGGTCCATTGCTGTCTTCTGATGTCCCGCATTACACGTTTCATCATGTCAACAGACAAGGAAAAGGAATAGTATTCATTGAGTATTTTGTAATTTCGATAACGATTAATAAAGGGATCACAATTTCTAAAGACCTCACGCTATCAGTAACAATCAGTAGTTGCAACATTTGTACTGCTATAAACCAAGATGAACACCCTGGCCAGCCCTGTTGATCCTGTAGTGTTGTGTCAGAGAAGAAAAGCAGCGTGTTTGTGTACAGTGGCTGAAGGACGTGACAGGACTGAACACAAGACAGAACAAATCCTGTTGTGTCAATAGTTTAGTCTTCTCGTTACCTTTTTTTGTAAATGTTCTTCCTATCTGGCTTTACATTACATTCTCTTTTATTAAGGGTCTACATTAAATAACAGCTGCTATTTCTATAGCAATGTGTATACGTTTAGCAGAAATATAAACACCCTTACATTACAGTAAAGGGACGACTTTGACAATTGCCTCTCAGTTTTGTAGCATTAGCTTCATGTCGGGCCCCCAAAGATGTCCTTTGTAAATGTCTTTTAAAAACACTGATCTAACTTTATATCCATCATAAGAACTAAAAAACACATTCTTTTTTAGCTGTCCTCTTTATTCTTTGATCTTATTTGCTCTGAGAACAAATGATGTAGTAAATGATCCCACCTTTTTTTTTACATATGAAATAATATATTACACTAACATACAAACAACAATGTAAATGAAATGAGCAATACAAATAAAATAATCAAGTGTTTTTATAACAGTTTTATGCAGTTAACCCTGACTAATGATACTGTCAAGCAGTGAAAACCCAAACCTGATATGCAATCAATACTGTACATACATTTAACCTGCATATAGCTTAACACCAGAGTAAGAAAACTGAAACATTCATAAAGAGGTATGTATAAAACTCACAGTTTGGATAAAGACAAGGCAAATACAATCAATGTTGAGATTTTCCCAGAGCATAAAAACCAGTCAGTGCTTTACGGGGTTTGCTGGAGTAGTACAAATTTCAGGAGTGTCTGCTTTTAGCACGTTCCTTGCTTACCGATCGACTCGATGCAATGAAAAGTGGCACCGAGGGCCCAGCTGGTCTCCACATCATTTATCTTTCTTGCCAGCTGAAATGTAAAAGAAGAGTGTTACCCAGGACATAAAAATATCAATGGCATTTGTTATCTTGAGCTTTAAAGATCACCCACTTATAGTATTTGTTAACCCTTTACAAGTGTTGAAATCTGTGTCCAAAAGTCACTTCGAAGCAACTATTTTACAGTTCAGGAAGCATAAAACAACAGCGACCCACCTTTAGCTCTTTATCAGGAGAAAAGCCGAGCTCCTGGAGGAGAACCGAGACGTAGGTGAGATCCAAACACAAGAACGGATTCTCTTTTATTTCTCCGGCGGACATATTATTGCACACTGCAGAATAGAAACAAGAACAACACCATGTTCATTTTAAGTTTAAAAAAAATATATTGATCTATTTTTTGTAGTATGAATATAAGAATGACAAATGCACCATTTCAAATCCCTACTTGTCATTGTTACTCAAAATCCATTTGCATACATTTTATCACATAAAAACACAACAGCATCCTAACAAACAGGCTCACCTGTTTTGGCACCTTCAATGTAATCCTTTACTTTTACTGTCCCTCCTGTGTTTTCATCTGAGTGTGTGTGAGAGAAAGAGAGAGAAAAAAACAGGTCAGTGTAAAACAGAAAGTAAATAACTATCATAACAAATTCTAGATCAAATTCATACCAATAAGGCCGAGATCCACAGCTCTGTCATAGTAGTATGAGAATGCGTAGAAGTCAATGTCTTTAACTTCCTCTGCTTCTCTCACCCGTTTGTAAATCATCTTTTCTACTTTTCTCAAGCATGACTCGTAGATGGGCTCTCCTGGAACAAAAAAACACATAAGCTATTCCAACAAATATAAAAAAAACTGTTTTACTACATATAATTGTAACAGTGCTATGAAATAGTGAAACACAGAGCCAATACGAAGAGGAATCGGGTATTAATACCTGCTTTCTGTCCTTTAAGTTTATATATTACTTCAGCATGCTCCCATTGTCCAGAATAATCTGGGGCTAGACATGGACTCATCAACTCTTGTGGTCCCTCCACTGAAAACAACAACACAGAAGTTATTTTTACAAGGTTATTCCGTATTTTTACTGCCGCCTTGTGGGGAATTTTGATACTGCAGCGGTGGAAAAATCTTGACAGGCTCTGCATCGCCATCTAGTGGCCGAACAAGAAAAGGCATGTTCGTGCAATTTACACAGACATGCATGTACTTGTCCTAATAATAATCTTAAAAACCTACTCGGAGAGAATCGGGATACTCTGGTACATTGGAAACACTACAAACAATGAAATCTGATTACATTTATATTGTACGGACCGTAAATTTCAATAATAAACTGCATATAAAGGCGGTTCTCCTGATGACAGTGTTTCTCTCTGGGCTCAAACCACAGCTAAATCAGAGCAACAGCTGGCCACCAAGGAATTAATCTTCAGCGCGTTATTAAGAGATTAGATAATGGCTTATTTATTGAGCGAATGAGGTCTTTAAAAGCCAAAGAGGAGAGATTGTAGACTACATACAAGGCCGTGCTTCAATCCCTCCCAACACTGCAAGTCTGGCTGACATCAACCCCAGGCCAAGGTAACTACAGAGCGAGAGCGAGAAAGAGAGAGAGAGAGACAGAGAGAGAGAGAGAGAGAGAGAAAGAGAGGGAAGATTAAGATAATATTATTGGAAGATACACTACAGATAAAATGTTTAGGGTCACTTTGCTAAAATGCTTCTCATAATCTTAAAAATCTTTTGATCTGAAGGTATATGATAGATATTTTTGGTAGGCAAAATATTATAATATGCCAAAATGTTAGTTTATTTACTTACAAGACAACAATTTAGTTTAAAGTCGTTATTTTTTATAATGATGATCTGGACGAAGTACTGAAGAAAAAAAGCCTTCAAGAGCTGTGCACATTTCTGTAAATTCTAGGCAAGATGCTAAAATATAACAAAGTTATATTTATTTGTTTATTATATAAATATATTTATTTAGGATGCTTTTAGTCATATAATTCCCAAAATTGCATATTCATTATTCCATAGTTTTGATTAGATTCCTGAAATCTGGGAAAAACACAAATTAAGAATGACTAAGTGACCCTAAACTCTAGAACGATTTCACTCATTTCAGATGTTCGCTTTGATGTTCCTCATTCTCCTGCCACGAGTAACTAGTAATTCTATTAATCTGGAGACTAATCCCGCGATGAGATTGTAATTGAAGGCTTGTGTGATTATGCTCTAATCAGAACACACACTGCCACAGAAACACTTGTGCTGTATTTAAGGACTCCAGCGGTCCACACTAATCACTAAACTCACAGCTTCATATCCTAGAAAGTCCTGGCTAGAGGAACCAGCGGGTGGTAGTGTCAAACCACGGGCAGAGGTTTAGCCCTAGTGGCAGAGTTCTCTTGATGTCATCTCTGGGCTGCGGAGGAGGAGGATACAAATTTTAGAAGGATAATGTAATATCAAATCCTGATGCCTTACCTGTGTGAGTAGAGGGCGTGGCTGATGTTGAACATTTGAAATGATGTCACATAATCAATGGGTGAGGTCTGAATGGTTTTCTGTGAGGAGAACAAACACAAACAATCTCATATATAAGTTATCTCATCGTTCTCTTAAAGCGACAGTTCACCAAAAATGAATAATTTACTTACTGTACCCTGTATGACATTCATTCTTCTGTAGAACGCAAAAGAAGATCTTTTGAAGAATGTTGGTAACCAAACAACATTGACCTCCATTAAATGGACATAAAACCACAAAGACATTTCTCAAAATATCTTCCTTTGTGTTCCACAGAATAGTCATACAGGTTTTAAATGACATGAGCGAGACATTTCCTTTTTTAATTTTTGGTTGAACTATCTATGTATGAGAGTCCCATAGACTCACAAATATCATTTGTATTACTGGTACAACCCTGTTAATCTATTTTTCCGTTCTTTATACCGAACTACTTCATGTAAAACTGTTTATTAGAAGCTACAAGTTGCATTTTGCACGACAAAAACCATGTAACAACTAAAACTGGTTGTTACTTGTTACCATGTAAAACTAAATTGGTCTTCAATCCCTCGTCTACATGATCCGACCTAGTTCAAGAGTAAGAATGTGCAACAACCTTCATTTACGAGGCCTATCGGATTAGCGGGACATTTGCGGATTAATGCATAAAATGAGAGGTCATCACAGTAGTTTGTTAAAAGAGGTATGGCTTCCTTAAGTGGGGGGGTTACAGAAATACATTATGTGTTTGCATGTATATATGTGACTCACTTCATCCTGTAGAGCAAAGGTGATCTGGGTTGAACCCCCACCTAAATCCAGCATGCCTACTGTGGGAGTGTCTGAACCATGAAGACCACCTGTGCAAGAGAGGGAGAGAACATTTTGAGAATTCTTCTTGTTGTGTACCACAGTAAAGCCTGGTCATCCTTTGGACAAAATCTCTAACAGAGAGCAACGGGACTTACTGTAAAAATACTATAATATGTGCTGGGTGATGTTGGTTTCAATAGGTTTGTATATATGGCATGAAGTAATGGGTATAAAAAATATTGCTCACCTATTAAAAAGTTGATGGTAATCCAAGCAGACATGCCTGTGTAAATGCAAAAACGTGTGCATTAATAGAACATTAACTCCGAAACAAGAATTCACTCAACATTACACATTTCACCTTTAAATGATATGAAATTCTCTGGTCAGTTACATGCATTACATGTATTTATCATTAACATGCACAAAGAGACTCTGCAAGTGCGTCACTGCATCATTAAGCTACTGTAAAACTTATAAATCGCCTGCTTGTTTTGAATGATGCTTGCTTCTTAACAAAGTAAAGAGCTTTAGCGCTCAGAAATAAGCAAACTCATTTAGTCTTTATAAACTCCATCACAGTCGTCCTCCCGACTCACTTAAGGCACAGCATTAACAATAAGACTGCATGATTTGCTGTGATGGAATAATCTGGTTGGATAAGCTCGAGAGTTGAGACTCACTGATAATGAGACTACATGATCCGTTTATGTGACCTTGCAGAGACGAAGGAATTAATTTTACAACAAAATTTCACAAACTTCTATCCATTTAGCGATCTGTGTATTAACAACAAAGCAATATTAACCTACCATCCAAAAATAGGCATTTCTCTAAATGCACAGTTTCCCATGTCGGTTTTTTATTTTTTAAAGGAATTTTCTGCCTAGCAAATATATGGCCGGTAATCTATTGCACACGGGACATTATGCCCTGAGCTCATTATGGTTTGTGCAAACTACTTTCAAAGGTTGGGGTTAAGCCCCTGTACGCCTAATGTACTGTTAATATTTACACAGCTGAAGCTATTACACAAGAAGATTTCAATTTCAACTATATCAAGCATGTAACCAGAGATGCTTTTAAAGAGCTAAAGATCTGATAGAGAAAGATCGGACATCGCCTGGTTTTACATTCCTGGGGATCGATCTCTGCGCGGATAAATTAAACTAGTGGGTCAAGCAGCAACATCCTTGAGTCAGGTAAGTCAGAGGCAATAAAGACATTGGTGTCATTCAGTCTAAAATAGAAAGACTTGACTGGTATGTGATCCATAAAAACATTTACAATGACACGAGAGACATATTACAACCTTAAAATTATTCCTCGCATTTATAGTAATATATATATAGACAGTCTATCTATTTGTTGTATCAACAAATATGTAAGGCCAAAAGAGAACTGACACAGTACCTTCATCTGTACCGTCCATTATTGACACGCTGTCTGGTCTATAGAGGAACAAAGATTCCCTAAAGACCTCCCTCACCTGCAGCGGAGAGGATGACATATTAACCCAAAACCTCTTTATTACACAATGATACTCTTTGTATCTCTTGCTACAACCACAGCAACAGACTCTAATCTAAGCTGAGTAGTTACATTAGCGGATGGTTTTATCCACCTTCACACAGGGTACAGTTATAACTCAGTTATAAAAGTCCTTTCTGTGAATAAAAATATATGCAAAACAAGTGAAGCCTAGGGCATTTATTAAAATGAAAGCACACTGAAATTTGGCACTGACCTGGTCCAAAAGGATGTTGGCCTTCTCTCCAGGCAGCAGTCTGAGCCCGGCCGTCGCTCTGAGCATCAAAGGCGTGGAACTCCACAGTGTGTCAGGCACTGTGTCTTTGGCTATCTCCAACAGTTCCAACAGCCCCTTTTTACTCTGAAAAATAATGTAACCAATTTGTAGTCAAAACACATATTAGCAGTATAGTTAGTTTTGACATTTTGACTGGTTACCTTTTCTGGATCATCGGCATATGCAGACAGTCCAGGTTTCAATGCTCTAAATGTCTCCTGAGCTAATTTAGGAGCTTCTGTTGGTACAAAAAGACAAATGCAACTATATTTAAAAGTAAAGTCTTAGTTCTAGGATTCAAAATAGTTTCAATGGAATTGGACATGATTGTAAAAGAAATTAAACATAGAAAGGTTATGATTAAAAAATCTGGTTAACCCACAATAGTGCAAAATCAATAGCTTATGGAGTATCTTCAAGATGGCATACACCAAAGTTTGTAATAAAAACAAATGGTTTATTTCCTAAACAAGTCTATCCATATTCTCAGTGCTCTCTTCCTCATCAGGAGACTCAGCAGGAGTTTGTTTGTGAATGTTTGTGTTAGAGAGACACAAGCTTAAATGACAGGTGCCGGCTGGCTAATATAATATAACAATCTAGCACTTAAAGGGATACGTCACTCAAAAATGAAAATTCTGTCATAATTTACTCACCTTCGAGTTGTTTCAAATCTGTATAAATATCTTTGATCTGAAAGATATTTGGAGGAATGCTCATAAACAAACAGATCTTGCCCCCCATTGACTCCCATAGTAGGAAAAATTCTTATAATTTTTTTGGTTCTGTTGAAAACAAAATAAGACATTTTGAAGAATGTAGGACAGCAAACAATTCTGGGGAACTTTTGACTACCATTGTATTTTCCTACTATGGTAGTCAATGGGGGGCAAAAACCTGTCTGGTTATAAGCATTCTTCCAAATATCCGTCTGTGTTCATCAGAACAAAGACATTTAAACAGATTTGGAACAACTTGAAGGTGAGTAAATGATGACAGGATTTTTATTTTTGGGTGAAGTATCCCTTTAAGTGCTAGATTGTTATATTATATTAGCTAGCCGGCACCTGTCATTTAAGCTTGTGTCTCTCTGAAACACACATTCACAAACAAACACCAGCTACGCCTCCTGATGAGGAAGAGAGCACTGAGATAGATAGCAAAAGTACAAAATGAGTGGATAACACTAGCTTGATTTTGTTAAGTTATCTGTTTACAATACATTTACAGAAAGAAAATTAATGAATCAGGTTGATCTATGTAATAAAAAGGTCACCCTACCATTTGGCTCCACCTGGAATTTGAAGATGTGAATTCTGGTTCCAGTGCTTCCGGCATCAAACATAATTCCATACTGGAAATTTTCACTGACCACCTGAGCTGAGGTTAAATGTGTACGGGGATCATGGCTATACTGGGGCCGCTGGTCAGATACTGATGATTTTTTGCCATCATAATGACGTTTGACATAGGTGAGGTAGACAACCAGGCACACCACAAACATAAAGATAAAAGCTAGCTTTGGGAACCTCATAGTGGCAGTCATTGGTACATTGTGTGGAATCAAATTCCAAATGCAGAATCCTTCTTCTTTTCTGTTCTCTCCACTACCTACATAACAAAGAAAGGGGAAGTCAAACACCAATAATATATTTGCTAAGGCTTTGATGGCTACTGGTGTAAACAACACAACATCTTTATCTCCGTCCCAAAGACAGTGTTATTAAATGACATACATTCTTCTATTTTTAAATAGTAATCGAGTAACAAGTGAGAACTACAACTTTATCGGAAGACGGTAAAGTAAAACATTTATCTCAATACTTTAAATGTGTAAGATATTGCTAACTATAAACATACCTTTCTCAAATGCTCATGTTAATGTTAGACAGTAGACAGATGAGTCTTTTCTTTTTGATGTTTCATATTTAAGGTCGTTATACCTAACTGTATTTGCTAATATCATAGTCTTCCCTCGGTTGAAAGTCGTGTTTCACGAATGGAAGAAAATCCATCATCAAAGTTTGACACGACACGGATATGATCTATGAGAAAGTAAAAACTCTCCGTCTCATGCTGATGACGTCACTAACATCCGGCATGGAGAGGACGTGGCGAGAACAATTGCGTCAGACATCGCAAACGAGCAAGTACACCCCCTGCTCTTTCTTTTTGTTTAAACTTTCACATTTTGTTTAGTTTTACTTCTGCCCCCTCAAATAAACGAAAAGAAACATATTATATTATTAGTTTAAAGCTAACTTCATTCTAATTGATGCAAAATAACATTCATTACTATTGTTAATAACGAAATAGCCTATAGTAAAACAAAAAAAAGGTTTTCGGTTCTTGGAAAAGATGTTAAAATTTATATGAAGTCTAATTTTATTAAACTACTAAGAAAGCCGTAAAGACTTTTTTCTACGTGTAAATCCAAAAATATATTTTTCTGTAATGCTTGGTCTGTATGTGAATGTTCTTTGTAGTGTGCACTATTGTAGTTTTAAAAAATATATAATTTGGTACAGATTACGTAGTTATTTATTTTATAAGGAAAATACCACATGGATTAAAAGAAGTGGCTTCTTTGCAAACCAACATTTACATTTTGAAATTACTCTAAATTACATTTTAAAACACATTGAAAAAATACTTTAAAGCACTGTCATGCAAGTAAATGTATTTATTCTTACCCAGCTGATGTTAATAATGTGACTTTGTAACATTTTATTCCTGTGGCTTTGAACAATAAAAAATACGGGGCATGCCACATATAATATATAATATTAAATATATATTTTATATATATTTACATTTTTAAATATTTCATTTGACACACAACATTAAAAGTCTGTTTAAGGCCTTACATGTAAAAAAAGCCACTTACAGTACATTCATGTCACATATTTAATTACAAGTGTTTGTAATTTAACCCATGACCTTTGTGCTGCTACTGCAACTGAGCGACAGGAACCTTATCAAAATAACATTTAGAATTATTTTTTATATTATTTAGAATATTTAGAATTATTTTACCTCTGCTTTATAAAACCATTCATTATTTATTTATGTGTTCTGAAAAAGTGTCATTTTTTATTGATCTTTCCCAATTGCCATTCTGTTGCCCGTTATCACAATTTATTTCTTGCCCTCCTGAGACTCAAAGAGCCAATTACACTTTCATTGTGCTGTTTTCAATATGCCACCAGCTGGTCTCTCCACCAGCCCTGTGAGTTTTGTTAAAGTTTACCAGGCTGTGGCAGCTTCATGACCTGTGGCATCTCCATTCATTACCTTAATTAACCATCATCAGGCTGCTATATGGGCCAATCTGTGGGCCTCCTCTACACTTTCTCATGCAACATGCAACCCCCCCCCAGTCTGAGCAGGAATTTCAGCCAATGACTGACCCATAATGAGGGGGTTGGTTTTGATGATATTCATTTGACGCTTCCCATTGAGTGTGTCTCCGACCATAGTGGATGGCTTGAAAGGACCATATGTTCTCATTTTATGTGCGTGTGGGCGTGTGTGAGTGAATCTATCTAGGACACAGGGTCCAGTCGCCAGTGTGGGGCAACGGACCGCCTAATTTAAGACTCACTTATAAAAAATCAATGTGGGCGGAATGCTTTAAGGGGGAAGGGATGGTGGCCGTCCCTCCAAACTGTTGCATTCTGACTGCCGCCCCCCGAAGAGGAGATGCATACATGACTTCCCCCATAATATCTTAAAGCAGTCATTACAGACGTATACCTCAACAGTTGCAGCAGAGAGCACAGTGCAACCCCCCCCCAAACCTTGCATACATGACCTGATCTTTGTCTTTTTCTTCTCACCAATAGAGGGATGGGTGGCAGTTTGCATACTGGAAAGAGGTCTCAATAAAGAGAAAAAAGACACAGAGATTGACAAACAGATACAGAGGGAAAAAATAAAAATAAATAGTGCTCTTGTATTATGCTGAAGTAAATGACATCATAGTTATTATGGTCCATACTTATTTACCTATTCACTTTTGTTCACTGTTGTCCAGAAATGTAAAAGTATTTAAAAAAACGACTTTTTATAGCAGCTTTAACGCACACACAAAATAAGAAACCATCGAAGATCTTCTCAGAATGAAACAATAGTCTAATCCTGCTTTATTGGTTTATCTAAATATACAAGCATGTAAAGCCTTTGGTGATGTAGTGTGTGTGTGTGTCAGGGTGGGGGCAAAATAACATTAGATCTAGCTGAATTAGTTATTGTTCCTTATTATCAGAGAGTTTTTTCAGGCAACATTGTAGCAAATTCCCTGAAAATCCCATTGAACACACATTTTAATTTCATTTCTGTACAGTTTAATCGTGTAGAAGGCAGCGTAAATAATCCAATGGGATTAGGTCATGTTTTTTGTCTTTTAGAATACTCTCATCTGAGGCTCTTAAGAAAACTGCCTGATTTATTGTTGCTCTGTATGTAAAGAATGAGCACAGGCGAATGACGCACAAGCAATTACAACCAAACAGTAACACCACATATCTGAACACAGAAAACAGCCCTTCTGTCATGCCTGTATCTTTTCTCCACACATTTAATCGTCAGAGGCAGCTTTAACATATACGTCATGCGTGTATGTACTTTATGTATATGTACAGTTGGTCATTTTCATACATTTTCATGCACATTGCAGAATTTGCTAATAATTCAGAATTTTCCATTTGTGTTTTTTTTGTCTTTCAGAAAATGGGAAAAACACTGTACTTTTTAAATGATTACATACTGTGTTGTCAAAGTTGACAAGCGCTTTTTTATTGGTTGTTTACAAAATGCAGTGAAAAAGATAAAGAGTGACTTTATGGTAAAAATAAAAATCACGAAATATGGAGATACGAGGTTTCAATATCATATAGAAGTAATCGATTAACAATTATTTCAATATACTTATTGTGAATTATATCCTTCCTTAAATTCTTAATAATCCTTCTTACAGCATCATGTTTATTACTTGTATGTGAAAGTGCACGTATGAGAAGAGTGGATGGAAAATCCCACTTTGTCTGTTGTCTTCCAGTATTTTCTGATTAAAGTATGGAGCATTGAATTGTATTTATTGTAAAATTTTCAATGAAATTTGCATTTGTTGTATAAATTCACAAACGTGTCCTTATTTTTTTTGTGTGTGGGTCCTGAGATATTAAGTTGTCCTTAGTGAAGGTAGGAACCCTGAGATTTCCCATGATGCCCTGCTGTACTGCACGTTAAACCTCATCCAGACTCTAATTTGTTATAGATGGCATTAGCCTGTTTAAATCCAATTCTCATCCACCAACATACTACCTTTTATAGATGGAATATAAAAGGATGAAGCAGCTAATGCCTTTTTGATTCATTATATAATGTTTTTAGAGCAGAAATTATAATAATAATAATGGAATAATTTAAGTAAATGTACTTGGGTTAATATGCTCTGCGTGGGCTGGCTAATCTGAAGGAAATGTTCTGTAAATGACAAAAAAATAAAGCAAATCCTCTCCCCAAAAACTCTTTGTCCTACCACCAATCACTTTAAGCATGTCCACTTATTCAAAGATTGCAACAAATGTAAAAATAGAGATTATTGTACTGTACCCTTATTTGTCATGTAAAATAATGTTATGCATTATTAAATAAATAGAAAATAAATAATGATATACCAGCCAATGACCAGCATGATCAAAGAGTTTATTTGCATTATTTAACGTATCTTACTAAATATAAATATCACCATAACAATGGTGTATTTAGTTAGATTTATGATGAGAATTCCATATTTTACAGTTGCTTAAAAATGTGTAGTTACTGTTTATTAATAAACAAATTACTTTATTTGGAAAACATTCATTTCACAGAGATGTAGTATATAAAGTACTGTTTGTCCCTATGCTTCAGCACTGAAAAATATAATACATAAATACATTAACAATAAAATATAAGGGATTATAATTTCTAAATGAAAGAGCAATGATAAAGGGGATGATTAGCACTTGTTTAAAATCCTCTTCACATGCACTATGAAGACAAATGACAAAGCAAACATCAATGTCATAAAATCCCAGCTATAATAGGATGTGTTACCAAAAAAACTATATATGAAAGTTTTCACTAAGTCTCCTCTTGACAGAATTATCAGCAGAACAATAAAAGTAAGAATATTACCAAGCAACTCAAGGACTATTGCCTCAAAAACCTTCTTCCAAAGTCTTCTTGCTTTTGTTTTATTCGCTACTCATCATTAACCTCGATTGAGCTCCAAACAGAAGTCGTTTAATATCCGGATAACCTGGTCATTTCATTGTTTTGTCCCAACAGGGCATTATTACAGTAATGAGAGCGAAATCAAATCACTTAATGCATTACAGAGTAAGGCAGGCTCTCAGCAATACGGCCAAATCACTCCTCACATTTGCTTTTAATTTAAGCAATCCAGTAGAAGACTCATTAGTGGGTGAGAAGATTAACTCATAGAGATGTCTGCCTCCTGATGTCTTTCCTCTGACACTTTAATCCCTGTTAACTTGGATTGGTGGCCTGCATTGCAATAAGCTATAAAATGAAGTGACAATCCATCAAAAGGATACATCATCATTATCATCAGCAGCTGATTTTTTATACACAGAGAGTTGAGATGCCAACTTTGCACATATCACACCGTGGAAAATCATTTGGGAATGTTTATTTTACATAACTGTATGCACCTTGTTCCCACAGAGAGCACTTTTTGCAGTTTATTGCCGTATCTTCCACGTTAACAATACAGAATTAGATTAACAAAATTTCACAACAGAAAAGCCGTAAATTGCCCGATCACCATCTCCTCAACCCGGCAGCTGCGGAGGACGCCGGCTGCCTGTTATCGAGCATATGCGCAAAATTAGCCACAGAGTGACCGTCTTACCCCAGGGAAGATGACAGACGGGTCTTTGATGCTGCCATGCATGCCCCGCTGCATCCTCTTGCCAAGCATGCAGACAGGACTGCAGACGTGCAGTCTACACCAGTGTCACAGCTAGTGCTGTCTCACTGGGAACACGAACAGAAACCAGTTCCAGGAAACCTTTTTAGACATGTTTCTTTGTTTAGGCATTTTGCTTTAAATAGACATAAGAGAAAAAGTATTTTGTAAATTGGGCTCAAAGATTATAAATATTGTTGATGTTTAATATCAGAACAGCTTTTATGACAAATAAATATTATGAACAAGTTATCTTATTTTAATGATTGGAGTCAGCAGCAGAGACTATTTGTCTGCTCAATTCTTCTATACACTGCAGACAAAATGTCTGCATTTGTAACTTTGCCCATAAATTACGTATATCTGGTTTTCCATTTCTTATATTTCTTTTTAACACTTAAAGATCTTATACCTTTAAAATGTACAATTTTCTTTCTATAAAATATGTTGGCCAATTGAATAAACATGCATTTAACAATAATTCAAATAGATTAAAGAAAAGACAAGACATATTTAGAAGGAAAGCTTTAAACTTGAGTTGATTTACCAAACACTGAACGTTTGATCTCTAAATGAAGGGAAGGGATAATTTATTTGTCATCCATTGTGAATCAATGTCTGCATTTATAAAACCGATTTTCTTCTTATTTTCCTTTTCCCCCTCTTTTTCAATCTGTTCTTAGCCTCATTTGGCCTAATCCTGGTACCACAGAGGGTGGGGTGAGTGGATGTTGGTTGGTGGTAAAGCAGAGGGCCTTGGGGACAGGCGATCTCGAGTGCTTATGGTGCATCTAATGGATTATGGGTAATGGCACTTAGCGGAGAAAATGAATTGAACGTGCAGTACATGTATGCCTCTCTACATACTGATTGGTTGAATTTTTAAGCCAGGTGATAAAATCCCAGATGTGAGATTGCTCTTTACCAATGTAACAATTAAAAATGATCAAGAAAAGTTAAAGTTTAATGTGAACTATATGTAATGATTTAATGTTTTATTAAAAAAGTTCAATTTTTCATTACACCTCTGTTCTACACTGTAAAAAAATGCTTTTGCAGGCTTTTTCAACCTTTTGGGTAAATGGATGTCTCTCGAGCCCCAGTTCTGCTTCTGTAACAGATTGGTGCCAGATTGGGAGCCGCACTGACAGGGGTCAAGAACTGTCCCACTCCTCAAGGTTAGTTATTGCATGTTAGCACATGACATCTGCCGTTCAGCGACAAACGCCAAAGGACATTTCATCAAGAGCCATGCACGTTCCCCTAATTAACGGAATAAATGTGGAATTTGCTCATTCCTTAAGATTTCACCTTCTAGACAACTCATTTCTAGAACGCTTTTCTCACCTCTGACCCCAGACATGTGATCAAATTGCAATCAATTGAGAAAACAGATCTGCTAGCCTCTTATCATGAGAGTTGGCGAAATTACACTTTTTCCCCAAATATTGTGACCTAACAGATGAAGACAGCTTAGGTTTCGCCTCTAACCTGATGAGTGTTGAACCAATCATGTGGTTGTGAGGAAGTTGGTAATCCATCTGAAAGATTGCTCTTTCCTTTTCCCTTCACCAAGATATGAACCATATGCCCCACAACATATGTGATTATTTGGAGATGGATGAACGCTTTTAATAATCCCTGCATCTGATTTAATATCGCAACTATTATTCAAATCAAAGGCAGATTTGTTTTCGTTGTTCTTTTATAATACTCTTACGATTTCTCCCTATCACTTTCAGAAAAGTGCTCTGCCAGTTAAAGCTAAACCCTCCTCTCTTCCCCTTGAGGACTGGGGGGTAAGAGACTGGAATTATTGTTATGAGGAAAAAAATACTATTTCAATCTACATCTGTCTGTTTGTCTTCTCTGCAAGTGCTGTATGGAGTACGCTGGGGCTTTCTCTCTCTGTGGGGAAGCTCTGGGACGGTTAGTTGTCTGGACAGCAGAATGTGTCACTGATCAAGGCTCCATGAGTCCCTATTTTATAATTGACTTGATGATTCCTTTCTAATTAGCACACTTTGAGGAAGTGGGGGAAAGAGAATTGAAAGAAAGAGTAAGACAGGAGAAATAAGGGGGAGAGAGAGGCAAAAGAAAAAGAGAGTGATTACTGTCTAATAAGTTGAGTGAAACAGACAGGTCTGTGAAGATGTGTGAATGGTGTCTTTGTTAGATTAACTGAACAGGATGCACATAACTCAGTATGGGGCTTTCACTTAACCGGTAGCTAAGGTATCTGACTTATCCGAAATATCTTGTTTGTCTATTCTGCTTTTATTCCACAATTGCTGTATGGCCATATTCACATAGCAGCTGAATATGTACAGAAGCTTTCCTGTAGCTCAGTGGTAAGTGCATTGCGTTAACAACGCAAGGTTGTGGGTTCCATCCCAGGGGATTGCAAGAACATATGTATAAATGTATAGGATAATGCAATGTAAGTCGCTTTGGATAAAAGCTTCTGCAAAATGTGAATGTAAGAGTTCTAAATATGGTGATGTTCACACATTTTCAAAACCGTGTTGCGATGTGTCAATATCTTTGTGCTGTGTCAACTTGTTGTTTGCCATGCTTGCACAAATGGCACTTAAATGGGCCTTGATATTTTCTTTACAATTTTCATAACACATAATACAGTGCTTCATGATGCTACAGAAGAACCATGTTTGGCTGAATGGTGCAATAAAGAACCTTTAACACCCCAAGAAGCTTTCTGCATCACAAAACATTCTTTAGAATCGAAAAGATACAAAATAGCTATACCATGGAAATAATTAAAAGACCATTTCAAATTTTTATTTAATCAGCATTTTGTCTGTTAATTTCAATAAAAACAAACCTCAGGAGTGACATGAAGTCATCCAACATCAATGTGAAAGACTGACAGCATGACAAGACTGTCTGTTAAAGTAGACTAAATATTAACTTTTTTTTTCTTTGCCGTATTTGAGGTCTGAAAAACACAGAGCATCTTTTATGTTAGTTTGACCTGTTTCTCCTAGTTTGAGAGTATTTTTATTTGAAATTTGGGAGAAATATTGCTAGTAGTAAATAGAAGTAGTAATAAAACAAAAATGTTCACATTCTGTAATTCGGAGATTATTAAATATGGTTGTCATTAATTTGCTGTGTAAAGGAAGACTTTTCTCTGTTCGAAGTAGAACGAATTAAATAGTGTCCTGCATATCAAAGAAGCACAAGCCATTTTGTTGAATTTGGATATTTGAGGAGAAAAAACATGTCCTTTTTGTACTTTAAGGCTAAAATACACTACAAAACTTTTGCTCAGATTTTGCCAAGATGTTCGGACAGTTTGGATTTGTTGCAGAAAGTCTGTGCCAGTCTGCAGATTTGATCAGTTAGTGTGTTTCTATCTGAAACTTTCAAAAAGTCTGCAAGTGTATGATGTCTAGTTTAAAATTGTATTCCAGTCTTGTAGTGTATTCCAGCCATTACTATGCACAATATGAGAGTCACTGGATTTTTTATTTGTTTACTTAACTTCAGACTGTGCAAAGATGCACAGACTTTTTGCTGTTCTTTTAAATTACTCAAACTATAGATCCAGCGCTTGCATGGCAGGTGTCTACAATTACGGCTATATTAGACTTTTAATAATGAGCAGTTGCGTTGATTATACTGTATTTTGACGCGTGGCGTGGCCTCACTTCGGGTGTGGGATTTCAATATAAGGCTCTAAGAAGACCAGACTCCAGACCTGCAGACCTCAGAGATCATTAGTGGCCTTGACTAATTTACAAAACTTTAATCCCACGACTACCCGTTGTTTACATCTCTGAATTAGGTTAATCTACAAGGAGGGCTATTTGCATAAATGTGCATTTTTGAATAATTAGTGGGCCAGAGGCGGTGAACGGGACGTGAGTGGCGGGGGTGACGCGTGGCCAGACTATTGTTGCCCCCATATCTAGCATAAACAATGGACCAGCTAAACAATTAAAAACAAACTCAATCCCGGTGTTTATAGGGCATTGTGAAGATGACCCAGGAGGACATAATCACTGTCTGGGTGTAGAATTATAGCAATTACTGCTATCGTTTACAATGTGCCGTGCAAACAATGTCCAAATTATGAAACAGTTCCTTTCCCATCTGCCGAATTGCCTTGTCTGCAAGTTTTTGCAGCGCTTCTGTTGAATTATCATTTACTAAATCAAATTATAAATGATCTTGATAGTGTAATGATATATTTAAAATGACAAACCCTTTTTGTGGCATGCAGAATAGCCAACAATGTGTTCTTTACATACTAACACACAATATGCTTACAAAATTAAAGTCTACTACGTGCTGCACAACTGCACAAAGATGTGCATAATATGCAGCACGGGTGCACAAAAATCAATTTTAGAAAATTAGTTTAGCTGAATTTTTAAAGTCGTCCCAAGAGGCCGATTCACAGATCTAACTGACTGGCCAATTTTTCTCTTCTTCTGAATGTAACTGATCAGATGACCCCTGATATTCCTTATGTCTCTGTGTGTATTTGTGTTTGTTCACATGCATGCGTGTGTGTGTGCAGGGTTTTTAATTAACCCGGCTCTCTGAGTCCCAGGTGGGCCCTTCCATGCTTTTGTACTTATTCTCTAGAGAGAGAAAACCGCGTCCCAACGCCTCACACGCTCTCTGTAGCACACTTCTTCACACAATGGATCTATTTGCGTGTGTGTGCTTGTTTTATCTTTTTGCCTTTATTACTCTCAGAGGTCTGTAACAGATTCTAAAGATCCAACCCGTGTTTTGTTAGTAAGAGGAAACACATTTAATTCTGATTAACAAGTCATTCCGCCCCCCAAAAATCTGTTTGGTTGGCATCATGGTTCTGTCGGTGTATAATTGTTATCAACTACAGCACTGTACAGTATATAAAAATACTAAAAAGAAAAAGCATTAAAGAAACAGTTCACCCAAAAATAAAGATTTTGTCATTAATTACTTACCCTCAAGTTGTTAAAAATCTGTATGAATTTCATTGTTCCAATGAACACAGTAAAAGGAATTTGGTAGAATGCTTGTAACCAAACAATTCTTGACCACCATTGACTACCATAGTAGGAAAATAGCTTCAATAATTGTATTTGTTCTGTTGAACACAAAATAAAATATTTTGTAGAATGTAGGAAAGCAGCATGGGGCACTTTTGACTACCATTGTAATTTTTCCAACTATGGCAGTCAATGGTGGCCAAGAACTGTTTGGTTACAACCATTCTTCCAAGTATCTTTTTCTGTGTTCATCAGAACAAATACATTTACAGATTTGGAACAACTGGAGGATGAGTGAAATGGGTGAAGCCAAGAAAAGAACTTTAGAAGCCAAGAAGAGCTTTTTCTCTTTCAAAAGAAACATATGTTGTTTGGGAATCAAAATAAAGCAAGCATTCAACAATAGGCAAACCAATTTCTAAAAAAGAAGAGAAAATGAATTACTAAATCTCATAGATTTTTATATCCACTGCAGATAAGATAGCCGGTGGAGCTAAGAATACCAAAAACCTAATCTCAACATAAATTATTTACCACTGGTGGATGAATAGTTCTCCGCTGTAATTACAATTCATGGCATTAATGTAGCATACGCTCCAAAAACCATCATCAGCTTACAACATATTACCCTGTCAAAACCGCAAATCGTTGCTTTCAGCAAGTTACGAATTTTGTGCACAAATGCTTGTTAAGCCTGTTCTCCTCTAATACAGCAAAATGATTATCTGGCTGCTCTCCCTTTGCATTGAAAGCACCCAAATGGACATCTGCATCCGTTTTTCATTGTTGTTATTACATAAAAGATTTTATAGAGTTGGGATAAGGGCATTTCATTTTGCTTAAAATCAATATATGTTTCATTTTTGAGTTACAGCTTGATTCTAGATGAAGTTTACGGAAAAGATGAAATATTCTGTAAACTGGAAAAACATAAATATATAGGATATACGGATTATATCTTAAATTGTTTTCCGCATTTTTCTTGTTAATGTGTTGTCTTTTTCTGTTATTTTATAGTTTTGACTATATTTAAAAAATAAACTGTAAAAAAAGAAATCTTGTTTAAAAAAACTGAAATTTTCTGGCAGGTGGGCACAGCTGGGGCACCAGAAATAAACTGTAAAAAAAAATTCCTGTAAAATTCAAGTTTCCCCTGTTTTTCATGTACATTTACGGTTTTTCAAAAAAAAAAATAAGTACAGTGTGTGAAACAGACAGCAGCTGACATAGATGGTACTTCTATAGTGAATTTCTGACTACGAATTAATCGTTGAACATCAAGTTGTCTTACAGCATGACTGGGGGATCATCTGCTGTGGAACTAAAAGCAACAAGCGTAATAGCATCAGAAGGCCCTTGTGATAGTTGGTTAGTTTGATGACTAGGACAGTTACGGTGTGTCATGTTTTTGATGATTAAATAAGTCAAAATCTGTAAAGATTGGGTGAAACATCTGGGCCCGGTTTCACAGACAAGGTTTAAGTATAGTCCCAGACTAAAATAAATGTGTGACCTGTCTTAACTGAATATAACTTGCCCAGAAATATCTTAAAATAGATCAGTGGCATTGTTTTGTCTTAAGATGCACATCAGTAATGTATTCTTCTAGGGCATTTTTATAAAACCAACATAAAAATATTTTAATATAATTTAAGGCATAGTCCTGCTTTAAACTAGCTGTGTCTGTGAAACTGGGCCCTTGAGATTTAAGAACCCAGATGTTTGCACAACAAATACCTCGGATTCAATCACACATGCACCTATACCCAAACAGGTATCTGTAACATGCTAAATATTGTAAATGCACACAAAATTGTATATATTTGTATTATAATTTTTTCAGACAGCTATATTTTGTTCTCATATCCAATTAAATTTAAGTAAAATCACATCTGTTAAATCATATCTCCAATTCTGCTGGCAGCCATGCTGTTTCTCATACAGTACAGTAGGTGGGTGTTGTTGGGCCCTGCGCGTGCTGGATCCTGCTCAGAATTAGGGCACGTGGCATGTCTATTAGTCAAACAAGCTCCATGTGCCGCGCGCCACGGCCAGGGGAAATTAGAGCAAAGAGGAAATTTTGACGTTACGGTTTTTAAGAGATTAATAATCTTGGCGGTGCAGAATCGTCTGGAAATCTTCTCTAGAAAATAATGAGCGGAGAAACATTTACTGATTAGTTTAATCCCGGATGATCCTATCTGATGACACCATGAAACCCAGCCTTGTAATCTGGCCCTTGAAATAACATAATTTATTTCCTCGCTTTACAGCAAACGTTGTTTTAAGTGTGTTGTTCCCTTGACTTACTTAGCCCCATGAATTGTTTAGGCTTTGTTTGAGTTGCGCATAATTTAGTCTACCTAATGAAAAAATCAGATCCAGCTTGCAGACACAAACGGTCAGATTTTTTTTCAACAATATATGAGCCAGTTAATCTTGTTTCGATTTTTTTTCGAGCCTACAGAAATTGTTTATTCTAATGTTTTACATTGTTGAACATCATCATTCATGCAATGTTACGTCTGAACCTGTTTTTAAGACACATCATGAATGTATTTAAATTGCCTACAAAATAAAGTATAAACTAATGTATTTATGAATGTTTTTTATGTGTTAAAATGCGTTGAAAGGCATGTTTTATGGTTTTAGATTTTTTTGCTGCTGTTGGAATAATATATATGTCACATATATATAATAATATAAATTAAACAACAATAACAATACTCAAATTTATATTAGAATACTAACAATTTTACAATTATAACTATATGAATTTATATATTCATCATCATTATTATTCTTAATAGCTATCATAATAGCTGGAGCTCTAATTGTCCACCAATCTCTCCCCCTTCTCTCGTGTCATCACAGTTTTAGTTAACGTTATGTTACATCAGACTTTATGAGGATTATTTCAGAACAGCTCTTTTAACTGGACACAGTCCCTAAAAGCAGATTTCACAGAGTCGAGCTCTTATATGACAGATTAATGTAGTAAACGAATTTAATGGACTTCTTTTAATTATTTTGAGTAAGACGATTTTCCTAATTGCTTCTTTTTAGATCAGACTATTAGAGATGATAAGCGTTTTAGCTTTCTTTTGTTAAAACGCTTGTTGTGTCCTTTAACCCATCTCGACCAGGCAACAACAGTAAATTTGACCTTATTTAAGGAGCTTCATTTTTACTTATTACTTAAACGGACGAAATAAAGCAGATTTTGTAATCACGAGAGAACAATTACGTTGTTTTATACCAATATCTGTGCGGACAGGAAATTTGTTTCGTTGTCGGATTACTAGCTCTAATGACGAAAAGAGACTTTCCCAACTTGATTTTGGCTGAGTGAAAGTGTACGTGAGGACTCGTATCAATCAAATTGCATTAAAAAACTACGGCCAGCATCATATTATGCAACTTGTTTCGTTAAATTTATTTATGTGGGAATAGTTGATAGCCAAAATGTAGCCACCATGTCTAATCTTATTCATTTTATGACTATAAAGACAAATGTTAATACATATTTAATTTATATTTCTTAAATATGCATTTACTTAAATTTATTTGAGTAATAAAATATTAAATGTTATTTATAATTTTGCATCACAGTTGTTTTATTTATTAACTATTATTTATTAACTAATTAATCAACAATTTGCCTTTTTAAGAAAATTTCCACGATTTTACATTTTTTTTCTTGAAGAAATGCATTTAATTCCGTCTAGATATATTGTAGAAACTGAATTAATTAGATTAATAGTTGTAAATAATATAAATAGTTATAGCGCTTGTTCAGGTTTCCCGTTTTGCACCGTTACGCACTAAATCGTGCAGGCTGTATTATATTTATAGATCTATTACGCATTTGGCAGACACTTTTATCCAAAGTGACTTTAGTGCAATCGATAAATAGGCTACATTTTATTAATATGTATATTCCCGAATCCTAGGAGTCGATTCAATGACCTTGCGTCGCTGGTGCATACATGAAATAGACAGGAAAATGTAAAAAATATATATTGTATGCTTCCAGAGGTATTCTCGTTGACATTTCAATAACCGAGTCTGAGTACTGTTATGGGTGAAATCTTCCATGTATAGGAAAAAAACTACTTGGGACCAATTCAGATAGAAGAGGAAAATCCTTATCGGATTAAAAGGAAAATTGGTGGCAATTAATCCTTTGTGATTGAAAAAGGGAAACGCCTCTCATGGTAGACATCTACAGTTAAATCTGATTGGACGACGCAGTGATCCGCTGGATTGGACAGAGAGATAAATTGTCCCGCCAGAGCACTTAACCGCCCCACCAGTCTGACCTCAGCAAAGAGAAAGTGACTTTAAACAAACAGCCATCATGACGGGAAGAGACGAGGCAACAGAGGAAAGACCTAAACTAAAACTTTATCCTTCATTCGGAATCGACAAATCACGTCTTAACGGATCTGGATTTAGGTCCAAAGGGTTTGCCATCACAGATCTACTCGGTCTGGAGTCGGAACTTCAGCCCCATCAGTCTGCTCCTGGAGCAGGTGCCAATGGAGAAGCGCAGAGCGCGGGAGTTGGAGGGTTTTCTTTCTCTGGAGGTTCATTGCCACTCGGGTTAGGATTTCTGTGCAGTTTAGCGGCACAGCAACCTCCCGGGGCACCGTGTTTTCTCCCAAGCCATATACCGCTGCTGCATTCGAGGACAGAGAGCCACTTTATGCAGAATTTGGAGCAACAGCGGGACGCATATTCTGGTAAATATCATTTAACTTTCTATAGGCTATATTTGAATGGGACTGTTGCCCGAGTTTAAGAGCTGTTCACGGGTGCTGGTACTGAAATTCTCCCTGCGTTTCGTTTCCTAATTTGGAATGAAAACAAATTATGATTTTGTATTAATTAACGCAATAACACCACTAAATTTATATTTATATAAAATGTATAAATGTTATTTACACGATAAAAAGTTATTTTTTGTTATTTGTGTATTTAAATATGTCTGCAAAATGTGACCTTAATTTGATGAATTTGTCAGAATGCCTTTGGACATTGTGTGTCTTATCACGTTTTCCATCTGTCAATTACTTTTATATAAACAGAAAATTACATTTCATTACAGACGACGATTGTCTTTCTGGGGATCGAAATGATGGGAAAAACTCAGGGAATTCCCAAAAGAGGAAAAAAAGAAGGCACAGGTATACTCGCCAGTCATGTGACGTTAAATCAAATGTTTAATTTTGTAAGAATTTGGGGTTATTTCAACTGTTCATTGGTTATTCATAAACTGTTTGTCTCATTTCGATTTTCAGAACAGTATTCACTTCACATCAGCTTGAGGAGCTAGAGAAAGCCTTCCACGAAGCGCACTATCCAGATGTTTACGCACGAGAAATGCTGGCTATGAAGACAGAACTGCCAGAGGACAGAATACACAGGTAGGACACATAAACAAATAAATTATTATTTCCCCCACCTCTTTTTCTCTTACATCTCTCTGTCAGATAGCTAACCATCAGGTTTGCATTTGGACAGGTGTGGTTCCAAAACCGCCGCGCCAAGTGGAGGAAGAGGGAGAAGTGCTGGGGTCGCAGCAGCGTTATGGCTGAATACGGACTTTATGGTGCCATGGTCCGTCACTCAATCCCCCTTCCAGAATCCATCATAAACTCCGCCAAGAATGGGATGATGGGCTCGTGCGCTCCCTGGCTGCTAGGTGAGCCAGCAGGTGGTTTTTCTTATTAAATACTCGAAGACTCAAATATGTATTCGATCTCTTGAATACATAGCTGAGGTGTCTTGTGAAATGTTTGTCTGGTCTTGTCCGTGATGTTGTTTAACTAGAGGGTTCAGCATAGAAATTAAACCACAGTTCTGTGAACAAATAAATAGATGTGGATATGGTAGCATAGGCTTAATATCAGTTTATTCATGTCTATCCTTTTTCTCAGGTATGCACAAAAAAACTTTGGAAATCACGAAAAAAGAGGTCACACCTGACTCGACACATTCCGATTCGTATTCAGAGGAACACAAAGAGAAAGACAGCGACGCCACGTGGTCGACAGGAGGCAATGGCGCAGACGACTCTGAAGACATGGCGATAGATTTGTCCAGCACTTCGAAACAAGAGAGCAAATGCACTTTGAAAAGCTCACCAACTCACACAGAACCCAGCAGTGAATCTGAAAACGAGAGTTAATAATGCACATTGTGAATGTGGACAGTTTCGATGAGCACACATCTATCTCTAGACAAAAAGGACTATCAGTTTATAAAACCGGTCTCTCAAACACTGGTTTTGACTTTCAGTGTTCTTGTGTTGTCATTATACGTTTTTGTTGTTGTTGTTTTAACTATTTAAATACTGTATTATTTAATTATTTTAAGGTGTAAAAATTATGAATGTAAAAAGTGTAAAAAAATATGTTGGTTTAATGGCCATACCATTCATTTAAAATCAGTTTCCCTATTCCACCCTTACCACTCTTCATTAAATATTTTCTTTATTTTTTGTCAAAAATTCACAGTCACCGGTGAACACTTGTTTACATTGAGAATGTCTAAATACATCTCCATTGTCATGACATGTGGAACAGAAATATCTGCCATTCTGTCTGTAGGAGAGGTATGACAGATTCTAGCACTTTACCATACTCTGGTGATGAATGTTTTCCGATGATCAACATCATCAACAGAATAATATCATGCCAGCAAAATCGAATCCATATCATGATAAAAATAAATATTTTATGCTTTTGAGTCAACGTTTCTTTCATTTGTCCCAATTGAAATAATGCTATAATAGCTATAGAGACAGGGTATCTAAAACTTACGGCCTGCCACATCTCTGGTCAAAGAGCAAAGTGCAAACTACATTTTAAGATAATTTTATCATTGAGACCGTACTTCATCAAGGGTATGCCATCAAGGGTTTTTACACTGAGAGATGTATACAGGCGGCTTCCATGCAACAAAGATGTTACTCACCCATATGATCTGTTCATACCATATACAACAATTCAATTTTAAATAGAAAGGTTTAAAAGCACTTAGTCAGACATCCAATATTAAGTTGTTAAATGTAAAGGGTTAGGTTTATAAACACAGAATCTTCATATTGAAATCTGCCATGATCATTAGAAAAAATTATACAGAATAGTTAAGGTTGAAAAAAGTGGACACTTGAAATTTACAGGAAACAAATAAAAACGGGTGGGGGTATGTCATTTGGTAATGGACATATAAACAATTTTATGTGTTTCATTATTGTTTAACTGTAATCTCAATAAAATGACAGTAGGAAAGTAATTGTTTTGTTAGGGGTTTAAACAGAGAAAAACAGACTATCAGAGGAGAGGGGCTTGAAAACATGGATTAAAAACACTTCAGCCTGAGACTAGCTCAGAACCTGGGAATTAAATCTATTATAATATTATCAATCACTGCTGATCCCAATAATCTTTTTGTGCCAACTGTCCGTAACAAAATAACAATTATAGATGATGGGTCCATTTTATGTCAGGTTTAGGGAAGATAATCCTGCCTTTTGTAGGAAATGTCCATTAATGCAAAACGAAATTAAATATCCTGATTTTAGGGCATACCAAAGTTATATAAATCCCTTTAGTTGTAAACACGCAAACAAGCATACAAACAAGGCGGCTAAACACCCTGGCATGGTGCGATTTGGGATAGATGGAGTGCTTTCTTTTCTCTGACAATGGCATTACTGGTTCTTCTGCAAAGTTAAAAACCAATCAACTGACATAAAAAAACACGAGTCTGTCAATAAAACACTCGCTAGAAACATATTTGCAATTTTAAACTTAAAATAACCTTACTGTGTATTCTCTTTGTCTTATGCAAATGACATCGACTAATAATATCAGCCTTTCAAAGCAAGGCACAGATTACATGCCACAACGTCATTAGAAAATCAAACTAGGAAAAATATCCCAGCTCAACATCTGTTCTGGCTAGATGGGCTTAAAGCTCTCAGCCAGGAATAACTGTGAAAATTAGCCATGTTTGTTGTACTTTCTGGAACATCTGTGCGTGTGCGATACAGAAAGTGAAAGCTGAAGTGATCGGGAGAGGCCTAAACTATGGTGATTGTTTATGATAATGATGAAGAGAAAACATCATGTGCTCTGCTAATTTATAAGTATTTTAACAGCGCAGAGAGCTCCTAACATACAGATGTACACTTGGCACACACCAGTGCTTTGGCAAACCCTCTCAAATCCCATATCTGAACAAAGCTGATTTGGTTCAATGTTTTTAATGAAGTTGACAAGGCTGCATGATGCAAGACCACTTACTGCATTATTACTACAGCACAGACTGTAATGATGAAACAGTGTTTTGTGGATTTGCAAATGAATGGTTCATGTACATATTCCTTATAAAAGAATCCTATTTGAAATCAAGTTGGCAGGATATGACACACAACACACACAAATGAACAAGCAAGGTGATTATTTTCAACAAGTAAACATGTGACTCACGTGCCACCACAGCACAGGATATGCAGTAATGCTGTCTGATATGTTGTTTATTGGGATTAGCTCTAATTTGCGATTAGCGTTAAGAACATCTGCAACCTGCATCAAAAATGATTTACTGTAATCCCTTACAACCCATCCAATAAACAGGATTTGTTGCATTTTCCTTATTTAGCATTTTATTATAATAATAATAATTTATTTTAAAATTAAAAATGGATTCAAAACTTTCTGTTAAATTCACCATGAGCACATTCCACGATAGCATGTCAATCACCATTGCCAAAAAATGTATGAGAGTACATACAAATACCCAAATTCTGTACTCATGTTAAACCCATTTTGGATAACCTTAGTTGAGTGTAATTTCAGAGTCAACCGTCAAAACAGTGCATTTGAACTAATGTGTGTACGATAAACCATAGTGGAGGACAAGGACTTTTATTTTGAAGTAAGACCTCTTCATGTCAGCGGCGTCATTGCTGTTGCCTTCACATAATCAGGCAGAAAAGAGAAGCGCAGATCTGATGGCTTTGAAAAGAATCCAGAAGGTAAAAAGATGCATTTTAAAGGAGTAAATATTTAAAAAGCATATCGTCTTAACAAGGATCCAACAGATTTGCGCATATCTGGTCAATTTAATTAGCTCCCGTCCCAAATTACTATAAAATGTCAAGGATGTAAGAATTTATGTTTTTCGGCCATCTGAAAAGAGCTGTCGAGAACAAAGCGAACTCCGTTTCATCATAAAGTCACAATAATAATATATTTACAGTATTTTGTGTAAGTTTGTCATTGCATTGATTTATTGGCAAAGACCGTGTGCAATACCAGCAATAATGGAAATCTTATTTAGACAATAAAAATAGTCAAACATCTTACTACGTATTTTATAATTCTCCTTCCTGTCTCTCTATAATTTTGATTCCTCCAATCTATGAACTCGTGTAATAATTTACGTTGTTAATGTTAGATGTTTAATAAAAGATGTTTAGAAGCTTTTAGATGTTCTTCAAAACGACTAAGAAAACATGTGGATCACAGGATTTGGTTAGTAAAAATGCGTGTAGATTCATTTGTAATGGTTTTTGATTACAGTGTGCTATCTGTTATCTGATACTATTATTGTAAATGTATTTTAAAGCATAAAGAGTTATTTGATGTCTGTAGGAGCTACAGGACTTGCAACGGGATCCACCCTCGCAATGCTCAGCTGGACCACTTGGAGAAGACTGTGAGTGTGTGTTTTATAACTATAAACTCTGTGAAAAAATGCCATTTAATGCTGTGACATATTGGATACACTGATCTATTTACTAACTTGTGTTTGCCCTTTCAGTGTTTCACTGGCAGGCAACAATAATGGGTCCAGTAAGTATGCGGGAATAATTTCAGGTTCGTGTTTATTTTATAAATGAACGCAATAGCTTCTGTCACAGCCTCGCTGTGTTTTTATCTTCCTGTAGGGTGATAGTCCATATCAAGGAGGGGTTTTCTTCCTCACAATACATTTCCCAACAGATTTATCCCTTCAAACCACCAAAGGTGAGTGGATCTGTTCGAACCAGCTCCAGGTGATGTCAAGATGGTGTGTTTTTATGATTCGTAACACTGTTTTGCCTTATTGACAGGTTGCCTTCACAACAAAAATCTACCACCCAAATATTAACAGTAATGGAAGCATCTGTCTGGATATTCTCAGATCCCAGTGGTCACCTGCCCTCACTGTATCCAAAGGTTAGTGTGTATGCAGTATATACACGTCACTGCAATGACGACACGATCAGAGGCTAAAATTCCATATATTCTTTCTACGCTGACAACGTCTGTCAGTTGCTGTAGGAGAAAGTCTTTTGCACTGTCCTGACATCATTGCTAGAGCTACAGATGCCAATACACTGGATATTGACCACACAGAATAAACAGATCGTATTTCATTACTTGCAAAACGACAGTGCGTGCACTCAGGCCTGAAGACTGGATTTGAAAATCAAATGGGATTTGTGTGCAGTGTGATCAAAGTCTTTGAGCTGGGCACGGCAATATAATAAATCATATATCTTAGAGAGCTTTAAAAAGGGAATTTACAGTGCCTTGCAAAAGTATTCATGCCCCTTCATTTTATTCACATTTTGTTATGTTGCTGCCTTATCTTAAACTACTTTAAGTGATGTTTGTACATTAATCTACACTCCATGCACAATACTGTCAAAACAAAAAACTGATTTGTGACTTAGAACTTTGCAAATTAATTACAACAAAAAACTAAATAAGTACATTGCATAAGTATTCACACCCTTAACTCAGTAGTTGGTTAAAGCACCTTTGCAGACTCAAATATTTTTTGGGTATGATGTGACAGGCTTTACACATCTGCATTTGGCCATTCTTCTCCTCAGATCCTCTCAAACTCTGTCAGGTTGGATGGAGATCATCAGTAGACAGACATTTTCAGGTTTATACAGAGATGTTCAGTTGGGTTCAAGCACTAGCTGGGCCACTCAAGGACTTTGACAGAGTTGTCCATAAGCCACTCTTGCATTGTTTTAGCTGTGTGCTGGATCATTGTCATGATGGAGAATGAACCTTCTGCCCTGTCCGAGGTTCTGAATGTTCTGGGCTAGGTTTTCATGATCATTATCTCTGTATTTTGTGCCGTTGCGCTTTTCTTCTACTCTGATAAATGCCCCAGCCCCTGTGCTGAAAAACAACCCCACATCACAGGTGTTTAGCAGTCCCTGGTTTTCTCCAGACATGAAGCATGAAACTGAGATTCATCAGATCGAAAATCTTGTTTCTGACAGTTTAAAGATTCGTTGAAAGGTACGTTTTTGCATATCAAGTTTTCATGTGTCTTCACTGAGCAAAGGCTTGAGTCTGGCCTCTCTGCAATAAAGCCCAGATTGGCGGAGTGTTGAAGTGATGTTTGTCCATCTGTAAGTTTTTCCATATATGATCATAGAGCTCAACCAGAGTGATCATAAGCTTCTTGGTCACCGCTTTAACCAAGGCCCTTCTCCATCGATGGCTCAGTTTGGACAGGAGGTCAGCTCAAGTAAGAGATCTGGTGGTTCCAAACCTCTTTCATTAAGGATTAATGGAGGGTACGTGCTTCTGTGAACCTTCAATACAGCAGATTTTTTTCAGAAGTCTTCCCCAGATCTCTGTCTTGATACAATCCTGTCTCTGAGCCCTACTGGCTGTTCTTTTGACCTCATGTCTTGATTTTTACTTTGATATGCATTTTCAGCTGTTGCACCTTTTATTGAGAGGTATGTGCCACTCCAAATCATACTTATTCAATTGAATTTGCCAGAGGTTAACTCCACTCTAAGCGTAGAAACATCAAGAAGCAAAACTAATGCTTCTTAGCTAAATTTCAAGTCTCCCAGAAAAGGGTATGAATACTTATGCAATGTACTTATTTCAGTTTTTTGTTGTTGTCACAAACCTTTTTTTTGTTTTGTCATTGCATGGAGAGTAGATTAATGTACTTTATTTATTTAAAGTAGTTTAAGATAAGGTAGCAACATAACAAAATGTGAATAAATGAAGGGGGATGAATACTTTTGCAAGGCACTGAGAGGCACATAGAGAATTTTGATAAAAAGAAAGCTTGACTCACTGGCCCATCTGGCAGATCCAAGATTGCATTGAGTGCTGATGTTGCGAAGTCAGTGTTTAATAAGATGATTTGTTTCTACAGAAGTAAACAATATAATTATTTCCTGATGTTGTTTTTCAGTTTTATTGTCCATATGCTCACTTCTTTGTGACCCAAATCCAGATGACCCCTTAGTTCCAGATATCGCACACATCTACAAATCAGACAAAGACAAGTAAGTAACCTTAATTGTATGCCTCAATGTTGATTATGTATTTGCCTCTTAGCATTAACTATTAATTTCTAATAATCTTCCAAATAGTGGAATCAATATTTAAGATGGGAAAAATATGTTTTTTGTTGTTTTTGAAGTGCCTTGTGAATGAATGTGTTTGGTTTTGTGTTTTAGGTATAACAGAATGGCAAGAGAATGGACTCAGAAGTATGCAATGTAACTGGATGGCAAGATTTTGAAATTATTGCACATGGACAATATTAATGCACACAACTCTTTGACACCTGAAAAGAGACTGAAGAAGTTTACCAACAGAAGAACCTCTTGCACGCACACACACACACGCACACACACAAATACACTTATATACAACTTAAGATCTTTGTTCAGGAGGCCAAGTTTTCTGTTCACAGCGGCGTCCTGGAAAAAAGCTACCTGTCAATTAATAACAAAACAAAACGTTATTTTATTTTCCAATGGATTAGTTACTTTTTAGTAAATTTATTGTATAGAAATAATAAACATTACTGAATCCTTTTTATTGTTTTTGCATTAAAAGATGCTATGAAAAATGTTTTGCATGTTTCTTTTAATGGGGTAGTTAGCAAATTCTCTTGTGTGTTTCTGAGATGGAAAGGTTCGTGAGAGTTTGTACATTTTTTAGTCTTGGAATTGGTTTTCATTCTTGGTGAACTCGTATATTGCACACGCATTACTGTTAAAATCTATAAAAACACATTTGGGCCAGGTTCCACAGACAAGGCTTAGCTTAAACCATACTTTGTAAAACTAGGAGATTCAAGTCCCTTTTATAAAAATGCCTTAGAAGAAAATATTATTTGTGCATCTTGAGACAAAACAATTGCACTGGCATATTTTACGATATGTGAGGGGTTATCTTCGGTTAAGAAAGCTCAAACATTTATTTTAGTCTGGGACTATAACTTGTCTATGAAACCGGGCATCGCTGTTTTAGAGATTGGGCACTAGGTGGCGGTATTTATCTTTTTTATTAACATCACAAAGACACTGAACTTTTGTAGTTATCGAAAGTTTTAACTCAAACTTTGCAAGTAAAATCGACCATAACTTTCTAATATATAAAGCGCTGGTATGTGTTTTGTAAAAAAGCTGTGTTACTTCAACTCATGAATCCACAAAAATAAGCGTTCAAGTGACGTCAATCGTGTAGAGGCGCGCAAATTGTAAATTGGGAAAGTAAAGTTTGGGAGGAGAGTGGGCGGTGATCCTGACACGTGAACGCTCCCACAGGAGCACATCCATCCATCCTTCCGTCTCCTCCAACTATAATGTTTAGTCCTGGAGCCAGAGGAAAAGTGGAGGGGAGAGGAATTTAGGGGCAGTTACTGGCCAGCGGGGCTTTAAGCGACTTCAAACGGAGGACAGAGAAACGCTACTTTAAGATCGTCATGTTTTTCTCCTAATGTTGACGTTGCGGCTCGGCTCTTGCGCGTATAAACCTCGTTTAGTAAGTTTGGGACACTTCTAAGGAGCAATGGCTGACCAGCTGAGTTTCTTGAGTCACTCGGATCAGGGCTCCAGCAGCGAGCGAGGCGACGATTCGCCGTCTGCCGTGTCTGAGGATGATTCGAGCGTCCACTGCGGCCACATCTCGCCGCTTGACCCTGACTGGACCGAGGAGAGGTTTCGAGTGGACCGCAAGAAGCTGGAAACTATGTTACTCGGTATGTTAACTTCTCACGTGTAGATCATTAAACTTTCCTCAGGATATGGCTAGATTTTGTATAGTTTTGGGGGATGTTGCATGTGTTTGCGCGGAGTCACACAAACAGTTTTGTTAGCAATACCATATTTTAAAGATAGCGACGTTTCTTAAAATATAAGTATTTTGTTTAGATATTTGTTTTCGTTGTGTAGGCCAAAAGGCTAATCGTGTATTGTGCATAAATATTACAGAAAAAGCGCATAAAATTGAGATCAAAATAAAATAGCTGATCTCTCAAGTGCATCACTTTTAGTTAATCTTTTTACCCCTGTATCAGTGAGGACATCACATTGACTTCTGTTGTTTTTATACCAGACTAATGATATTTTCCTCACCCATTCCCCCAAAAATCCTCAAACAAACACTGAGATTAATTTTGCCCATGACTTTGACAATATAGGAGCATTTAACTACAATGGACCACATAAAAGGTAATTTTCATTATTTTTATGTGGATCCTTGTTTCAAATATTTGGCCCTCAAAACCTAAACATTGCCAAACATGTGCACACAAATTCTTGTGGTTCAATCAACATCACGTAGTTAATGCTCAAAACTCAACATCTGCATCAAAGTCTTCCGTTTGCAGACGATGGACAATTTACTTTTCTGCAAAATAAAGATATTTCATGTTTTTACATTCATTTTTACCGTAGTGAAACAACAGTAGTACAACATTTTAAGCATATGTTTTCTTCTCTCTTATGAAAATTAAGCATGCTTTAGCCATCATAACCAGAGTGTTTAGTTTTGATTTGCATTAAAACCACATGAACCACAAATTTACCATGCGCCTACTAAAATAACCATAGTTTAACCATCATATTGGTCGTTAAACTGTGGTAAAACAAATGTTAACTTTCTTAATAGTTTCTTACAGGCCTACAGGGTGTTCGCGGGGTCTTAAAAAGTATTAAAAGTTGATAAATACATTTAGAGAAAATGAAGGCCCTTAAAAAGTCTTAAACGCCATTTTCCAAGGTATTAAAATTTTTATTATTTTTGTCCAAAGAGGTCATATGCTAAAGTTTCCCTGAATTTAATCATTGCGTAGACCAATAGTGGGAGGTCCACTCCATTAACACCTGGTTGTTAAACAACATCATTGACTAATGGGGAAATGCAAGGTTTCAGGGAAATGGTTGGTGGATAAAGATTCGGAACCATGGCTGATTAGCGTAGTCTCGTTTCTCTTTCTAATAAACTTTGCATTGGGTTAGTCACTCAATTAATTCTCTGAGGCTTCGTTGCCACCCTTCTGAATTACGTTGCATTAATAAGGAGTTATCACAAACTAAGTCTGTTTAGTTGTGCTATCTCACAATCGGTATATAAATGTAAGTGTCGCCAATGTACGATTAAAACTTCAAGTGGTGATGAGGTCTTAAAATGTATGGAAAGCGTCTTAAAATAGGTCTTAAAAAGTATTACATTTAGCTCCATAATTTCTGTATATACCCTGTACTTCACTTTTACTATAATAACACCATGGTTCATTTTCCTAGGGGCTGGTTTAGTCATCTACTTTACAGTGGTATGGAGTTTGTGACTGTCTAACCAAACCACATTTGAATTGTCAAGGACACATTTTGACGGTTGTGGCACAGAAAATGTTATGCTTGTGTAGTTGTGTATGTGCATGCAGTTGTGTGTGTGACATTTGTTGCAGTTTACGCGTAACGTGTCTTTGCTGGAAAATTGGAAAACCAGAGGCCATCAGAACCCTCTTTTGTTTTTGTTTGTGTTCATGTGTGCGATTGCATGAGCGACTGCTTCCCTGATATTTAGGCTACCAGGTCAAAGGTCATGGTGAGAGAACCAAGAAACTTAATCCATTAAGCCACTTCCAAAAGACAGTAGTCATCACCTCTTACATCACACTAACTCATTGTATCCATTTTTTCCTACACCTTTGATTCAATGACTTGTAGTAATCCCCCTCCACTAACTGCATGATCTTCAACATCTGGAGGTGCTTTGAAGGACTTGGTTCGGATTGGTCAGATGCAGTAAGGGGTGTGATCATAAAACCAGCGATGTGTGAAGGTTTATTGTGTGGTAAAGTTTTGATTCTCATTTCCAAGAAATTGTAGAGAGTTAAGGAAAGAAATGCAACTCTCAATAGATGTTCATAAGAATAGCAACGCAGACTAAGATACACAGGGGGAAGACCCAGCATCCCCCTATGAATGAAATGAATTTAGTAATTTTCCACTGCAGCCGACCTTATTTTAATAGACTTACTCAGAAAGACAAACGGAGAGAATGGGATCACTCGTGATTCACGTTCACGTGAGGGAGTATGAGAAGCTGTGAAGTTTTGCTGGAACATGCCAAAGACAGTAATGCTCTGATGTGCAATACAATCACACAAGTAATAAGAAAATTGAAGGGAAAATGTATGCAGCACATTAATATGACTCTATCCCTCTTTTTCTTACAAAACCTTTTTGTTTTTCTCTCTATTACATTCATTAAGAATTTTGTGAGAATGTTTTTTTATTTTAGGATTGCGTTTTTTAACTCAATGGCCATTACATCAAACGTCTGGTTTCGATAAAAACAGAAGAATGTGTGCTGGCCTGACCCTGTATTCTGAGTGATAAGGAATTTAGTGTTTGTTTAGTCAAGTTTATTCTTGTACTTTATGGAAATCATATGCCCCCCAGTGGCTATTCGATCACTTTGTGTGTTTTTGTTGGTTTGCAGCAGGAGGTGAAACTATGTAAGAATTTATTAGACATATTGCCAGCTTTCATATTTCAAACATCTCACACCTACCACTTAGCTTCTGGTTTGTGTGTGTGTGTGTGTGCGGGACGTGGATTTGTTACCAGTTTCGAACAAATGTTTGTGTCTCATTCATTTGTTTATGCGTGTCAATTCTTACATGTGGGTTTTATGTGGTGAGTCTACATTTGTCTGCATGTTCTGTGTATTCATTCTTAACTTGTGTGTGTGTGTGTGTGTGTACATGAAGCATGTGGGTCTGGGTTTGTGAGTGAAGAAACAGGAAGTGCGTTCTGTTTTGGGAATGTGCTCATGGCTCACTGCTCCGTTGCCAGGGAAACACAGGTCTGTTGCCTTGGTTTTAGTTTATGTATGCGTGCATGTGCACTTATCTTGAAAATGCACTTTTGAATGTTAATGGAACACTTCATTTAGACTTGTGAAGCAAAAAATCATAATAAATCAGCAAACTGTCTTTAGAGATTATTAACCAAGTGTTAGCTCTGTTGTTAGGTAACAAAAGTTGCATGGATTAACAGACAACACATTGAATTTTATAATCAGTATGGTAAATCGCATTTAAAAAGCACATGAAGATATTTGGAAGAATGTTGTGCTGTTCGGTCACAAACGTTCTTCAAAATATCTTCTTTTGTGTTCTGCGGAAGAAAAAAAGTCATTAAGTTTAAATTGACAAGACGGTGAGTAAACGACAGAATTTTCATTTTTGGGTGAACTATCATTTTAATGTATTAAATGTGTTAATATATTGAATCTTATTACGGAAACATCTCAGAATCCTATCTCTGATTATTAACCATGACCTTCACATCATGACTTTGGAATGTCACATTTAGGACGTCAGGTGTCCCTCACACAAAGGTAGCGAGTGTATGGACTAAAAGAGCTGTCAACTAACACAAGGAGGAAAGTCAGGTTTGGAATGAATGGCCAGCTTTTATGATTGGTCTTCAGACTTATTCTTATATCAGTGCACATTGTTTCTGATGGACATTAGGCTGGTTTCACATGACCAGATGTCTTACTTGGCCTCTATAGCTTTAGTTTGCGTTTGTTTAGGCTGCTGGTTTTCACCATGTTTTAGGGCCCTTGATTACAGAAGATAGTACAAGCATTCTTCAATAGACGCATTGGGAGCTGTGTGAAATTGCAAGTTATAACACAAATCGTAAGAAAAGTTGAATTCTTTATCATGAGCCTGGATAGCATGATTTATGTTTTCCTGCCTTGCGAGATTTCCAGAACCAATCAAGTTCCACTATATCACATGTTGTGACATAACATCAGTGCTGATTACTGGAGTTGAGACTGCAGTTTACATTAACAAGTTATCACTCTGAATCTTAATCTTGTAATCGTTTACATTTGAATCCAGCATCACTGAATTCTCACCCACGCTCCGGGATAATCCTGGAACTTCCCTTAAACTCCAGAATCCTGAAAACCACACTGATACAATTACACGGTTATATTCTTACACTCGCTTACTCAACACATTTTTAACACACACGCATAGTATACAGGAGCTATGCTATAATCAAAGTGTATGTGTGCGTGCATGCGTGTGTGTGTGTGTGTGAAGCTGGGTTTCGTTAAACCAGAAACTCAAAAACTGAGTCAAGTTGTGATCCACATCCTACATGTGCACACACACACACACACACACACGCACTCCATTTAAAATTCTGTCTGGTTTGAGGCTGCTATATATATATTTTTCTTTCTAAATTGTCTGTTTGTGCCTATGTATATTTGGTTTGTTTCTGTTGGGTTTTTTTTCTCTGTGAGAATGAGAAAGTTTGAAGCTGTATGATTTCAGAAGAATTTCCAAAGTAACTTTGTGTTTTTGTTCTGTTTCTATTCTTCATATTGTTTTCATTTTGTGTGTCATCCAGTATGTTTGCCTGTGGTCCATTCCTTTCATAGCTTATTGTGCATGGTTGATGTTTTTGTATGGTGGTGGTCTTTCATTCTTAGATGATTAGCTGATTTAGCCCTTTAAAATGAAGTAAAGGTCTGGGCTGGATTATAGTTCAAGCTCAGAAGGTTTGGTGGACGGCATCTTTATTCTTTGTGGTTGTGAACTTCAGAAGTTCACTGTAAGCTTATAACAATAAAGTAAATCTAAAAGGTAATAGAAAACAAGCTTTTTCTTGTTCTTGTGTCACACAAGTACTATGTATATGTATTGTATTCTTAAATTCCCAGAATAAACCTTCCACAATATGTTTGGCAGCTTTAAAAACAGTTATTTGTGTTGTCATGCAGCCATATAATTGCCTACTTTCATATTTCTGTGCTTATTTTAAAGGTTCAGTGTATGACATTTAGCAACATCTAGTGGTGAGGTTACAAATTGCAACCAACGGCTCACTCCACCGTTCCACTCTCCCTTTCGAAGCACTACTGCGGCTGATAGAGAACAAAGATGTTGTTACGTTTTCGCTTCTTTGCCGAAGGAGATAACATATTGACGAAAGCAGTTTGTCCGTTTAGGGCTACTGTAGAAACAACATGGCAAATTCAATGCAAGGGGACCCGGCGGAGTATGTAGATAGAAATAGCTCATTCTAAGCTAATAAAAACAAAACGCTTCATTATGTAAGGTCTTTATACACCTCTGAAGACATGTGTATATTATATTGCATTTCTGTCAATATTTCCTCCAAAATATGACACATTGAACCTTTTAGTATTTAGCAACTTGGCAGGAGTCTTACTTCTCATTTCACATATGAAAAGGTTGGTCCGACAGAAATGTTGAAGTCTTATTACTCCTTTCACATATGAAAAGGTTGGTCTAACCTTGTTGAAGTCTTAAAAGTAAAGTATCAAAAAAGCTTATTTCAATGGCAAGAGATATACAACGCCAAAAGTTACATTTTTAGTTTAAACAGGTATTTATAAATCTTAACCAACATTATGAGTGGACCTAAAATACTATAAATGCGTAGAATATGGTCCCTTTTTTTTTTTTTTTTACAATCTTCCCATATTATAGAGATTTACTTATTTTTATTTTTTGACTTTTTTAAAGGAAATGTGGGATGTTATATCCTGGTTGTGTTAGTCTGTTAGAAGGAGGAGCAAATATGGGTAATCTCTTGCACATTGTTCTCATTATAGTTGAGGGGCCGTACATGTATCCTTGCTGAAAGGATACGAAACTGTCCAAATATCTTTGAAAAGTGTTTCAAATTACAACATCTGATAGGAGAGAGGTGAAATGGGCTTTCTCTGATTTCACAACTTCACAGATTGAACTCAGCTTTCTGTTGTCCTAGCTTCACCCCAAAGTACCAAACTCAGGCTGAGGTTCATATTCGTACACTTCCCACACTGATATCAAAGTATTTGAGCCTAAAAAATAAAGTCCATTGCTGTTTATTTCACCTCTTTCTCTCCTTACACATGCCAAATCTGTTGAGAAATTGTGATAAAACTTTTGAGATTCTTTTGTGAAAAAGTTTCATCATCACCGTATCAATCTCCGCCTTGGTCCGTGGACCAGCCTGTGCATGAGGGCTGGAGAACTTTGGTTAAAAATCAAGAACTGGGATGAGACGTCTGTAATTGTAGATCTTGCTCTCAATGTTTTGATGTGGAATTGTAGTGAAATTCTGTGAGAGTTGGGTGGACGTGCTTTTGTTTGTGGCTTTTGGGGTCATATGAAGGTTTAGATGAGAAGATTTCCAAACCCTTTTATTTCCTTCCATTTACGGTTTGTTGTTCTGACCTCTGTATGAAATCCATATTTCAACTCTAAAGGTAAACCAAAGTGCAGAAAAGGGCTTTAAGATGTTAGATAGATAACCCGCTCCTTTAACATACGGAAGATTGTTTCATTTTACATGATAGAATGTCCTCGACCAAACATCTGGAGACCAAAGCAAGCAAACATATTCTGGTGAACCACCACACCTCTGCTGGGAGTCATTAGAAAACATAATAACGTCCTTTAAAATCACTTTAATGACTTTGTTACATTTTTGACTGCTCTTAAATCTGATAAACGTAAAAAATGATGTAGGTCCCTGTAGTTACAGTTTAAATGAAGTTCATTTAGTGTAAAAGGTGAGCTTCAACACATGCTTTACATGAACAAGCCAGGAAGCTTAAAGTGATAGTTCACCCAAAACTAGTTCTTTGGCAGGACACAAAATAAGATATTTCGAAGAAAGTTGGTAACCGAACAGCACTTGCCCCAATTAACTTCTATTGTATGAACACAAAACCAATGGAAGTAAATGGGGGCCAATTAACAACATTCTTCAAAATATCTTCTTTTGTGTTCTGCAGAAGAAAGTCATACAGGTTTGAAATAACAAGAGGGTGATTAAATGATGACAGAATGTTTATTTTTGGGTGAACTTTTACTAGAAGTGGGTTTATATAGATGTATAAGGTGTTGTTTTTGTCATCTGTAACTTGTGTGAGAATGTTGCTTCTCAATTTGGGTATGTTTTTGATGTGTGTGTGTGTGTTTGTTTTAAGTTTTGTTAGTGCATGTGCTCATGTGTGCTTCTATGTATGTACATGTTCATGTTAAATATACAGTCGTGGCCAAAAGTTTTGAGAATTACATAAATATTAGTTTTCAAAAAGTCAGCTGCTAAACTGCTTTTAGATCTTTGTTTCAGTTGTTTCTGTGATGTACTGAAATATAATTACAAGCACTTCATACGTTTCAAAGGCTTTAATCGACAATTACATGACATTTATGCAAAGAGTCAGTATTTGTAGTGTTGGCCCTTCTTTTTCAGGACCTCTGCAATTCGACTGGGCATGCTCTCAATCAACTTCTGGGCCAAATCCTGACTGATAGCAACCCATTCTTTCATAATAACTTCTTGGAGTTTGTCAGAATTAGTGGGTTTTTGTTTGTCCACCCGCCTCTTGAGGATTGACCACAAGTTCTCAATGGGATTAAGATCTGGGGAGTTTTCAGGCCATGGACCCAAAATTTCAACATTCTGGTCCCCGAGCCACTTAGTTATCACTTTTGCCTTATGGCACGGTGCTCCATCGTGCTGGAAAATGCATTGTTCTTCACCAAACTATTGTTGGAAGAAGTTGCTGTTGGAGGGTGTTTTGGTACCATTCTTTATTCATGGCTGTGTTTTTGGGCAGAATTGTGAGTGAGCCCACTCCCTTGGATGAGAAGCAACCCCACACATGAATGGTGTTAGGAAGCTTTACTGTTGGCATGACACAGGACTGATGGTAGCGCTCACCTTTTCTTCTCCGGACAAGCCTTTTTCCAGATGCCCCAAACAATCGGAAAGGGGCTTCATCGGAGAATATGACTTTGCCCCAGTCCTCAGCAGTCCATTCACTATACTTTCTGCAGAAGATCAATCTGTCCCTGATGTTTTTTGGAGAGAAGTGGCTTCTTTGCTGCCCTTCTTGACACCAGGCCATCTTCCAAAAGTCTTCGCCTCACTGTGCGTGCAGATGCGCTCACACCTGCCTGCTGCCATTCCCGAGCAAGCTCTGCACTGGTGGCACTCCGATCCCGCAGCTGAATCCTCTTTAGGAGACGATCCTGGCGCTTGCTGGACTTTCTTGGACGCCCTGAAGCCTTCTTTACAAGAATTGAACCACTTTCCTTGAAGTTCTTGATGAACCTATAAATTGTTGATTTAGGTACAATCTTAGTAGCCACAATATCCTTGCCTGTGAAGCCATTTTTATGCAACGCAATGATGGCTGCACGCGTTTCTTTGCAGGTCACCATGGTAAACAATGGAAGAACAATGATTTCAAGCATCACGCTCCTTTTAACATGTCAAGTCTGCCATTCTAACCCAATCAGCCTGACATAATGATCTCCAGCCTTGTGCTTTGTCAACATTCTCACCTGAGTTAACAAGATGATTACTGAAATGATCTCAGCAGGTCCTTTAATGACAGCAATGAAATGCAGTGGAAAGGATTTTTTTGGGATTAAGTTAATTTTCATGGCAAAGAAGGACTATGCAATTCATCTGATCACTCTTCATAACATTCTGGAGTATATGCAAATTGCTATTATAAAAACTTAAGCAGCAACTTTTCCAATTTCCAATATTTATGTAATTCTCAAAACTTTTGGCCACGACTGTACATGTTTGAAACTCTAGAGAACAAAAATAATTGTATTTGCCTAATCGTGATGTCAATTCTCTCTGTCTTTCTCTCTTCACAGCAGCCAGCGAGGGGAGGATAAATGGAGGAGAGGATTTTTTTCAAAAGGTGAGACCATTTCTGATTTGTCAAATTATTACTTTTGTTTAAACCGCTCTGTTTGTTATTTTAACTTATTGGTTTTCGATGCTCCATCTGCAATCATATCCTTATTACTTTTTTCAGTAAAATTATAAATACCTTTTTGTTTACACATTATGTTTTATTTTCAATAATTTTAATGCACGGTAAATGTAGAACTTGTTTTTAAAAGTGTGAACACAGTGTATACAACTGTCATCATAATTTAAATTAGGGTTGGGCCGATAGACGATGCCATCAGCTGATGGCTGATAGTCTTGACGATGTTGAGCCAGCATCGTGATTCCAACAAATGTTTCACTTTCGTCATGTTTCGTCAGGTGGTCGCTGCTCTGTGCTGCTGGCTGCAAATTGAGTTGTAAACAAATACGAACAAAGCTAATGGGCATAAAACTCACACTGTACAGATCCGACTGGCCTGACTTTATAACTGTGGGGCTCGCGCTGTATGAAGAGGACGCGTTGCGTAGTTTGCGCCTGCCTTTAATTTTTGACAAATTAAAATATAAATATGTCTTTTAATAACATATGTGACATTATATCCACAAATAATTAAACCAAATTGCATGTTTGTGACATTTGAACGTCGTTTCTTACCTTAAAACCGAGAGTAAATGGCTTTACCTCGCGGAAGGTCTACATTTGGTAAAAATGAGCTAATAAAATATTTCAAATTCACATTTCATGTCCAGTTTTTTCTCATGTGGCGAGTAGCTGTGTAATAAGTGGATGAAATAAGCAATATAATTTCGCTTTTTATTATTTCGCGAAATTACTCCACTTCGTGTCGGGTCCTGATCACACTGTCGGGGCTTATTTCTGCGATAACAACCGTCTGCCTGTACATTATCCCTTACATAAAGAAGATATGGGTCTGCGCAGCTCAAGTTGTAAAAAGACGACGTGTCTCACTTTATAACTCTTTTATTTAATATAACATCAGATTTATAGAAGATGTGTCTCTGCGCAGCTCGTGGCTAAAACAAAGGCACAAAAAGCGCTTAGGTCTTGTGGCGCTTTAAAACGCTGCAGGGCAATGTCACTGTCATGTTACACTGTCTCCGATGCCAATTTGGTAGACAACCAACCCTAATTGAAATATCATATTTGTGTTTTCGGTGTGTTTGTGGGTTTAAATGATGTTCATTTACTTTTTATCATTACCTGGAATTAATTAAACCAAACCCGGAATCTTGTGGGGGTGTTTGCCTGCGAATAGTACTTCTTGACCGAGGGGGGGGGGTTTGGGGGGGTTGATGCGCATTGTACATGTTACATTGTACGCCAGATGACCAGTCCGCCCCTGCTAGCTTCCATGCAATTATCTTTTGATAGGTTTCTGATACACAAAGATTACAAGGCCAATGAAATCATCTGAATATTCTTGGTTTGGCTCAGATGAATGTGGTTTGCTTACAGTCTGTGTCCAGCTGTACTCCGGTTGCAGTTTTGATTACTGGTTTCTGTCCTCACGTGCACTTTTGCTTTTCGTGGCGGATCTCGAAAGCCTTCAGAAAATGTGGTTGGGTTTAGTGAAATGTCAGTTCTGTCAAGCAAATATATATTTTCTGGAATGTGTGTCATCGAAGCAGATTTGATGAAGTGTCTTTTATTTAAGGCATCAAATAAAATGGACGAAGATGAAATATTCTTAAATGGGTTAAAAGAGGCTGAAGTTTTGAGTCTTGTCTTTGGTTGAGACTTGAGAGAGTGTTCTGCTCTTCATATTGTGTTTAAATAATCAATATTTTAGTCTGTTAGTTAATTTATGGTGACTTGCAATAGTTGCCTTGATAATTTGTGAATAACCAAGTGTTTTCTATTATTTTATTGATATCTATTTTTACTGGTTTCCTCTATGGCATCACACTTTCAGGTCTTTTTTCCTGTCTTTCTTTACCATCTGACTATTTATCTAGTCATTCAGCAACACTGTGCTGCAATGACAGAGTCTTTGTGCTAGAGGTCGACCGATATGCGTTTTTCAGGCCGATACTGATACCGATTATTTCCATGTGAATTAGACCGATAACCGATATTTTGAACCGATATATATATATGGGTGTAAAAACGTAAATGTATATAGAAATTAAGAACACAGTCTCTGAAACATTTGAAACATTTTTAATTCTGACTGAGAAATCTTAATAATAAAACTTATATTAGTAACAATATGTTCTGATGACTTAAACATTGCATACATTACTAGAACTATTCAATTAATCATTTTGCTCATCATTGGATTAGCACAATTTGAATTTATATAATAAGTGTAAATAATTGAATTGCCTTCATAGCTTTATTGTGTATGTTGTTGAAAAGGCCTCAAATGTTTTTATGAAGCTATAACATTAAAAGCATATTTTAGCCACACTTAGTTAGTACATTAGCCTATTCCTTGAGTGTATTGTCTGCAAGACGGGCATTTAATCACAGCCATGTGTGTCTCTGAACATTTATGTGTATAAGTAAGTTGCGAAAAATAACTTGATCTAACATTTGTCGCGAGCAGCTTAAGAGGCGGAGTCTTTGTGTGTGTGCACGCGTGCATGAGAGCGCTCTGACTGAAGACCGACGATTCAAGTTCTTTATGCTTTAAAATGGCTTGTATTTTTGAAATGGCGTAACTTAAAATGACGTGCAAAACGCCAGCTCGATCAATTACAAGAAACGCGTCTGCAGTGTGCTGCTCGCTTGCAGAGCAAAATCATTGTCATACTATGGATGCGAATATGTATGATAATAATGCGTAAATGCTGCGGAGCCTGCAGGAAACCCGCAAAGCTGCTCCGAAATTCAGGCAGTAATTATATTGAAGTGTTTTGCATCTTCAGTGTAGTGGATTGTGATTTATTTCAACGTCTGATGCTGTCTTACCTCAGAGAGCATGAACCCGAAGCAGCTCCAGTCAGTAAGTGCGTTCGGTGCGAGAGGGAAAAAAACTTTCTGTTCCGCAGCTTCATGATTTGATTGGCCGGACTCGTGACTTAGTCCCAGCAAATCAGAGGGGCAGTGGGCGGGCATTACTCTAGGCAACAAACTAGAGTGACGTGTTCTGACCGCTCTCACTAAATCCTTGGCTGCGTCAGAGCGAAATAGCGCATTTCAAAATTACATGACTTTATCGGCAAATCGGCTTTGAAAATGACCGATATCGATTATCGGCTAAGTCCTTAATATCGACGCCGATAATCGGCCAGTTCGATAATCGGTCGACCTCTACTTTGTGCACATACAGTACACATTAAAGTATAACCATGAGGCAAAAACCAAAGATATTATTTACAAATTATTTATTTTATTTTGATTATTAAAAATAGGAAAGTCTCATATTGTGCACGCGACAATTTGTAATACAGAGTAAAAAGGATGTATGCTTAGCGAACATGTACTTTAGGAACTGACCCAAGGGGTGCTTAACTCTTTGAATACAAATTGAATACAGAAACATACAGTACTGCTGATATTTCAGGGTGCAAGTGCACAGCTGTTACTGTTATTATGTTGATATGCGTTTCACTATGAGCCCATCTTATAGATCTGTAAATAAACTGTAAGGTCTGTATGGTGTTGTTATCATCATACACACCTGTGCACTTCACTCTCCAGTGAAAGTTGCATTCCCACTCCTCATCTCCTCCCTGATTCCTCTTTCCTCTCCGTGCTCTACCCCTCCTCAGCTGAAACAACAGAGGAAACAGGAAACAGATCACTCCTGCACATGCAGTCTCATATACACATCATTTGTAAAATATAAACACCCTGCTCTCCATCACCGTGCCGATTTTAATGACTTAATGAACATCAGAGTTCGTGCGACGCGTCCCTGGTGCTTCAAAGTCAATGGCGTCTGAAACTCTTTCTCCGGCAACTGTTTATGTTTCTCTGACAGAACGATATTGGGTGTGGGGTAATAGAAAAGGTGAATTTAAATGTATATTTAACCCAATTTACTGAAATCGTCTGACCCATTTGAGAGGTATGTGCTGGTCCGTCACAAAAATAAACCACAAACCCTAAAACTGCTGTGTGGTCTGTCAGAAATCTCCATCATCTGCCGATCGGAGCCAAAGAAAGCAGTCAAGAAAGAACGTGAGAGTAGGTCAATAATGAAGCTCTATAGAACACGCAGCGGCGTGGCAGCAAAACTCAAAAACACAGAATGGAAATTGGAATTGGATCTCTGCCTGTATAAACTTTCAGCATTGTTCACCTTTTTATCCCGGTCTAAAGTGTCCGGTTTCCTTATAGAAGTTTTAATTGTGTCTCCATTGAGTTCAAGGTCATTAGTGTAGGGCAGTGTGTTCCAACATGACATGTTTTATCAATGGAAACAACTTAACTCAAAGGGATGTCCCTATTGCAAATACTACATAATGATTTTTTTCCACAGCTGCGGACAAAACATGCTTTGTTTCTTAAAGGGATAGTTCACCGGAAGAAAAAAAACCTGTCATCATTTATTCACCCTCATGTTGATCAAAACCTGTATGTGACCAAAGAAGATATTTTGAGAAATGTCTCGGTGGTTATGTGTCCATACAATAGAAGACAATGGAAAACACAGTGTTGTTTGGTTACCAATGTTCTTGAAAATACCTTCTTTTGTGTTCTGCATGAGAATGAAAGTCATACAGGTTTGGAATGACACATTTTCATTTTTTGGTGAACTATCCTTTACACTCTGGACACTTTTGACCCACATGTTAATGATGGGATTTTTTACCTTTATCTGGGTCAGAAGACCATCATTACCATATGTATAAAGTTGATAATACAACATATGTCATTTTTGGATTTAGGAAGTCCTGCAAATATTTTTTTTACAGGGGTACAAGTGATTGCGACAAAATTCAGTTTCAACATTCATGTGCATTTTAGGTAGTCATATGGTATTTTTTTTTTATCCAGCGCTAAAGGAAGTGCAACCTCATTTGAGCATACCATTGAATTCCCAAAGTGTGCATAGTCCACCGTTTCATTATAACTTTGCTCTGAACTTTGCCGTGTTACTTTATTTCACACCTTTAAATCACCGGATGCGTCACAGCTGTGCACGAGATTTACAGACTTAAGAGGATCTACAGAGATTAATAAACGGTTTACACCGTTCCGCTGTATTAAAAAAATCTCATGTCCTTAAATTTTGACAAAATAAAATAAAAACTGCTGTTGAACCCCAGCTCCCAAGATTAATGAAAACTGTAAGGGTGGGCCGAAATTCCTGAAGAACTCATGGGACATAATGTTCCCGGCTTATGTGCGGGTCGTGCAGCAGAAGGTGTAAACATTCAATGTGAAGTACAGGAAGTAAAGTACTGCATGATGTCATCCTAATTGTCTTATAAAATGATGATATCTATTCGATTGATAAGTAATAATAATGATGATAACTGAGGTTGCTCTACAAGAAGCAAGCCATTTATCATTAGTTGTGCTTTTGTGCATGTTGCTTAAAGTAGTCTTTTGAGTACTTACTACATGTAGGTCTGTCTTATACGCTCTAAAACTCAATTTTGCTAAGACTCACCCACTTGGGGCGTACTCGCATTTAGCCTGGTTGCTCTCAACCGTGCTCAAGCGCGATTGTCCCCACTCCCTCGGTGGCCTGCACTCACATTTTACTTTATCATCTGCACCCGAGCACGCTTTCATCATTCTTCGGTTTATGGCTTATTAGTTGGGTTTAACTTCTTGCGCGTGCTGCACAGACCGGTCCTCTGATGATAGCCTATCATTGTCATACGAGAGCTCCATAACTATTCTCGCTATTAACAAGTTGCTTATTAGCATGCATATTATTACAATATCGTCTGTTTATTAGCACTCATAAAGCAAATATTCTGCGTGATCATATTCTACATCCCTACCCAATACCTAAACCTAACAACTATCATACTATTAATAAGCACCAAATCAGGAGTTTATTTAGGCAAAAGACGTAGTAAATGGTTTGTTAATAGCTTGGTACATGATTTTCAGGGGGGGAAGAATTTTCAGTCTCAGAAAATGTTATAGTAATATTAAGATACCACTATATCGGTTTTTGGCTTCCAATGTTCAAGAAATATCAGTAATCATTATCAGCCAAAATTTACATATCAGTGCAGCCCTAGTTCAGAGGCAGCGTTTGTGCACGAAGGAAGCTCAGAGAATAGTTCCTTAGACACAATCTAAAAAATGGTGGGTTATGTTCAACCCAGCCTTGGGTCAAAAAGGGACAAACCCATCCATTGGGTTTTAAACTAACCTATCACTGCCGTTCATCTGTAACCTCGTATCTCTCTCGTATCTATTTTTTTGTTTTTGTTTTGTTTTGCCATAAATCATTATTATTAGTCACCCTTTATGTTTGTCATTGGGTTTTGCAAATATCTAACCAATAAAAAATATTAAATGGTGGTTGTCTACTTTGACAAGTGCAGAGTTTTTTTTTTCTATTTCCTGAAAAACAGTAAATTTGGACATATAGGGGCGGTTTCCCGGACAAGGATTATTTTAAATCAGGACTAGGCCTTGGTTAAATTAGGATATTTAAGTCAATTTAAAAAACATATTTTACAAACAACTTTACAGGCCTGCATCTTGAGACAAAACAATCGCACTCATATATTTTAAGTTATGTCAGTGCAAGTTGTTTTCGATCAAGACGCCTCTAACATTTAAGTTAGTCTAGGACTAGGCTTAAGCCCTGTCCGGGAAACCGCCCCATAATGTTTTAGAAGGAAAGCGACGCTATGGTGCGTTGTTTTAATCCATTGTTCGGTCAAATATAAATCATTTTCTTGGTTGATTTTACTCAACGGCTGGGTTCGTCCCTTTTTACCACACAGTGGGTCGAAAATAACTGATTTGTCTTCTTTATACATATAAACTCATTTTATTCTTATAAGCAATCCTTTTCACAGTTATTACTATTAATATACGTCACATGGGAAATTTATTATACACAGAGCTTACAAGCACTATATAAAAGAGTCCTATTACAAACGTAAACAATTTCAAGTTTCATTATTTATTTTTTTTAGCTGCAAAATTGCACAATTGTAAAAATGAAGGTCTGTAGAAATAAACTTGAATTGAAAGTAAAATGACCAACCACAACTAGTTTCATTTTTATGTGCTAATATCAACAGCAGCAACTGCAGACATTTGATAAATGGGACGTCATCAAACTGTAAAACGGAGAACAGCAAAAAATTCTTATCTCTTGCCATTGTTGTGTCTGATACACATCAGGGTGTGCTGACATACCTACATTCGCCGAAACTGCTGAAGGTTGTGTGGAAAACTGCACTCAAGTTTTTTTCTTTAATCTCTGCAGTTTCATGCTTTCTGGAGGAAATCGAGTTTGTAGCCAAAACTTTTCATGAGAACTGCTGTACAGTGAAGGCTCTCTTCGCCAAAGGGTTTTTATATGCAGGAAAACGGATAGCACACCACAAAATGGTTACAGAAATGTGTTTTGTATCGAGACAAATACATTTCTTGCCAATGTTGTGGTTTAAAAAAATGAATTTGCATGAAAGAAAATAGTGTGGCGCTATGCCTTATACCAGAGCTCTGTGCAAAATAATTTGATTTAACATTGTCTATATGTTGTCTATTTATATCAGTACAAATTTCCAAATTGTTTCCACTCTTACTGGTCCTCAATGTACACAAAACACATCCGCATAGAATATATATACTTTTTCTCTCGCTTCTTGCACATATGCTACTGGTTAGTAGTACACTAGGCCTATTAAAGGTTTGCTGCCAACTGGCATCTATGTTTCAAGGGTTCGAGGCGAGCCAGGTGCGTGTGTGAGAGAGAAAGAGAGCGAGAGAGGGGCATGGGTTTACCCCAGACGTTTTTACACAGTTTAAATATTTCTGTCAAAGTTAATATAGTGCGTGCAGAGTGCGACTTTGTGTGTTGTAGAATGTGTTGTCATTGTTCGTGTGTCTTGCGTTTTTGAATATATTCACGACTGGTTTCAATTTCCTCTGGCGCGCTCTCGTGCCAAATGAATATGTATTTCCTTTCAACTTTTTGATGTTTATGTTTAAGGTAATGGATGAGACCAACACTCAGATCGCCTGGCCATCCAAACTGAAGATCGGAGCCAAGTCCAAAAAAGGTATACACACGCAGACAGACGCTATAGTTATGGCAGTCGTCCCTGCTCAAGTCACGACACAAACTACGGCCTGTTCACAAGCAGCTGTTTCTAACTGAGAATGTGGTTTTATCCAGCTGGTAGGCTGCTGATCGGTTGGTCTGTGCCGAATGGATGTTTTGTTTTCATATTTTAAGAACGCAGACAATCCCTTGGGTGCTTATTGAAAGATATTGCATGTGATTTCCTTTTTCTTTACAATGTTGAATAAATGCATACTTTTCCATGATCGTCTCTGCACTGATTTGTTGAGGAGACGTTTCATGGCTAATGAAGACGGCAGGATTTTTCATAAATTTGTGATTCTCTGTGGCAACAGTTCAGACTCTTATTTTAGCATTCAAAATCTGCAGAAAATGTGAAATGACCTGGCAATACAAATGCAAGGCCACTTGCAAAATGAAGGAACGTTGAACATTTTGTTTTAAAAGCCAATAGTATAACACAAACGAACAATGATGCCAAGTCCTTATTGTTTCTGACCTTCTGAATGTGCCAGACTACTCGGTGTTCATTTAAATACCTCATACATCGTTCATTCCAATAGAAATTGAGTCATCTGCACTTTCATTGTCTATCTTTCACTGTCCCTTCATAACTATCTTTGTTATTGTGTCCAAAATCTCTTATTTCCTCTTTTTCCCTTTTCAGATGTCTCAAAAGTCCCTCTTTCATCCTGCAGTAAATACTGTATGAACTATATTTTACATTCTCTGCTCTCTAACTGTTCTTCTCATTTTCTCTCATTGTCCCGCCCCTTTCGGCCGCAGCCTGTAACAGATGTTATCAATCGGAGTCATGTCAGTTTAACTCTGTCTTCAGTAGGAGCGCTTTTAAATGAGACTGTCTGCCGGACGGACGAAAATCAGCGCGTCTTAACCAGGGTGTAGACAGTTTGATTAAAAAAAAGACAGTTTGGTTAAAAACAGATCATGTTTGAAGCCCCATCCAAGACACTGTGGACAATTCCAGTCGAACATTTGGACACATCTACTCGTATTTTAGTTAGTCTATTTTCCTTTTTTTTCAATAATAGTGAAGCCATTAAGACTATGAAATAACACAATTGGGACTATGGGAATTATGTATCAACAAAGATGCATTTTAGCCATATTTAAAGGGATGGTTCACCCAAAAATGAAACTTATTTTATAATTTACAGTACTTGCCATCATGTCATTCCAATCCTGGGGTGCGTTTCCTGAACAACGTCATAACGTGCTGGTTAACCACCATAGTACGATGCATCATTTGAGAAACTAACCAGCTACTCATGACTGTTTCCCGAAAACATTGTCATAGTAAACATAGTAACATTGTCGCTCATCTGTCGTTTGAACCACGTTGGTTCAACAATATAGTTGATGACGTCACATAGGGGCTGGAGTAATACCGTCTTCTAATCAATCTGTTCATGAAAATTTAATGTCATATTATTGCTTTAAATAACGTACGCTACAACTATTTTTGTTATCGTATTTTTTGCTCTCTGTTGTTTTATTTCACGATATAATTCATTTATAAGTTTCCTCCTATGTCACTCCTCCCAGGGATTCCCCAGGGTCCTAGAGCACGTAGGGTCCAAGCGCATGCGCACTTTTAAAAAACACCGCTTCTATATTCTTGACAAACTAAAAGATGTAAAATTTAATTTGCATATTTCGAATGATGGATATCGAAGAATGCACTGCATGTTGCTTGGTTACTTTGCTTAAAAGCATGATGCATGTAAGTCTACATGTCATAATATCAAGGAACTGTGCTTCTAACCACAGCTCTAGATCTGTAGTTCCAACCACGCAACTTTGCGATGCTGATGACGGAACTTGGGACCATAGTTGGCTAACGATGCTTTTGGGAAGCACACCCCCTGTATGACTTTCTGTAAAAATATAATTTTCTGTATGAACACAACAAACAACACTGGCCCCCATTAATTTCTGTTGCATGGTGCGTTTATCAAAATATCTTATTTTGTGTTGCACTTAAGGAAGTCATACAGGTTTTGAACGACATGAGGGTGAATAAATGACAACAGAATGTTTATAGTGAACTATCCCTTTGAGCTCTTATATGCTGGGCCCTTTTGGCTGCTTTCCTTCTCTATCCAGTCACAAAACATTCGTTTTAAATTGTACCACAATGTGCACGTGTCTACAAAACTAATTTATGCATAAGATGTTTTTGGTACTTCAACACAGATGTGGATATAAACCCCATGTAAGCACGCATGAACTGGTCACATTCTACACACACATGGATAGACATTCTCCATTCATAAACATGCTGGCCACGCACACACACACATACACGCACACACATACACGCACACACACACACACACACACACACACACACACACACACTGGAGTTGATGACTACCACATGGCAGAATGAAACTAAGTTGGACATGGAGACCCCGTGGTGTGTGATGTGTGTGTGGTGTGGTGAGAGAGAGAGAGAGAGAGAGATCCTTCCTGTTTTATTCCCCCCTGCTCCTCAATCCCTAATTTTGACCGTCCGTGGGTGTGTGTGAGGATTAGATGAAGTGAGTCAAGGAATGTGTGGAGGAAAACAGAATTCCAAGAAATGACACCACCGTGGCTATTTTTAAAGCACATATGTACATTTCTGAAATGCGTGCGTGGGGGTAGATAAGGATTACATCTCAACCATTGAACAGCTGGGGTTGTAACAGCAGTTTTGATTTGATTCAGCATGAAGGAATGGAACATATTGAATGCATTCTGAAGCATCATTATCAGTGACTCTTGGCTTTTGCTTGCTCTCCTCACCAGATCCACATATCAAAGTAAGCGGAAAAAGGGAAGATGTGCGAGAGGCGAAGGAGAAAATAATGTCCGTTCTTGACACTAAGGTAAACACGCTACATGTCTGATTGGCATGGTAACAGCAGTGACTCTGTCAATCTTCCTTAAAAAATCTGTTATGCCTATTTTCTTAATAGCGCTATTAAAGGGAAAGTCCACCCAAAAATGAAAATTCTTTCATGAATTACTCACCTTCAAGTAGTTGCAATCCTGTATACATTTCTCTTAGTTCTGTTGAACACAAAGAAAGATATTTAGAAGAAAGCGGCAACTGAGATTTCTGGTATACTAGAGCTGGATATTTCTAGTATACTGGTAGTCAAGGGTGCCCCAGAACTGTTTGTTCTCCTAAATTCTTGTATCTTCTTTTGTGTTTAACAGAACAACCAATAAATTGTATTTTTGTACTATGGTAGTCAATGGTGCACCAGGAAAGCCAACATTCTTCTAAATATCTTATGTCCTATATATTTTATATAACATATTATTTTTTGCCTCTACTTCGCTTCCCTGTATGTACTGTGAAACTGCTTTGGTACCACACAATATTGTGAAAAGCCCTAAATAAGTAAGTTTGAATTTAACTGAATCTATACTTTAGTGGGATCTTGTATCAAAATTGCAATACAGGTTGTATTATTATGTTGAAATGTATACAAATAATATGAATATAAAATTAAACTTGTTTTGTAGTAGTTTGGTACCCATGTGCTGTTTCACAGACAGGTGACTTCTTTCTAACCTTTTAACTGTTTATTTTTTTCCTCTGGATAATTATTGTGATTGTGACTCAAATACTGAGTTTTATGATTTGAGAGAAGACTGTGTGTTTGTTATTCGACCCTGTTGCCTGGTCCATGATAAAAAATTTTTCCGATACTAAACACTAAATTAGCTACGCTCACTTAATGTGGCAAATTTCTGGACAACAGAGGTGAGCTTGAATCTAATTTACAGAAGATTCCATAAACAACCTAAATGAATTCAAGATGTTTCTGAACACTTCTGAAAACACATCCAAAATCGTCTGCGGTCGGCTTAGTTACTGTAGCTAAGACCACAGAGCCAACAGAAACCAGATTTAAGGGTCGTACTTTGTTTTCGACAGGTCTTCATGAGCGCAGTGTTGTTGTTGTTTTTAAGTTTTGACCTTTGACATCCACAGAGTAATCGTGTGACCCTGAAGATGGATGTATCGCACACGGAGCACTCTCACGTGATCGGGAAAGGAGGAAATAACATCAAACGAGTGATGGATGAGACGGGCTGCCACATACATTTCCCAGACTCCAACAGACACAGTCAAGGGGAGAAAAGCAACCAGGTACAACCATATAATCGAGTAGATAAACTTTTAAATTTGAATATTTCGAGTTTGAATGAACTAAGTGATTATGTTCAGTTAATTCTCATGTGAAGGAGTCGGCCGTAGCATAGAGTACTAGCCAACATTCACCATCCAGCAGCAGTATACAGCTGAATCATTTTATTGGCTGAGGCTCATCAAGCAGTTTGTATTGGCCGGAGGATATGAATGGTTCATGGTACGATCTGATTGGTCGTTGGACAGCTGTCAGATTTAAATAGACTGCTGAGTGGTCTGACAAGGTTTGGAATTGAAGTGATGATTGCATACACACACGTGTACAAACACTGAGTTCAGGGCCGTACCAGATGGACTCTGAAATGGGGGCCATTAATTCTCACCTGGTTCCAAATGGCCCTCTGCCACTCACACACATGCTCGGATTTAATGGTTTGATGGGTAATAAATCAGGTTGCTGGATGTATGACCGCGTGTTATTTGATCTTAACCAAAACTTCTTGCAGGATGGGAATAAACATCTGCACTTATTACGGTAAAAGATCAAGAGTACAATCATTTCTTTGTCTCTCTCCCTCTGTCAGGTGTCGATAGCGGGGCAGCCGGCTGGCGTAGAGGCAGCGAGAGTTAAAATACGAGTGAGTTTTATATAAAACCTTGACCTCTGCTTTATAAACACAGCCCTTCTTTCTTTCTCTTTCTCCAGGAAAGTACTTTCTCTTTCATTCTTCTCTCTCTCTCTCTCTCTCTCTCTCTCTCTCTCTCTCTCTCTCTCTCTCTCTCTCTCTCTCTCTCTCTCTCTCTCTCATGCTTGGTGTAGTTACTTCCAGTCATGCTTAGTTGGCTCTTTTTGCTGCACCCTAGTGGCCAAAGTGACACCATCATCACTTTTTGGTACCACTGTATGTGTTCATGTATTGTCATTTTCTCTTTCTGTCTGTAGGAGTTATTGCCGTTGGTACTGATGTTTGAATGTAGTGGGGTGGTGAAACACGTGGACTGTAGCTCACCTGTAGTTCAACATATATCCCACACATACAACGTCTCAATCTCCTTTAAACCACCCTCCTGTCTCTATGGAAACACCGCCATTGTCCGCGGCAACCAGAACAATGCCAATGGTGTTAAGGTGAGGCATGTAGCACTACTGTAGGCACATGAACAACTGATGCATTTTAAAGAGTGTCGTGTTAACGTTTGAAGCTAAAACGTCTGGTGAGGTGTAACATATATTCAGTTTATGATTGATTCTACGATACTGGGTTCACGGTTATGGTTGTATCACAATATTTTTAATATATAATTCAAATACAGATGTATTGTAAAAACAGATATATTTCCAAAACATTTTCAATAATATTTGAAGAGTTCAGATGCAAAACCGTCGACTTGACCCTCAGACAACTTTTTGTTACAATTAGCATTTATTTTAGGCTCCAACATTTACTTCCAGCAAGTTCAGTTATTTCTATATTAATATGTGTGGAGAGCATTAACTCAACATCATAATCTCATTTTTGACGGGTGACAACATCAGAGGTTTAATTTTGACATTCTCTATGTAAATGAAAACTGATTGTGGTAGTTGACAAATAAATCGTACATGTCCTATGGTGTGACCAACTGTTAATATATTACATTGTTTTAATTATCAAAGTCAGGGAGGGTTATAATTTTAAAATTTGTTGTTTAAATTATTATTTTATTCTCTTCTACAATGTCATAAAGAAGGTTTTTAATATTCCAAGGGTTTTGAGGTATTTGAAAAGTATCAAAAATCTTGGCATACTGAAAACTTTCCGATACAGAGGTTGAAGTTCCAAAAGTTGAAATCTTTTAGTTTTAATAAAAATCAACACCGGAAAATAAAAACGCCCATATGAAGCCAAGCCTGAACAGTAACAAAAAAATGAAGTGAGTGCAACTTTTTGGGCAGAGAGAGAGGGAAAGTAGGTCATTCTGTGAAATGGAGAGATTTTGTCTTCCAGTAGAGCTGCCAGATACAAAACCCAAAAACACATCAGCCTCCATCACACACTATAAAGCATTACAAGGGACGGGAAACAGTTTTAACAATGTGTGCACGTGTTCAAGCTCACATGTGTGGGTGCAGGCCCAGTCCATGTGTAAACAGTTTGCTCTAAAAGTCTAAGAACACAAGTGGAAATGACTTACTACAAATGTTATAAAAATCTAGTATTACAAATGATATTATCAACATAAAAAAATTGATGAAAAGTGAATGTTTTTCTGTAATGACAACACTTCAATAGACTCTAGGCTTCAGTTAACATGCTAGGTGTCACAACAGTGCTTATATGATTACCTGACCTGTTTATTTTACATATTTCAGTTCATTTTACATCTCATCGCTACTTGGTTTTACATTTTTCAAAATCCTGCAACTTTGTTTATTTCCAGTTTTAAATTAGATTTTGAGTCGGTGCGGTTTCAATCGCTCGGATCCAGCTGAGGTGCTGTTATTTTATTTAACTAAAATGTTTGTGTTTCAGCGTGGTACGGCTTTGTTATTGGAGCACCTTGCTGGGTCTTTGGCCAGCTCGGTGCTGGTTAGCACACACCTGGACATCGCACCCCAGCACCACCTCTTCCTTCTAGGACGCAATGGGGCAAACATCAAGCTCATCTCCCAGCGCACGGGAGCCCACATACATTTCCCCGAGCTCAACGGGCACTCGCATTCTCCAACACAAACTAGCCGCTCAACCGTCTACATACAGGGAAACATCGACGCTGTGTGTACGGCTAGACAGCAGCTGATGGTACGTGAACATGTCGTCTTTCTAGTTCTCCGTCCGTGTCTCAGATTTAACAACTCCCTGCATATTTGTGGCCAGCTGGTGAAACCAAGTCCATGTCATTGTGGTGGTGATATAATTGAGAGGGTATTTAGATGGGAGTCACTTAAACGCTGTGAGATGATGGACTGGCCTGGTTGAAGAATTTGAGGCTTTTATCATTGTGCCCGAACTGAAGGATACTTGCCAGGTTTACTTAACTTGCCTTTTGGTTTTGGAAATGTAAAATGCAGATCTAGCAGCACTGCCTTTTAAGTTTATGATTTATAATCTATAACATAACAATTATCTAACAATTTAATGTGTGCAGTTAGAGCAGCAAAATGTAAAAGCTTTTCAGCTTTTGAAAGGGAATAGAAAATGTTGTTCATATGTTTTGTTGTTATTATCGAGTTCTATCATCCAATCAAACTTCAGTATTTAGGGAGATGTCATTAAGTAAATGGCTAATGTCTGTCACTTCTTGTAGGGTGTTACCAAGCATATGTTTGTTTCAGGGCTGTCTGCCGTTGGTGCTGATGTTTGACATTAAGGAAGAGATGGAGGTGGCGTGTCAGGTCATCACTACGCTAATGGAGCAGCTAGACGTCTTTATCAATATTAAACCTAAACCCAAACAACCCAGCAAGGTATTAAATTAAACCCAAGCACTAATTGAAACTTCCTGTCCACGTAATTGGTTGATGTGTCATGAGTTTCTCTCATGTGTCTTTCTTAGTCTGTTATAGTGAAGAGCGTCGAACGGAATGCTGGGAATATGTATGAAGTACGTGGGATCCTATTGGGTCTGGAGTCTAGCTGCATCGCCTCTGCTATAAGTAATGTCGCTGTTAATGGACATAACCCTGCCTCCCCTCCTCTGATTGGCTCAGTTGGACTGGACACTCTAGCCTCAGCTGGACTGAGGCTAAGCACTCTGGGTAATGGAGTTTACTCTGTATTTACAGTATATAGTGCATGCGTGTGTGTGTGCACGTGCACATGTGTGTGTTTGTGCCACAGATGTTGTAGATAAAGTTGTATTTAACACAAAAGTTTTTTCTTTAATTAAAATATTTATTAATAATTTGTATAATAGTATTAGTGGTACATTATTGCTGCTAATATGGTATTTATGTGGTATTTATATTCTCTCTTACTCTTCAGCTGGTCTTCTAAGCTCATCGGTCAGTCCCATTTCTAATGGTTCTCCCAGTCCAAACTGTGTTCTTAATGGACACGGCTCAGCTTTAAACATCCAGAACGGCTCGCAGCACATTCATACGGCTCACACACATTCACACACTCCCAGTCACACAGCTTCCCTTTGGGCCAGTGCTCTCGCTTCAACCGGTAACTCAGCAGGTGAGTAAATAACCATGTATTTCACAGTCAACTATACGTGGGGATGCTAAATAAAATTTTTTTCTCTATCCCCGCTTCAGGGTTTTCCTCAGACCTGATATTGCAGTCTGTGTCTCAGTCGACTCTCAGCAGCCTTCTGCTCTCTGGAGTCCAGAGTCAAACACACAGTCACACTCCATCCCCTCCACCTGGACTCGCACACATACACAAACCCGCCAATGGCGAACATCTCAATGGACACGTGAGAAACTTAACATTCATCAGAGCTTGTTTGTGTGTGCACCTGTTTTGTTTTAGACTCATTGTGCTTCCTGTGTGTGTTTCTGTGGGATGCTGTTGTGTTTGTTTGTGGTGTAGCTTGGTAGTTCTGTGTACAGTCGAATGTCCTCTGTATCGCTTAACCCCGCCCACTGTGACACGGGGCAGGACGTTATTGGACACAACCAATCAGAATCCATGTCTACTAAATCAACAGATGAAGGTATACAAGTTCTTTCTTTCTTTCTTTCTTTCTTTCGTTCTTTCTTTCGTTCTTGCTTTCTTTCTTTCTTGCTTTCTTTCTCAGTTGTATGTTTTATGTGGTTTACTTCGGTGGTGTTCAATTTAATGCCAAGCATTCATTCCATGTAGTATAAAAAAAACGTGCATGTAGTTTTTTACAAGCTTAAATTTTTTATCCTTTGTCTGTTTTACATTAGTGTGAATACCTCAATATTTAAATGTTTGCTTTTGTGTGTTTGTATCAGGCTCAGACACGTTTGTTGAAGTGGGCATGCCCAGAAGCCCATCTCATTCAGCCAATGGGATTGAGCTAAAGCAGATGCTGGCCTCTTGCACAACGTCGTCAAGGAAACGACAAACGATGGAACTTCTCCAGAGAACCAAGAACTCACTTCTGCAGTATGTTCAGTCATAAATTCTCTTGAAGTCGGCATTTTTAAAACCTTTAAAACATTGTTCCACTGAAGTCACATAGTAAAATGTTTCGAAATAACCAAATAGCATTGTTTTTGCGGTCTCAGTCAGGTCTGGATTTTTTATAATATTTAAAAATCCAATCCCATAAGTAAAATGAACATATTGCTATGAGCTGGCCATCATATTGTGTGTGTGTGTGTGTGTGTGTGTGTGTGTGTGTGCGTGCGTGTATGTAGCGTGGAGTGTGTGTTAGCAGATTCAGATTGCGAGAACACGATGGCTGATAAAAGAGCACCAGGAAGTGAGAGAGCTGCCGAAAGAAGACTCGCCCCTCATATACAGGTACAAAGACACACCCTCACACACATAAGCCTCAAATTCAAGTGTACACAAACTAAAACACACTAACTAAACTCGCACACTCTTTGTTTTCCTGTCCGTTTAGGCTTTTGACTATGAAAAAAAGAAGCTTCTGGCCACTAAAGGTGAGACTGGACTTTAAATGTTCACCGGTTATGTTGTGGTTAGACAGTTACCACATATAACTTGTTCTGTTTTTGTGTAGCCATGTTAAAGAAGCCAGTTGTGACTGAGATTCGGACCCCCACAGATACCTGGAGCGGCTTGGGCTTCTCCAAATCAATGCCAGCCGAGGGCATGAAAGAGCTGCGCAGGGCAAACCATGTGCCATACAAGCCCAGCATGAGCACAACATATGAGGTAAACACACACAAATTACAGTACATGCAGCTTGATTTCAGATCAGTGTAGTCAGTCTGTGTCTAAAGGTTAAAAAAAAATGTTTTTGTTTAATTAAAAAAGCTCTCTGTTTGTGTTGTACATTGATGTTTCTCAGGATTCTCATCTGTCTGTGTCACACTCTGGGAGTAAGGAAAGTTTGTGCAACGGCACAGATTCCGACAACTGGGGGGATCGCAATGGAAACGCTAACATCAATGGAAACAGACTTTCAGGAAACTCTGAATTTTCACCAGCTGTCAGCAGCCCGAAGAGAACTAAGAACAAATCTAGTAAGACTTTTAGGATTTTTATTTCTTGATCTCTGTCCATTAGCGCCCTGCAAATCTTGTGGACCCCCAGAGCCCACCCAAAAAGTGGTGCTTGTATGTGCAATAAAATGGTTCAGAATCACATTAGCCACATACTAACATATAACCTATGTACTGCTTTTTCTCTTCACGTGTGGGTCAGTAGGTGAGCAGTATCTGAGCAGCAGTAATTACATGGACAGTATTTCTCTGTCGGGCAGTAATGGCTGCTCCCTCAGTTCCTCCCTCAAAGGAACAGAACTCCCTGAGCTTTTCAGCAAGCTCGGCCTCGGCAAATACACGGACATCTTCCAACAGCAGGAGGTGATTCATGAACAAAGCCATTGATGTGAAAATCTGCCTTGTTTGTCTGTTTGTTCATTTGTGTTGAGTGCGTATCTATGCGTGTGTTCTCTAATAGATCGACCTGCAAACGTTTGTCACACTGACGGATCAAGATCTAAAGGAGCTTGGAATCACGACATTCGGCGCTCGCAGGAAAATGTTACTGGCGATCTCAGGTCAGTCATTTCATTAGACCGACAGAAAGGATAAACAAAAACAAATCATGTGGAAGAAATGAAGTCACTGCTTTGTAATGAAAGCGTTTAGCAAATACAGAAACTGCGTTACTTCTAACACTGACCATCTAGAACTTTAAGCCTGAAATTGATTTTTTTACTTATCAAAATGGGCAATCCCAGAATGCATTGCAGCAAGCTAAGTAAAGAATAGCACATTTACATTTATGCATTTGGCACACGCTTTTATCCAAAGCGACTTACATTGCATTATCCTATACATTTATAGATATGTATTTGGCAATGTTATAATGTTGATGTTTAATTCAATGTTGAATTAAAGTGTAAATAAATGTGCTTTTATTCATAAAAAAATTATAGACAAATATAACAAAATTGTATTTAATATGTATGTGATCTTATTAGAGAGATTAGAGATGAATCATGTTCATCACACTTAACTGTCTCCTCAGAGCTGAGTAAGAGCTGGAGGAAGCTCTTTGACACGCCCAACATTCGCTCCTCTTTCCTAGAAGGCGGTGCCAGCGGTCGCCTGTCGCGCCAGTTCCACGCAGACATGGCGAGTGTCAGCGGTCGCTGGTGATGTCTCACAGGTGCCTGAAGCTTCAACCATGAGTTCAACCAGCCATCCAAACTTGGAACCGTGGACCACAAACCACTTGAACTTTTTTTTACCGGACTCCGGTTGCTATATAGCAGAAATGGGATCCATGTAAATACATTAAAGGGAAATTAGTCAATATCGAGAATGTGTCATTAATGTCGTCTCGCATTTACTTTCAGTCAACAGGCAAAAGGCAGAGATAAAAAACTAACCGTACTGTTTGCATGCACTTCAGTATTGGTGTCTAGCACTTTAATCTGTAAACTCTGCTGTTTTTGCCTGTGTGTTGTTTGCATCTCTTTTTTTGTAACATCAGTGTATCCAGTGCCAAAGTCAAATACATGCACTTATTTAGCGTGTCACACACAAAGATCATTGCTGTGTTGTATTTTTAAAGACATTTTATTTTATAGTTTTATTATGTTTTCATATTTTATGTTAATCTTTTTAAGAGGCATTATCAGTTTACATTTCTTTCATTTTGTTCATTTGGTACAGCTTTTCAGTTATTGTTTGTTGTTTAGATTGTGGTCTACTCAACCAGAAGTCCTTGTAGTCATCTCAAACAGATGTCAGTCAGAGCGGATCCACTCGTGGGTTTTTTTTGTTTGTAGATGAAGTCTGCTTCTCATGAAGAGTGAAGAACAGCAGTGAATCATAAAATTCCAGTTGGTTGTTTAAGAAATTCTGGTTCATCAGTTGAATTTAGGTTTTATGTGTAGCACATCAAATTTAAGCTGCATTAGGTACTAGACCTAAACTTTTATCAGGTCTAAATTCTGCACACTTTAATAGCCATGAACAATGGAATTTGTCTCTTGTCATATATCTGCCAAGTGTTTGTTGAGTTGTGTGGGTGTGTATTGTGTATTGTCCTTGTTTTTCACTAATAAGCCGTACTTCATTTCTTCTTGACCAGAAGTTACATTTTTGCATCTGCTTATACTTTCTTTTCAGACCAGATTGTATCTATCGTCAATGGATGTATTCAGAGTAATCATTGTTATGCAGCCTTTGGTTTGTTTTCATAATGAAGTTTCTAGTACATGCGGTACAAGCTACGAAAAAGATTGTAAAACACATAGAAAGGGCTTTTGCAACCTATCTATTGCTAAATACTTTTATCATTTGCAACCATGGTATTCTCTCCTAGTATCTCTTTAGTTTTTTTATGGAAGGAAAAATACTTAACGTCTCTGAAGTATTGCACAACAGATTGTGGTATTCTTGTATTTGCTCAGTGATATTAATAATGTTTAATTGTTGCTCATTAAGTCCAGAGTGAAAATCTTGTTAATGCGCGAAATATGGACGTGTAGAGATTATATTCCTCACCATAGTGGAACCAATGTATAGGTTACATTTAGTACAGAGCAGGGATTCCTCTGAGGTTTTGTAATCGAGAATTATGTTTATTTTCTTCTGCGTATAAGAAATCATGCTTGTTCATGTAGTTATTTCTTGCTTTTACCTGAAATAACTTCAGTGTTTCTTTCGAGGGAACATCTGCTTTGTTCTGTTAATTCAACCTTCCTCTGGAGCAGTGTTTTTCCATATGTGACACTGGTATTTGTACCACATTGAAATCTTTGACAAAGGGAACAGAGTTAATGTTTTTGCCTTTTACGAATGTTCTATAAGTCCAAACCGGTGTCTTTAAAACGGACAGAAGCCATTTGTAGAAGCTCTCTTTGATAGTTGATGTTGTCAGTTAGTGTTGTTTCCTCTCTGAAAGAACAGAAAAGGGAATTTAAGAACATGGAAGAACAAATATTTGAAATGTTTGCCACATTTGTGGCTTTGTTCCAGAAAATAAAAATGTATGCAAGCTAAATCAACATGTTTTCCTTTTTTTTATTAAAAGCACCTTTAGTAGTATGTTAATGATCAACCATTAATGTCTAATGTAGCATTGATTCATTCATTTCTAACAATTGTGTATCTACAATAAGAGTGTTATCAAATCCAGTGTTTTTTAATGAGTTTTTCATTTGTAGACATTCTGTTCAGTGAGGATTATTGAGACTAAGTGGTCAAGATGTACTGTAAGATTGCATTTGAGTTTGGTTAAAAGTAAAGTGTTTGCAGAACCAGAAATGCACCGTCCACAGACATTTTGAGGGGGCAGTGGCCCAAACAAAAGTTGTTAGCAGTTAGCACCAATAATAGAAAACCAGGAGCAAAACATTACCAACAAAAATACAAACTATAAAATAATTGATCAAGCACTACCAGTAATGTGAGTTTAATCTACATCTGCTTCTAAACAGGGAATCTGCAGGAATTGTGTGTTTTAGAGTAGCAAAGTAACTTTCAAGTTGATCAGAAAAAAGCAGTGATGTTTACAGAGATAAAGTGGCACATTTAGTTTTGTAGTACAATTTACAACCACTAGGGTACGCCATTCATTTCCTTACAAGTTAATTTTGGGGGGATTTTTCTAGGACAGCAGGGTAAAGACGTAAATTACGTGATGATAGCTCGTTGTGGGTATAGTATAGTTTAGACATGTTGTTAAATTTCATAGTCATCTATAATATGATGGGCAACGTATATATCCAGTAAGTCGTATTTTTATGTTTTCTTCGATCAATCGTTCACTCCTGTTTTAAAAGAATCTAGTAAATTGTAGAAAACAGAAGCAATTGAGCAAAATAAGTACATATGATAGTACGGTTTTTACAGTTATTATATTGATGTCGTTTTAAATAAAAATACGATGTTACAAACCAATCCTGAAACCTTTTTGGATTTTATTGAGTAAATGAAAATGATTTATTTACATTTGTTTAGTAAAATGTCTGTAAAATTTGTGCAAAATATCGTCTTTAATAATTTTCACAACTGAACAAATATTGACTCTAAATCAATGGCATATAGTGTTGTTGGTCATTTTGAGGGGAAACGGTTTTAACTTTTCTTCACACGATGTTTTCATCTATCAGTCAACTAATATCTGTCTAGTTATACGCCATTTTTTTACAGAAAATGTTCATAAAATTGTTTTATTGTGCAAACGTTTTAAAGGCTTTTCTGACTGAACGCGTTGCTATGCACGTGAGCTGCACACAGGTCGTCAAGTGCAACAGTTCAAAACGTCATAAAGGCATTAGATGCTATCTAGTGTTTGGCTCATTTATTGTTTACCACTCTTGGCGTTGAGGTAAGTCAAAATATTCTGCCAAAATAGCTATTGAAAATCATTATTTTTAGCTTCTGTTGTTATCGAAAAGGCAGTGGTTCTCTAACGTTTCATATTAACAACAAATATTTGTTAAAATTTGACATTTCCAAGTTATTACAACCAACTAATCGCAAACGCAAAACACGCCAAAAGTAAGCCTGTGAATCTTAACTTTTCCTCTCACGATTGGATTGGATTCGATGCATTTTGTTTTTCAATTTCATCGACAACAACAATATTGAAGTGAAATGATGTGTAATATATATATATATCAAAAACGGATAAATGTTTATAAAGAATACGCATCAATATTTGCGTACAAATTCAGAGAATATCTGTAAAACGTGAAACAGACAGAAAATGTGCGGTGGTGATCGGTCTTTTTGTTATTTCAAACCCATTTATTGTTGATATATTATTGTTTTCAATGTCCTGTGTGTACGTGTACCACAGTTTGATAACCACTCTCTAAGGTTCATTAAAAATGTTAAAAGTATAACAAACATGGATTATTTTAGTAAACTTGTATTTGAGGAGCTGCAAATATAATTACCTGATCAAAACAACTACTAATGTTTTGTTATTTCAGGTATTTAAAAAAAATTGTCACCACTAATTTGATCCACTAATTTATAAAATGTGTTCTTTATAGCTGTATCGTGTTAAATAACATGTTATCTTTTCTTTCCCTCTCTGGTTAAAGAATACGACAATGGAAGCTGGTAACAATAATCAAGACAGTCAGTTCAAGATGGAAAAAGACAAGAAGAAGAAGGGAAAGGTGCGAAGGCGTTTGAAAAAATTCTTCCGTTCCTTTTGTCCCTGCACTTCTTCCACCTCAAAAGAGTCTCCTGAGGATGACGTCTATGAGCTTTCGACTAGTAAGACTCAGACGACGTCAACACCTTCATCCGGCGAGACCCAAACGTTTTCAGAATCTTCTGCAACCAAGACTCAGAAAACAAAAAAACCCGGTTTCATGGCCCGTCTAAAGGCGAAGATGTCGAGAAGTCAGTCAAAACCATCCTCTAAGACTGACTCTACAGTGCCCGCTTCACCGAAGCCACACACTGTATCTGGAGGTGCACCAATGATCTCGGGTAGCGAAACCACTGACCCCAGGGATGAGGTTAATCTGCCAGCTGCACAGAAGAATAGAGATATTCTCGAAGGTAAGAGAATATAACAGTTGATTTCAGACTTTTCTGCAGCCTTTAAAATGTCATGTATGATATTTAACATGTAACATGCTCTTTTCTTCAGAATGTTCTGTATTAGAGAAGATGCAGGCACCTTCTATCACCTCAATTGAGACCTTCTACTCCGCTGAGGAAGATAATCTGTTAAATGCCATTGAATACTTGGCATATGAGCTGGAAAATGTATCCAGAGGTATGTGGTCATTCCTAAAATTGGATAACCTTTAGACTTCTACTGGGGACCTTAAAGTTACTGAATTATAATGATCCACGTTGTCTCTTACAGATTTGGATGAAAAGCAGAGATTGAGTCCTACTGGGTCTCTCGCATCCTCCAGCTGCAGCAAAGATACTTCTGGTCATTCGCTCACACACCTAGACAAAGGATCTGTGAAAGGTAAGAGAAAATGATAAATGTTTGTACGGTCTCAATGTTTGATGCATGATATAATGTTGATTGAAACTTTATTGTCTTTCAGATCTTCACTGCAAGCATGTGGAGTCTCATAACGATGTGTAAGTACAAAAATATTGTGAACGAAATCAAAGCATTCGATGGACGTGCCAAGCACTGCATAACGTATTTATGGTGTTCTCTTATCCTTATGCTATCCAGTGTGGAGAAGGAGGATTCAGATGACCTTACACTAGTAGAAATACTGCAATTGATTCAGAGCAGTACTGAATCTCCAAATCATCAACAACAGAATTATAGTGGTGGACAGAAGCAACCAGTCAACGTTAAGGACATGGGGTGAGTCTTTTATAATTATTAGAGACAGGTTCTATTAAACAAGTTGTGTTAGACTGTGGGTATCAAAGCTGTCCTATATCAAAGCATTCGATGGACGTGCCAAGCACTGCATAATGTATTTATGGTGTTCTCTTAGCCTTATACTGTCTACCGTGGAGAAGGAGGATTCAGATGACCTTACACAAGAAGAAATACTGCACTTGATTCAGTGCAGTATTGAACCTCCAAAGCATCAACAAGAGGATTATTATGATGGACAGAAGCAACCAGTCAACGTAAAGTACATGGGGTGAGTCTTTTATAATTATTAGATACAGTTTCTATTAAAGACTGTGGGTATCAAAGCTGTACTATGACTGAACACTTTCTGTTTCGCTAACAGTTTTCCAAACATGGGGAACACATGTTATATGAACTCCACCATCCAGTGCTTCCTCAGCCTTCCACCAATCATAAGAGACATCGTTTTCCAAGAGAACTCCTGGAAGAATGAGCCTGGATCCGAAATGCTCAGGTAAGTCTAATCGGGATTAAACCAAATTAACATTTTTTAAACTGCTGAATGAAAACCATGTTGATACAAATTAAATTAATGTTTTGCTTTTCAGAGCGTTTCATGACCTGCATTTCGCCAGGCTGAATAAGACGCAGAATAAACAGAAGATACATCTACTGGCAGCGGTTAATGATTGCATCGCAAAGAGGAATCCAATTTTTGAGGACGAAGATCAGCAGGTATAGGGGTCGTGTCAACTTATTACATTGATAATCATGGGTTTATTTGAATAATTCAAAATGTATTTTTGGTAACTTCTCCTTGGCTCTTAATTTAAACTTCTCTTGTCTTCTCCAAGGACGCCCATGAGTTCCTTATAACCCTCCTGGCTCAGTTGACAGATGAGGCTGTGATGTGCCAGCAAGCAGGAAGGACGTTTCGTAACCCTGTAGCAAACATGGAATTCAGGGTCAACCGCCTGCGCACCTGCGAGACGTAATTACATCACATATGCTAACTCTCATACATTAATTAAAATGTTTAAAGAGTTGCTTAGATACTTACAGAATAATTTTGAGAAATCGAATATTACAAACTTAAATTTGTCTTTGGTCTTGTTTGTCTGTTAGCTGTGGGAACCAAAGTTGCTCTACAGAGGAAGTCAATTGCCTGTCTTTGGTAATTAATCCTCAGAAGTCCCTCATCGAGAGCCTACAGCAGTACTTTGCAGTAAGTGTCATTTCTGAAAGAGTTAAATGATAATAGTGATACTGAGATCCCATGATTTGATTGATTTTTCTTTCCCAGACATCTCAGTTACAGTGCCGCTGTGACAAGTGCCAGGGGACACGAGCCACTGAAAGTGTGGAGATCCTGACGCTTCCCAGGTAAAACACCTTGTTGATCAGAGTGCAATAGTTATTCCTTTAACTATTACTTTAACAGATAAAAATAAGATTCTGATTTTATTTTCTCTCTACAGGGTCCTGGTTCTTCTTGTGATGAGGTTTGCCACATTCACAGGGAGAAAGATCAAAGGCCGCCTGGCAGTGCCTGAAGAGCTCAGTCTGGCCAGCTTCACAGGTACTGCTTACAGTTTTTCAAAGGCCTTATAAGAGCTTTTTGTAGACAGCGAACAGAAACTTTGACAAATCTTATACTTATTATTACTTGAAAGTCAGTGTGTCGAGAATTTTATTTCACAAAAATGGTCATGATATTATAGAAGCCAGATTGTCTGGTGTCCTTTAAAAATAAAAATCAAAGTGCAGTGATCTTAAATGATTATTCCTTAAGGATTTGTGAATGTTTTTTAAACGTTTTGAGTTGTTTTTTGTTTAGGGTCAGACACCTGTGAGCAGGCAGCAGATTTATACAGCGAGGAAGCTACCCAGCAGGCACATGTCAAAGAAAATGCAAAACAACAGCAGGTACAGATAGAAAGAAAGAGATACAAATTTAGTTTAAGGAGAGAAAAGATGGAAGAATTATGTTAGGAACAAAGTTAATACATTGTATTTTAATACTAATTTAATTTTTCTTGTTGGGGAAAACAGGCCGACACAACCTATAAGCTCAGCGGGGTTGTGTCTCATTATGGTTCAAGTCTGCATTGTGGTAAGTTTGAGTGTTCACACAATTATGTTTGTTCTTCATTTTTTTATTTACCGTCTATTAAATATTGTCTGTCTTACAGGTCACTACGTCAGCAACATTCGTGATCATTGTGGAGCTGAATGGCTTAAATGTGATGACGACACTGTGAAATCCGTCACATGGTCAAAAGCATCCAACACCATAGAAAATCATGGATACATGTTTTTCTATTTGAGGAGGTGAATAACCTTATACTATTCAGCTTCTCATATTTAGCTACCTGCTCTTGCTTTATAAACACTGACATTCTGACTGTTTTGTGTTTCAGCTGAAGAAAAGAAACAGCTCCATAATTTCAGATCTTTTACATGTGAGTATTTTGCCTCGGAGACAACTGACAGACAACTGTACAACTGTAAATTATACGACCTCAGACAGCTGCTTATGTTTCAGTATAAGCTATTTAGACCCTTCTCACACTTCCATCTTTACACAACTATGATGTCCGTCACAACCGGAAGTGTGAAAAGGGTCAATTACCTCTGAAGAACAGCTGCAATGCTTTACAACAAAGAAAAGTCCTCCTGGCTCAAAACATCTACAAAACATTTATGTCAGGATTTAGGCCCCATCATAGCACAAAAACGGTGCTTGTTAAAATTACAAATGACTTACTCCTAGTATCACATCAAGGTCAGTGTATCTTTTGGTCATTTGTTTTTCAGTTAAAATTTAACAGGAGCGAGAATACGACACCATTTTCATTTTTCGTTTATTCAAAAAAAAAAACTGAAAAAACGAATAATCAACTTGTTTTCCACATGTGGGAGGTATGAAACGCCCCCTTCTGCTGATTGGCCAACTAATGAACTCCAAGCGACGCCTTCGGTTGTCCCTCGTGGCTCGTTCCGTGAATGAACAGAATAATAATAGTCCTCCGCTGCTATTACAATACGGATTCTTAAAGGGGTCATACGGCGCGAGTACGTGTTTTTATGTGTCTTCAGTGTGTTATTACAGTGTTGCCAATGCATGTATTAGACACGTAAAATTGAAACCTGATGTTCCAAATGTGGTAAGATGCGTTACATTTCCAGTGCTTTCCAGTGTCTCACGCAGCTTTGCTACGCAGATTTAACCCTGGAGTGCTTGAAAGATGCGGATTAGAACTACATATTTGTGATATAAATATTTGTTTAAAATGCATTAGGCTGCAAGAGGAAAGTCCAGTCTAGGACCTGCCTTGTACGGTTTGTGCACGGTTGTTTAATGAGAGAAATGAAACATACTTTAAGAATCCTCACTGTTTAGCAGCGGAGGACTATTTATTCTGTTCATTCACAGAAGTGAGGGACAACCAAAGACAAAAACGAGAATTCGACTTGTTTTTTCGTTTTTTTTATGTTCACGATAAGCAAACGGATAAACGGCTTGAATACTCTTTTTGCACATGTGGGCGGGAAGGAACGCCACCTTCCGCTGATTGGTCAACCAAATACCATCCCTGACAACATCAGATGCGATTAATCGCATCCAGAATAAAAGTTTGTGTTTACATAATATATGTCTATGTACTGTGCATATTAATTATATTTTTATAAATACAAACACATACACATGTATACATATTTAGGAAATATTTACATTTATTTATTTATATTTACCAACAATTGAAATTATATATAAATGTTTAATAATTTTTAGATTTTTCTTAAATATATGCATGGATGTGTATGTGTTAATACATACAAATTATTATCCACAGCACACAGATATATATTATGTAAACACAAACTTTTATTCTGGAGGCAATTAATCGCGATTAATCTTTTGACAGCCCTAATGTAAAATAAAAAAGAATAAGATGCATCTGTAAAAATGTATCAGTATTATTTTCTAAAATTTTTACGTAACATGCTTTACTAACATTAGAACATTAACTTTACATTAACCTTTTTTTCCACTTTTTTATGCAAAATAAACATTTCTCTCTCAATTTTTTTTTTCTCTAAGGGGGCCATGGTGGACTACCTGAACACTCCTGGCACAGTGAGAGGATTATTCTGCCTCTATGATCACCAGGTATATGCTAAAGATTCAGACGTCTGGGCGGTACTGACAACCGTCCCGATTTTGAAGTTCCTGGTCTGGTAGGTAAAACAGGGGGGGGGGTCTCCCAGTCTCGGAGTACCTTTCCCCTGGGGGTATGTAGCGACGAGACGAGACAACGGAGACGGGAGCCCTCGGAGAGACCGGAAAGAGAGAGAGGGAAAAAAAATAGTCCGGTTCCCCGACATGCTGCCGCTCGGTCCTCAACCAGCCGGGGTTCTCTCCTTGCGGTGTTGCGGTGGCCTGGGGCCTCGTGGACGGCTCGACCGTCCGCCCCTGGCGGCCGGCGGTGGCTCCTCCTTTTGCGGGAAGTCGGCGGCGAGTTCCCCGTCCTCTGGCAGGCGGGGGCCGTCCTCGCCGCTTCCGCCCCCTGCTCCTCCCCCCTTGGGCGGACGGACGCAGGCTCCGGCCTCTGGCGGACGGTGGCAACTCCCCCGCTCCCGCTTGGACGATAGCCACCCCACCTCGACCCCATGGGCGCGGCAGCAAAGCTTGCCGTCCCACCGAAGCTCCGGCGGCCCACAATGGCTCCTCCTCTTCTCCAGAACTCTCCGGCACCGCGAGGCCACTCGGCGGCAAGGACTCTCCGACAGCATGTCTCTCCTTCCTCCCGGGTTTCGGCACCAATGTAATACGGTTCAATAAAAGGAAGGAAGGAGGCGGGAACCGGCAAACGTTTAAACATTTAATCAAATAATAACAACTTAAATAAACAGCCGGCAGCCCCTCACGGACGACTGCCGGCAACACAAACATAAATATAAACTTAACATGTGTCCGGGCCCGGTCCTCTCTCCTCGAAAATTCTGCCAGCTCGTCCTTTTATGCTTCCGATCTCCTCCGTCGTAATGCGGAGCCGGTGGGCGCACAGCTGATACCCATTATCACTCACGCCACCGGCCCCGCCTCTTTGTCTGACGGCTCTCATCCCGCCTTCCTCGCTACAATGTGATTACTAGAAATGGAAACAACAAGAAAAACATAAACTTACAGTAATGTGACATTAACATGCACATAAAACAATAATAATAATATGTATGGCGTTAACACATTAAGAACATGCTGGTGATTAGCATACATACACGTGCGTTGCGGCATAGGGTTATGCGGCAACAATGTCAACGCAAATAACATAAGGGATAAACTCACGCTTTGATGCACGCGCACATGTGATTACTACAAACGTAGTAGTTTAATGCCTTTGTTGGTGTTATTTAAGTTGTTATTATTGGCCTCGCGGTGCCGGAGAGTTCGGGCAGCGCGGACGAAAGGCGTCCGCCAGTGGCTGCCCGAAGCGGTGGTTCTGGAGAAGAGGAGGAGCCATTGTGGGCTGCGGAGCTTCGGTGGGACGGCGACCTTTGCTGCCGCGCCCATGGGGTCGAGGTGGGGTGGCTATCGTCCAAGCGGGAGCGGGGGAGTTGCCACCCAGTAGCTGTCCAAAGAGGAGCTCAAAGGGAGTGAACCCAGTTGACGCTTGGGGGACCTCACGTATACCAAACAGGACGTAGGGGAGCATGAAGTCGCAGTCTCGCTTGTCGTCGGCTGCCACCCGTCGCAGCATCTGTTTCAGGGTCTTGTTGAAACGCTCGACCAGGCCATCAGTCTGTGGGTGGTATACGGAGGAGTGTTTTCGTCAGGAGACCGGTTACCAAGACATTGCTGGGGTGCAACAGTTTGTGGGCGGAGTTAAAGTGGCATCTCTCCTTGTCGACTTCGTGCTGCCATCTCAACAGATCATTGTTCCCTGGTTTTCGGACAGAACAGGGAGTTTCAGGGGCCAACAGTAGCATTAAGCTAAACATGGTAACATTCAGGGGACAAAAATGGACATGTAAGATCTTGTGGGTCACTACAAACAGCGGTATTTTAATGTCGCTCTCATTTGGTTGCGCCAGCAGGACAAGGTCCTTGACCACATGCGCCGAAGGGCCCATGATGAGGGACTCACGACGGTTCAGGACAAATTTGAAGTGCCGGGAGTCCTCACACTAGTCTAGTCTGGGTCGCTTTGACCGATAAACTTCACGTCTACACGCACCCACTAAACTTCCGGGGTCCTTACACAGTCTCAGTCTGGGTCCTGAAAGAAACTAAACAAAATAAGCGTAAACATGAAATACGTACACATAAATATTATGAAATAACAGCATGGACATTCAGACTGGCCCTCAATTTATTACACGGTGGGTTGGTGTAGTGGAGTAGGCGGGGCGAGACCGTGAGTCGAGGCCGGTGAGTGAGTGTTAATGAGCGTAAGCTGTGCACGCACCGGCCTCGTATCACGAAGGAGAGCGGGAGCATAAGAGAACGAGCGACCGGACCGTCACTGAGAGAGGACCGGGCCCGGACACATGTTAAGTTTATATTAACACCGGCCTCTGGCGGACGGTGCCAACTCCCCCGCTCCCGCTTGGACGATAGCCACCCCACCTCGACCCAGGAGCGCGGCAGCAAAGGTCGCCGTCCCACCGAAGCTCCGGCGGCCCACAATTTCTCCTCCTCTTCTCCAGAACCACCGCTTCGGGCATCCACTGGCGGACGCCCTTCATCCGCGCTGGCCGAACTCTCCGGGCAAGGACTCTCCGACAGCATGTCTCTCCTTCCTCCCGGGTTTCGGCACCAATGTAGAAGGGTTCATTAAAAGGAAGGAACATTTAAAAAAAGTTTTAATAAATAAACAAAAACACGGAAGTTGTTATTATTTGATTAAATGTTTAAACGTTTGCCGGTTCCCGCCTCCTTCCTTCCTTTTATTGAACCGTATTACATTGGTGCCGAAACCCGGGAGGAAGGAGAGATATGCTGTCGGAGAGTCCTTGCCGCCGAGTGGCCTCGCGGTGCCGGAGAGTTCGAAGGGCGTCCGCCAGTGGCTGCCCGAAGCGGTGGTTCTGGAGAAGAGGAGGAGCCATTGTGGGCTGCGGAGCTTCGGTGGGACGGCGACCTTTGCTGCCGCGCCCATGGGGTCGAGGTGGGGTGGCTATCGTCCAAGCAGGAGCGGGGGAGTTGCCACCGTCCGCCAGAGGCCGGTGTTAATATAAACTTAACATGTGTCCGGGCCCGGTCCTCTCTCAGTGACGGTCCGGTCGCTCGTTCTCTTATGCTCCCGCTCTCCTTTGTGATACGACTCACGGTTTCGCCCCGCCTACTCCACTACACCAACCCACCGTGTAATAAATTGAGGGCCGGTCTTAATTTCCATGCTGTTATTTCATAATATTTATGTGTAGCTCCGAAGCTCCGGCGGCCCACAATTGCTCCTCCTCTTCTCCAGAACCACCGCTTCGGGCAGCCACTGGCGGACGCCCTTCATCCGCGCTGCCCGAACTCTCCGGCACCGCGAGGCCACTCGGCGGCAAGGACTCTCCGACAGCATGTCTCTCCTTCCTACCGGGTTTCGGCACCAATGTAGAAAGGTTCATTAAAAGGAAGGAACATTTAAATAAAGTTTTAATAAATAAACAAAAACACGGAAGTAAATAAACAGCCGGCAGCCCCTCACAGACGACTGCCGGCAACACAAACATAAATATAAACTTAACATGTGTCTGGGCCCGGTCCTCTCTCAGTGACGGTCCGGTCGCTCGTTCTCTTATGCTCCCACTCTCCTTCGTGATACGAGGCCGGTGCTTGCACAGCTGACGCTCATTAACACTCACTCACCGGCCTCGACTCACGGTCTCGCCCCGCCTACTCCACTACAGTTGGCATTAGACTTTATGTGCATGTTGCGCAGATCTGCTTCTGTTATCAAAACAACATGAGAGCCATTAATAAAAGATGCTTTGCTCTGTTTGGTCTGTGCAGAGCTGCATGATATAAACACATACTATTTGGAACAGTTTCGGACCCAGTAAGGAGGACAGGTTGCATGTCACTATGTCGCACATATCCAAAGTTTTTTCTCTTACGGCGACAGAATGAGGAATTTAAACAGTCTCATGCCGTCATGCGTTTATATCCGTGTCTCTGGTGCAGTTGGCAAACAAACTGCGTTCTGTGCCTGAGCAACAAACAATAAATACTCAAAAAAAAAAATTCTAAACCAACAGTTTTAAAAGTATCCATGTTATGCATTTAAATCTGCACTCCAGCGCAGTGGGCAATCAAACTATGCTAGCACCTGACCCACACACAAAATATACTCCAAACATTTTTCTAAATTAATTTAATACAGAAACTAAGCAAAATATAATTTGCCATTAAACACAAAACTGAACTATTTTAATGTGAGCCGCGCTGCTTCCGGCTTGCGCTGTTCTGTAGTTTATTAATTCTGAACGTGTTGCGTGTCCATATTGCACCAAAATGTGACTTGACACTCCACTACCTTGGGTCCGCTGCAACACACCCGCCACGCGTAAAGTCGATTGGATGAACGGTTCTCGACATAATAAAAATGAAAACAGACACAGAGATTCCTGCCTTTATTAGAGAGAAGAATATGTTCAGCCCCTTCCCTCCGAAGCTTTGATTATTCAATGTTGATTACTACTGAAGCTTCGATGCTCAAACAATTATATTCGGTATAGCCCTACTGGCCAGTCCATTTCTTGGTCATACCCTTTCCCAGGGTTGTGCATCCGAACCAACGCTTGTCTCTTGCGTCGATTATGTCCATGTGAGGTTTTCACAATGTATGAACTCGGGGCCTGTTGTCGGTTTCACTTGGTCCCTAATCCAAACAGTTTCTCCAGGCTTTAGTGGTGACAAAGATCTAGCTCTGTGTCTTTTGTCGTATGATTGTTTCATGTGGTCACGTAGGATAGACTCAAACCTTTTCAGTGTGTCGGCATCAGGGAGTTAAGGTGTGAGAAGTTATGGCAGCGTCGGTAGGCTTGTTCTAAGCCTTCGGCCCATCGACAGTTCAGCAGGACTATAGCCTTTTGCCAGTGGCGTAGAGTGATATGCAAGCAGGGATTTGAACGGATCTCTGTTGTTTTCCCCTGGAGCTTCTTGACTGTTTGTACAGCCCTTTCAGCTTCACCATTCCCTTGAGGGTGTTGCGGGCTGCTTGTTATGTGCTTAAAATCATACTCCCTCGAAATTTCCCGGAAGTAGGCATTGCTGTACTCTGGCCCGTTGTCTGATATTAGAAACTCAGGCATGCCATTTCGTGAAAACAAAGCTTTTAGATGTTCTATTATGGCTGTTGAAATGGTTGATAAAAACTTTGCCCACGTCTATGTCTCTTGAGTAGTAGTCGACTGTTAGAAGATATTTCTGTGCTTTAAGTTCAAACAAGGCTGTAGCAGCTCTCTGCCATGGATAATATGGGAAATCCGTAGGTTGTAGTGCTTCTACCGCCATAGTGGAAGCTTGCTACATTCATCATATTCCTGCACCACTGTTCGCAATCGTGAACTCAGGCCAGGCCACCACACAGACTGTCTTGCTCTTTGGCGGCATTTCTCAAGTCCTTGGTGTGCCTGTTGAATATTTTTCATAATTGATCTTTGGAGTAAAGCAGGGATAATCAACCCTGTTCCATGTAGAAGCAGTCCGTCAATGATGGAAATCACATCACTTTCCAGCCAGTAAGGTCTAAGTCTGTCATCGGCTCATACAGTTCTTGGCCATCAATTTTCATGGAACCTCATTACTTGGCCATAAAGATTCTTTCTTTAGCTCTTGTCGAATTTCATCCAATTGGCTCTTTGAAGCTGGAAAGCTTTCTATTATTTGGGCAAGGTAGATATTTGTGTCTTCCATGAGAGCTGATTCAGCATCTGTTGCATTGTTCGTACAGGGCATCCTGGACAGCATGTCAGGAGTAACAAATTGTTTCCCTGGAACATGGTTGATCTCGTAGGAATATCTCATAAGTCTCATTCTATACCTTTGCAGCCGTGGTGGTAAGTCATCCAGATGTTTAGTGCTCAGTAAACTCAGAAGAGGCTTATGGTCTGTTTCGAGAAGGAAATGTTTTCCAATGAGGTAGCAGCTGAAACGTTCACATGCCCAGACAAGAGACAGGGACTCCTTCTCTATCTGGGCATACCTCTGCTCAGTTGGAGTTAATGCTCTAGAGGCATATGGTATGGGTTTCTATGCATCACCAAACTTTTGAACGATCACTCCTCCTAGACCAAAAGATGATGGATCTGCTGCGACTTTAGTGTCCTTGCTTGGATCAAAAAGTGCTAAAGCGGGTGTTGTGGTGAGCTCCTTTTTCAGCATTGTGAATGACTCCTGCTGCAGAGCATCCCAGGACCACAGATTTTTTTAGATCTGGAATGAACCTCCCCAGTTGGTTCATTATTCCCAGAAAGCTGCATACCTCAGACACATTAGTAGGTTCATGCATATTTTGAACCGCAGCCAGCTTGTCTGGGTCTGGCTGTAACCCACCCGAAGACAGTCTGTGTCCTACAAACTTGACTTCTTTGCAAATTTGCATGTCTTTTTGTTAACCGTCAAACCAGCACTTTGGGGCTTCCTTAATGCTTCGTCTAGTCTGATGTCATGTTCCTCTGGGGAATTTCCATATATGAGAATATAATGTTGTCACGATACCAAACTTCGGTACCAGTCGATATTAAAAGTGATGATACTAGGATTTCCCGTTATAATTTTGAGCCCTGTTGAACAGATTACGAAAGACCACTGATTGGCCATTGTGTTTCCGAGCTCAACGGATATTTCTTTGAATGGCTCCTTAACGAGCGATTGCGCAACCAAACCCGGAAGCGCATGAAATGATCATTGCATCGTACTCTTTACCGAGTGCTTACACAGATACACACGGAAGAGTTTGAAAACGCTTCCGTGTGTGATTTTAATTCTTGCCTTTTTTAAATGGCATATTCAACGACGGTATTCCATAGGAAATAACACCATAATTTTTTCCATTTCTATTCTGACATTCAATAACACAAAAACACATTTTTGAAGAAATTGTCGCCTACGTTTCATTCATTGCTGCTTTGTTTCCACTGTCTTTTGCCACCAGTATGCGCGCGCAGCTGGCAGTAACATAACCGTGACGTCGACTCCAAATTGGTCTATAGGACACACCCTAAGTACACTTGCGCTCTGCGCTTTTGACAATGCCCTCAGATCATTAAAATAGGGCCCTGTCTGCTAAATCTGTTGGTATTACCAGGAATTTTAAGGTATGGGTGCAGCGATGGTGTTTTGAAACCTAAAATTATTTTCTTCAAAATTGACTTTGCTGATAAATCAAGTTCAAACAGGTGGAGCTATGTCAGGTTTTGTCCGATTTCAACATACCATACATAATTTGGGAGTTTTTTAATAGAAAATGTGAAAACAACAAAAAAATTGTCCTATGGTGCAACGGCATAAATGTAAAATAACTAGCAATGAAGATAAATCTCTCTTAAGATATTTTATATTATAAACATAAATATGAATAATATAAAGTAATCTAATATTAACAGTTTGTTGTCAAAACATAGGAGTCATGCAGCCTAAGAAATGTTCATCAACTAACCAGTTACTCATTTTTTAAATAATTGTTACTTAGTTTGCAGTTCAGGTGATATTTTATTAAAATTTTGACCCAAGGACAATAGAAACCATATTACAACTACTCACTACTTGAAATGTTATTTATATATCTGCTCTCGTGATTTTTTTCGGGGTTGTTTTCGTATGTTTCTGTAACATTTAATGTTTTATATTTTCTTTTAATTTTTTTCTGTCAGCGAGGACAAATTGTATTTATTTAGATGAACGATGTTGTGTAAACGTTATTTTATGTAGCCTATAGCCTAATATACACAGGAAAATGCAGACGTGCAAAATATGACAGTTTACATGAAAGCAATCAAGCTTCAGTAGTAAGATTGAATGACGTCACGAGAGTCTACCATACCTTGGCTTTAGGTGAACTGACGCCACTGATGAGTGTCAAGTGGGCGTGGAGGCATAAATTACTTATAATATTTTATGATTTTACATTATTACTATGATTACATTTTTAGTCTCACCTATTGCATTGGGCATTCACAGCTGATGTTATGCTCAATTTATGATTTGTAACCTTTAAAGTAAAGTAGTCTTTAAATAAAATAATGCGTGCTTTTCTTGATACATTTAGGGCTTTGTGTGTTTACATTGAATACTGTTCAAACTTTTTTGTTTATTATTAAATCTCCAAATATAATTGGATACATAAATAGCATACCTTACAATTCTTGTAACTTCAGAATTGTAACTTTTAAGCATTTGCATCTCATTACTCTACTCCACTAACTAAGTAATATTTGCTACATCTCAGGGCAGTTGTGGTATAATGGTTAGAGAGACCCAAATGTTGAACATTCGATTCCCAGTCTGGCATGTCTGATTCCCAGGATAAGTTTTGTTAGGTTATCACTTATGTCATAGTGTTTAAAGATTTAATTTCCATGTATCACTTTAATTCAGGTACATATAAAATTACATCAAAAGTATTTTCATACTATCTTTGTTTCCTAATAATGTTTTTTTTTTAATCCTCAGCCTCTACAGTATTGAAAGGCCTTTCTCCAAATTACAATTTGTTATTGGTCTTTAACTCTTTCCCCGCCAGCCTTTTTCCTTAAAAGTTGCCAGCCTACGCCAGTGTTTTTTAACATTTTAATGGCTCACAGTGCATTTTCTGTAAATAATATATGGACAAATGAAAGAACAGAGTCTCTGCTTTTAAACAAAAGAAACCATATTCTTCTATCTTCATTTGTTCTTTTTTAATCACTCCTTAGATGCGGGTAGGTTTCTTAAAAAATGCATCACTTTGATTAAACAGCTGAGATAATTAACATTTTTTGTGAAAGATTCCCCCCAGATTACACTCAGAACAATCATTGAAAACCGATAAGAAATATATGTTCTGGGATTCTGTACTTTTTCCCAAAGGTGTGTAACAGCGCCACCTGCTGTACAACAGTACAAACACAGATTGTCGTAATAACTTGTCTTTACCGGGGAACCTTTTTTTAAATGACGAGATAACTCTCTTTCGCACCTCGTTTCACTTTTGAAAAGCCATGGCCTTCTAGCAAACAAAGTCAAAAGAAACAAGAAAAAAAGAAAATGCATTTAAATATCTATATTTATATTTCAAATGTCATGTGACATTTTAAATCTCTGCCTCTGTCACAGCGTTTTTTAACCATTTACCCATGCAGTTAGTTACAATAATTGCACCGTAGAACATTTTCAGTAAGCACATATTTAAACACAATGTCTAATGTGTGCTCTCTACAGTATGATTGTACAGCCTGTTAATCAACATCAGAGCACCACCCTTAGGCTAAATTACATAAAGACACGAGACCTCCATCCAATGTGTTGGTTCAGTTTCAAATAGAAAATCAAATTAACAAGACGTAAACATACCCAAACGACACCAGGTAGTCAACAAGGGTCCGCGTACCTTCTGGTCATTTAATTTTAGAAAGGACCCTTGTTTTTATTTTCTACTAATAATCCAGAACCAAGCGGTGGAAAAACAAGTCAATTTTGCTGTTCTTCTGTCATTTACAGAAAAGGAAATCCATTGATAAAGAAAACAGAAAAATGCCTCACTTTCCAATTTACTAAACGCCATAACTGGGAAAGCCCACTTATAAGGGTAATTTTAATCAAATAACAGTTTTGCAATTAAGAGCCATAAGCAATAATATTTAACTTGTCCACTTAAACCATTTACGACTTTCTTATGATTCATGATTAAAAATTACAAAACTATCCCTATGAAAGAGTCTTAGATAATAATCAGTCACAGAAACAATCCCAAATTCAGGGTACAACAAAGTCAACACGCGTTAAATCCAACAGAGTTTTGTGGGCGTTCTCAGTTATGCCGACCAAGTCTGTGACGTTTTTGTGGGCGTTCCCAGTTATGGCGTTTAGTAAATTGGAAAGTGAGGCATTTTTCTGTTTTCGTTTACAATGGATTTTCTTGTCTGTAAATGACAGAAGAACCGCAAAATTGACTCGCTTTTCCTTCACTTGGTTCTGGATTATTAGTAGAAAATGAAAACAAGGGTCCTTTTTTGTTTCTAAAACGAAAATTAAATGACCAGAAGGTACACGGACCAACAACTTCTCCTTGGCTCTTAGTTTAAACATCTCTTGTCTTCTCCAAGGATGCCCATGAGTTCCTTATAACCCTCCTGGCTCAGTTGAAAGATGAGGCTGTGATGTGCCAGCAAGCAGGAAGGACGTTTTGTAGCCCTATTGCCAACCTGGAATTCAGGGTCAACCGCCTGTGCACCTGCGAGACGTATTACATCACACATGCTAACCAGCATACATTCATTAAAATGTTTAAAGAGTTGCTTAGATACTTACAGAATAATTTTGTGAAATCGAATATTACAAACTTAAATTTGTCTTTGGTCTTCTTTGTCTGTTAGCTGTGGGAACCAAAGTTGCTCTACAGAGGAAGTCAATTGCCTGTCTTTGGTGATTATTCCTCAGAAGTCCCTCATCGAGAGCCTACAGCAGTACTTTGCAGTAATTGTCATTTCTGAAAGAGTTAAATGATAATAGTGATACTGAGATCCAATGATTTGATTGATTTTTCTTTCCCAGACATCTCAGTTACAGTGCCGCTGTGACAAGTGCCAGGGGACACGAGCCACTGAAAGTGTGGAGATCCTGACGCTTCCCAGGTAAAACACCTTGTTGATCAGAGTGCAATAGTTATTCCTTTAACTATTACTTTAACAGATAAAAATAAGATTCTGATTTTATTTTCTCTATAGGGTCCTGGTTCTTCTTGTGATGAGGTTTGCCACATTCACAGGGAGAAAGATCAAAGGCCGCCTGGCAGTGCCTGAAGAGCTCAGTCTGGCCAGCTTCACAGGTACTGCTTACAGTTTTTCAAAGGCCTTATAAGAGCTTTTTGTAGACAGTGAACAGAAACTTTGACAAATCTTATACTTATTATTACTTGAAAGTCAGTGTGTCGAGAATTTTATTTCACAAAATGGTCATGATAGTATAGAAGCCAGATTGTCTGGTGTCCTTTAAAAATAAAAATAAAAGTGCAGTGATCTTAAATTATTATTCCTTAAGAATTTGTGAATGTTTTTTAAACGCTTTGAGTTGTTTTTTGTTTAGGGTCAGACACCTGTGAGCAGGCAGCAGATTTATACAGCAAGGAAGCTACCCAGCAGGCACATGTCAAAGCAAATGCAAAAGAACAGCAGGTACAGATAGAAAGAAAGAGATAAAAAGCAAGTTTAAGGAGAGAAAAGGTGGTAAAATTATGTTAGGAACAAAGTTAATACATTGTATTTTAATACTCAGTTTTTTCTTGTTGGGAAAACAGGCCGACGCAACCTATAAGCTCAGCGGGGTTGTGTCTCATTATGGTTCAAGTCTGCATTGTGGTAAGTTTGCGTGTTCACACAATTATGTTTGTTCTTCATTTTTTTATTTACCGTCTATTAAATATTGTCTGTCTTACAGGTCACTACGTCAGCAACATTCGTGATCATTGTGGAGCTGAATGGCTTAAATGTGATGACGACACTGTGAAATCCGTCACATGGTCAAAAGCATCCAACACCATAGAAAATCATTCAAAATCACAAAATCAACACTGACATTCTGACTGTTTTGTGTTTCAGCTGAAGACAAAAAACAGCTCCTTAATTTTAGATCTTTTACAGGTGAGTATTTTGTCTCTTGGAGACAACTGACAGATATAATTGTACGACCTCAGACAGCTGCTTATGTTTCAGCATAAGCTATTTAGACCCTTTTCACACTTCCACCTTTACCCAACTATGATGTCCGTCACAACCGGAAGTATGAAAAGGGTCAATTACTTTTAAGTTTGCTTTACAACCAAAGGACATAAAGAATTGAAAAAACGGTGTTTGTTAAAATTACAAAGGTCCATGTATCTTTTGGTCATTTGTTTTTCAGGTTGAAATTTAACGAACGGGAGCGAGAACACGGCCCCATTTTAGTTTTTCGTTCAATCAAAAAAACTAAAGAATTAGAATTCGGCTAAGCCCAACCCGCAGCTCTGCAGATGTCTGTCAGAGAGGCACCCTGAGCCAGTGCTCACGAGAAAGCTATACCCCGGATCTCACTGTCTGTGTGCACGGGCGATCTTTGGATTGGTATGCCGCCGTCGGCGTCCACAATCCAGTGCGCCAATCTCTGTTTGGAGACAGCCCTCCCCTTCTGCTGACCTCCAAAACAGACAAAGAGCTGATCAGTGCTCATGAAGCTCTGCGTGCAGTCCAAAGATCGCCCGTGCACACTGACAGTGAGACCTGGGGTATAACCTGCACGAGAGGGACCCCTGTCCATTATAGGAGCGGTCTCGTGTGCATCAACCCAAAGGGGTATCACCCCCGTCAAGGATGCCATGTGTCCCAGGAGCCTCTGAAATTGTTTCAGGGGGACCGCTGACTGCTTGAAATGTTTCAGGCAGTTCAACACTGTAGTCAGCCGCGCTGTCATGGAGACAGAGTTGAGTGCCATACCGAGAAAGAGGATGCTCTGCACAGGGGAGAGCTTGCTCTTTTCTCGGTTGACCTGTAGTCCCAATCCATCTAGGTGCCGGAGCACTAGGTCCCTGTGTGTACATAACAGATTTCGAGAGTGAGCCAAGATAAGCCCGTCATCGAGATAGTTTAGTACCCGCACACCTCTCTCACTGAGGCGGCTTCCACGATTTTCGTAAAGAAAATTTGCACTGCAACCCAATGCTCACGGCGGCCCGGGAAAGCATGGCTGACATTTTGACATCCACAGGGCCGTAGCCACTGCTGTCACGGAACAGGAAGCAGACGAGGTGGTGGCTGAGTCCCGTGGGAACACAGCCACCCGTGACGCAACATCTGAATCATGAACGTATCCACAATGGCTGCCCCAGCGTGCTGGAAACCCAACACTTTAGGCAGCCATAGTGTCCGTCCCCCTCCTCGATGAGTGTATTGCACCCATGAGAACAGCGCGACATACCACGCTGGAGAAATTTGCTCATTTAGAGAAAAAAACTTGAACACTTCTGGAACCGCTGAGACGCCCAGGGGAAGTCGCTGCAGGAAGGAATAGTCCGCTGCACTACGTCGTAAGAATCCGGCAGTCTAGTAGAGTGTAGTTATGAAGTCTTGAAGTCATTAGCGAAGGCTCCGAAGAACGAAAGGTGAATGAATGCAGCATGCTGTCTCACTTTTATACCCGGATATCCGGGGGCAGAGTCGGCATGCAAATTTCATTCGCCTTTTCTAATCTAGTCGAACTTGATAGGTTTTCAAGGGCGAACCCCATCTTTCGGTTCGACAGATATATACATAGTAGCCAACTATGGTTGCAAGTTCCGTCGTTCCAGCAGAGTTCAATGATTTAAGTGTTTACCAAAACCATCATTCCAGTGATCAATCGCAAGCAGCATCGCAAAGTTGCGTGGTTGGAACTACAGGTCTAGAGCTGTGGTTAGAAGCATCTGATTTCTAAAAATGAAAAAATAATTAAACCTATTAATACAAACCATTCTTTACATTACAATAAATTAAATATAGTATTAAACATAGTATTCATAATTAGAAGGGTGCAGATGGAGTGATACAGAAAAAAAGCATTCATTTATTAATATTTATTTAAAAAACTGTTGTTCATCTTTCTCTAGTGTGAACTCTAGTCCTACAAGTAAACAGTAAACAACTTATTGTAAGTTCACTGACAAAATGTTAGTGCTCTATCATTTGTAAGTCATAGAGCGCTATGGTAAACATGGGAAACGTAAACGAGCGCGCATTAAGCGCAGATGTGTTACTGACAGAGGACAGACTGTAGAGTAGCCAAAATCTTTACTCAAGTAAAAGTACAAGTAACTAGAGTTACTGAAGTAAAGGTAAAATTCACTATATTAGAAATTACTTGGGTAAAAGTAAAAAAAGTATGCAATGAAAAAACTACTCAAGTAGCTAGTTACTTTGTATCTGATTATATAGGCCTACTTTTTATAAAATGTATATTAACGCCAATATTTTAATATTACATTTTAATCAATATATTTAATTATCATAAGCAGATATCTTGTAAACAAACAGTAAACAGTGAACCACACGCCCATCAACAAGTTTTTTTATTCTGTTCTTCAAATGGATATTTCTGCAAGCCCACGACTCTGTGTCTAACAGGTAACGATCATGTTGCTGTGTCTGACGAACAGGTTGCGCGGGTACGCGCATATTGCATATTGCATTCCTGGCAAACAATATGACACATTTGCAGTTTTAATTGTATAGATATAGAATTATATCCACTTCATCCAACACTCTTTGTGCTCTGCGTGTTCTTACGTTTCGCGCTACGAGGAGTGAGTAATCCACTGCTTCAGATGATTCAGATCGTGCAGCGAACTGAACAAATCATTTGAACTGATTCATTAGCCTATTCAAATTATTTTGCACATTGTTCAATTAATGCTTTCAAAAGAATCGACTCTAAAGAATCGATCACTTGGGAATGCCCGTAAAAAGAGATGACAACCTTGAAATAAACAACGCGTTTTAAAATGCATATTACAAATGTTATGAACAGCAGCTACGCTAATTTTTCTCTCTTCTGTTCCTACCTTGGGGTGCCCATCCCGAGGTAACTAGAGACAATGCAGCTCCAGTTTAGATTCAGCCTGCTATGAAGACTTCAGGTGACTCAACACTTGTGAAGAGATGACATCAATCCCTTCCAGGACATCAGAAGCATCAGCTCGATCTGGATCGTCACACAACAGTCACAACACAACAGTTTAAGTTGAGAACATATGATCGATCCGTCTCTCTTATCTTTGGCCAAAATACCAATCCCCCCACCTACACTATTGAGGGGACAGTAGTGATGTCCAAAAACAGAGAACATTGATGAATGCACTTATGCTGATTTCACGTTCTAGTCATGATTCCGAACTGGTTGTGTTCAGTTGCTTTGTTGTCGAAAAGAATGTAAGACGCCAGATTCATGCTTGCTTGTGTCTTGGAAAAATCTTATATGGTAATAGTTTTCAACAGTACATACTACTGTATAGTTTTACCACACTATCTAGTCAGCTTGCTGACTATTCTGCAATATTGGTGAAATACATGCTATTTTCGCTGTGTATAAAACATACAGTATCCTTCAAATGATTATTCACATATGTAAATATGTAGTCATTTTACGACAAGGGAATAAAGAAAAATTAATAAATCATAAATGTCATAGCAGAAATCCTTCTTCCATCCGCCATGTTTAAAGTTTAAAGTCACCAAGAAGCGGAAGTTGCAATTGACTTCTTTTATGCATTTTGACGTTTATCCAAATGGAAATGTCTTCTGAAATTTGAAAAGAAGTGTAGGGTGGGGCTTTATTTTGCCTTTCCCTTTTGATTGGTTTGTTGTAAGGTGGACCTGAAGGGGAGGGCTTAAAATGCCTCTTCATTGGACAGTCAGTATAGTCCTAACTCTTTTTTGTTGCTGACAGCATGTGGTGAAGAGTTGTTGTTGAGAGGGGGAGAGGAGTTTAATATTTTTGAGTTAAGTTTACTAGTGCAAATAAATTTGGAAAAAATAAAGGTGTGCACGGAAAAATAATTTATAATAATCACTGCAACACTGTGTATAACACTTAGAAAATGATTTCATGGTGACTTTAAGGCCCGCCCATCTCGGAAACTTGGGTATCAAAATTATTTCCCAACATCCCTGCATTCATGTGCATTTTTACTAATATTTCCGATAATTCCGAAGCATGTGAAGGCAATATTATTAAAATTTATGCTGCAAGAAACGACCAACTGTGAGATTTGTGGGGGTTAATGTTGCCTTCACGTGTTCTCGAAAATTCGTCAGTCCCACTTGTGAGGTCATAATTCCAAACTGGTTGTGTTCAGGTGTTTTGTTGTCGAAAAGAATGTAAGACGTCAGATTCATGCTTGGGAAAATAATTTATGGTAATAGTGACGTACATCCTGTATAGTTTTACCGCACTATTTAGTCAGCTTGCGGACTATTCTGGAATATTGGAGAAATGCTATTTTATAAAACATACAGTAGGATTTGCCTTAATTGATTATTCACATATGTAGTAATTTAACGACAATTCAATGAAGCTGTTGTGGTTAAACTAATAAATCATACAGTATATGTCACAGCTGAAATCCTTCTCCCATCTGCCATGCATAAAGTTTTATGCTGCCTTCACGTGCTCTCGGAATTATCGGAAATATGAGTTTCCGAGTAAAACATTTCTGCTGAAAGCCCTCTGATGGGATGGGAAATGATTTTGAAGGCGAATGGGAGAAGGATTTCTGCTGTGACAGATATGATTTATTAGTTCTTTTCGCAGCAGCTTCATTTGCCTTGTCTTGTCGATTAATTAGTGCATATATGAATAAACATTTGAAGCATGTGTTTTATACACTGCGAAAATAGCATACATTTCACCAATATTCCAGAATAGAGCTTGTTAATCGACGTCACGCCGTGTTGAATGTTGCGCCATATTGATGGCTGCTAGTGCGTTCAATGCAGTTGTTAGTTTTTCTAGTTTAATTAGGACATGTCGGTCTTGCTGTGTTAAAAAACTTAAATAGCATTACGCGGAGTAATTCAGGAAAACGTATGGTTCTTTCACTTTCGATTTCTCCATATATCAAACAAAACAAGTAACGGTACATATCAAAACAATAATAGCAGTGGAGTATTTTCCTCCCAAGATGGCGGCGCCACAGCAAGATGCAATGCGTGATGTCAGCGTCACATTCTCTGTAGTCAGCAAGCTGGTAGTAACTACAATAGGATATACATGGGAACTATAACCATATAACATTTTCCGAAGACACGCGCAAGCATGAATCTGGTGTCCTCCATTCTTTCCGACAACAAAGCACATGAACACAACCAGCTCGGAATCATGACACCAGAAGTGGGAATTATCACATTTCCGAGAGCACGTGAAGGCAGCATAGGGCCCGCCCATCTCGGGAATTCGGGTATCAACTTCCCAGTGGGAAACGCGATATCAGAAGGCGTTCATGTGCGATTTTCACATCGGAAACTCTGATATTTCCGATAATTCCGAGAGCACGTGAAGGCAGCATGAATTGCCGCGTCTTGGCGGAAGATGGCGCCGACAGCCAAATTCAATGTCCCTTTTGTACTGCCATTTTCTCTATATTTTACTCCAAATTGACCCTTTTCGGTACTAACTGCGTAATGTATCCTCTTACTATACTTATCCTTTTTGTGGTCTTGTCAATGTGTTATACGCCAATGCTGTCGTGGCATAGGCTATACGTATACGTTAACTAAAAAAAACGTTAATAGACTAAAAAACATCTAACCCTCGTATTATTGCATAGTTTGGTTACTTGTCCTGCCGTGTTTGGCAGACCACCCTGACACCGCGAGGCAAGAGCGTCTTTCGCACCTGCGCCTCAGAGCAGCGCTCGGGCACGCGAGCCAATCGGGCACCAAATATGGACATGAGCGCGAGCGCTTGCCATGACGTCAGTGCAATAGATGGGGAAAAGGAGCATTTCACGGAGAGGCGGCGGGGGGAGGTGAAGGGAGTGTTGTGAGCTGAAATCGAGAATTAACGGGAGCGTAATCTCGTTGCATAACCCGTCGTTTGTTCAACCGCGGTAATCCGTTATTCCACAGTCGGATATTGTAAGCACTTCAAAAAAACACTTGTGGCATCACGAGAGAACTTGCGCGTAGTTTTATTTTCACGAGAACTGCAACCATCATCTTCTTTGCAGCTTGTCTTTACCTTTTAATCTATGTGCGGCATTGTCGTGGTGACGACTAAACGCCGGGGGAAAGAGAATAGAAGACAGAGCACTAGAATCACGTTTTTCTTTTCCCAGCCTTAGCTGAGTAATATTATCAGAGAGACAGCCATCCACAGAGAGACATCCATCCACACCCCTCCGAGGACATGGAGGCGCCGGGTTTGGCACACGCGATGGCGAGCCCGCTAAGCCCACGCGATGGGATGGTCAAAAACGTGAGCCTGGAGTCTCTCCAGCTGTGCGAGAGGGACGGTAAGCCACCACTGGATCACACAGCGACTGTCATTAGACTTGCAATGAAATTATCTTAATCATATGAATGCGTTTAGCGCACGGTAAATTTAGTGAAAGAGGGTTTGAAAATTGAAATTTTCATAGAAATTGGGCAGGCTTTTTGCGTGCTGCTTGTGTTCATCGTGAAATCTCTGCTGCCTGTGTGGCTATGCAAGGGCTTCAGTTCAGCACCATGGACACTACCCGCTATCCTATGGCATAGTCTTGTCTCATAGTCAGGGAGGCTGAAGCAGCCGGTACTGTAACCCTGACAAGAAACAAATGAAATCTCAAAATGAAACCAACATCTTATATGCGATTAATTAAAATAAACAGTAAAAAAAAAAATAATGATTCTAATGACAAGTATGATGGTAATATTCATAAAACTAACGGCATAAACGCCTAAACGTTTACTCGTGTTGATGTGGCAGGGGCTAAGATGCAAGGATCAAGGGGTGACCAAATCGAAAGATTTGTTATATCATTTATTATATTCATCTAATTCATTTTATATTCCTTCTGTATATTATTTCATGGCAGAGGCTGAAGGATGTAGTCAGGTGTGTGCATGCATGCAGCACACATACAGAGGAACGTGCTGTGGCATTTAAAGATGCATCATCATGCACAGATTTACATTAAGATACATTGATTACCCCTCACCCGGTCTGATCCTTGCATGTTGGTGCTCTTATGTTTTTATTTCATTCTGGCATTAAAGTATGGGAAGAACATTGATTTACTTGTCTTTTTTCGTAAACATTCATACCCATTCTCTTTAAGAATGATTGAGGTCCAAATTGCAAATAGGATTTCAGGGTCCTTCTAGGGCTAGCACAATGACTCATCAGTTTTCACCAGCGAGGGAGGAGATGTTTTTATCATCTCTGCATGCCGCTTTTTGAATAAGCATTAATTAGTCTGTGCTGGCAGTGGAGACTCTTATTTGAAGTTATCACAAGTGTTTGTTTCATGCTATTTTAAGTGTAACAAAATGAGGACCTGCACGTGGAACTAGAGAGTGTTTTTTTGGGGGAAGAAACATTGCTTTTAAAATTTTGCATCTGTTAAGATCTGTTAAAGGAATAGTCCCCCCCCAAAAAAATTTTAGTATAAAAATTGACTATGATGACTATGGTCAAGTCAATGGGGACCATTTTTGGGTGAACTATTCCTTTAAGTATTCATTATAACAGTAATCCAATACCAGTGTGTTAATAAACATTTTCAGACTTTTTTTATATAAATGCTTATAATATTACAGTATTGTGAAATAAGACCATAACAAGAGCAAAACGATACTGCTGTCTAATGATGGCAGAAACTGTTAGCACTAGCTAATACTAACCCATAGCTGAGTGCTCGGTGAAAAATTCCAACTAAGATTAACGGAAAACCTGAATTTGTGTGGTGAAGGACCTTGAACACCCTTGGCATTTTCCAAAAGCATGACACTTGTGATTTGCACCACATAAACAAAAACATTCAGTCAAATAATACACTATAATGCACTAATACAAAAAATGTTGTTTAAGGAAAATAGACTTAGCATTGGAACTAAAAGCCTAAATGACGTTGTTGCAAATCTGATATCAGTTAGAGGCAACCAGTGAACTGGAAAGTTACCAGCCTTTATACCATTGTGCCCTTGAGCAAGGCACTTACACTAATCCCTGATCTGTCCTTGCAATTGTTGTACGTAGTTTTACTGGTAGTTGCTGTATCGTAAGGTTTAGGAAACATACTTGTATATCACTGAGAATAATAGAGTGAACGACAGTCATCTGTGTGTGTGTTTGGTTATATTCATTTTAGTGTTAATTTTTAGTCATTAGCTAAGATAGATACTGCAACAGTGAAGCTTTTACAGTTTTATCTTGCAGGACATGTTGCATTGCTGTGTTCTTACATAAAAACCTCATTGTGGTTTGTAAGGATTAAGAGTGTTTTTGCAATTGGCTGAGTCTCTCACACAAGCTGCTCTACTGATAAATGTTGTTACTTCTGTAGGGGTTAAGGAAGAAGATATTTGGAATGGGTTTGGTGTTACTGAGATGTATTTAATGTTATTTCATGTCTGGTGATTCATCTGTGTGTATATTTTTAAATAGACTGTAGTCCCACTGGAGGTTTTAACCTAGAGTGAGATAGAGAGCCAGACACATTACACTTTCTTTTCTCTCTCATCTTTTGCTCTCTCTCTCTCTCTCTGTCATGATTCAGCTCTGTCTGGATTCTCCTGTTTGTCTGTATTTGTAAGTGTTTGAGAAAAGACAAATCTGACTTCTCAATTTCAACAGTCAGCTTGTGTTAGAAACTCCAGAATTAAATGCTTATCTGTTTAATCTGAAAACATCTGTTTATTTCATACAGTAGCTACACACCATTCTATACTTGTTGTGAAAACACATTATTCTTTAGGCAGCTTCATAACTTTGCATTGTTGTGTTAATGAGACATAATACATCACAAGTCGCTAGTCAGTGGTTTTATTTGTTAAGGTATTTTTAGACCACCAGAGTAAATAATTTAATCCTCTATATGCTGCCCATTTTCTACTTAAAAAAATATTCTACATTGATTAATGGCCTTGATTTGTTTCCATGGAAACTGCACCCTTTGTTAAAGCGGGTGAATTTCGAAACTGCCGTAGAGAGACGAATCCTGCCGGTGTTGTTCTTATTAGGCAAAAACAAGACTGGCAGTAAACCTAACAGCCCTCACTTTGTTGACTTTGTTTAATCTTGAATGAAAAGCATCCAACACTTTCCAGACATTACCTAAAGCAGGGGTGCCCATTCCTGCTCCTGGAGATCTACTGTCCTGCAGAGTTCAGTTCCAATCAAACACACCTGAACCAGCTAATCAAGATATTCAGGATGACTAGAATAAGAACAAACAGATGTTTAAAATGGGTTGGAGCTGAACTGCACAGGATGTACCGTAGATCTCCAGGAGCAGGATTGGGCACCCCTGATCTAAAGCATCTAAACATGCATCTGTTGTTGAAGTCTAGATTAAAGGGATACTTTACTAGCAAATCAAAATTTCCCCATGTTTAACTCGCCCTCATGGCATCCTAACTGAAAATGGTTTTCTTCTCGAAGAATAATCCAGTCGGAGTTATTATACTACGTATCATTTTACTTCCAAGCTGTAGAATGGGAGTGAATGGGTGTTGACTTTTTGAAGCTCCAAAAAGTGCATCCATCTATCAAAGAACTGCTCAATGAACTCTGTTTCACTCGCATTCGAGGGATGACGGAAGCTAGACATCGGCGTTGGAAGTGAAATAATACGTGGTATTATAACTCCGACTGCATTATTCTTCGAGAAGAAAAACATATTCAGTTAGGATGCCTTGAGGGTGTGTAAAACATGAGATTTTGATTTGCTAGTAAAGTATCCATTTAAAAAATATTTTTAGACCAATGATTCTGGATTTCATTAAGTTCTGTCTATTTTCTTCTTTCTCAGGAAAGGCAGATGACAGTGGTGTGATGGGAATTGAGGAGTTACCTGTTCCTCGCAACATCAAGATCAGTAACATCACCTGTGACTCTTTTAAGATCTGTTGGGACATGGACCCTCACACCACAGAGAAGATCACGCATTATTTCATTGACCTTAACAAGAAGGAGACCAAGAACTCCAATAAATTTAAACACAAGGTACTCAATGAATTAGCTCACAACAAGCATTATAGTACTTCAGTCCTGTGTGATGTATGTGGTGCAACTTAAAGTGGTTTATAATATATGTAAATATATGAAAACAGAAATAAAGTATAGTTTAAACAAAGATTTCCAAAAGCAAAATATACATTTAAGTAGCAGAACCTTGAGATTTAAGGTCTATAATGTAAAATCCTCTACATTTGCTAATATATACAGTATATATGAGAGCAATGGGTTAAGTATGGGCAGTGATTTCAGAATCCAAAATTCTTCCCTCAATGACTGTTGGTCTCTGTTGTCAGGACGTGCCCACTAAGCTTGTTGCTAAGGCAGTCCCGCTGCCTATGACCGTACGAGGGCATTGGTTCCTGAGTCCACGGACAGAATACACAGTTGCTGTGCAAACTGCATCCAAACAGAGCGATGGAGACTACGCTATATCGGAATGGAGCGACATTGTTGAGTTCTGTACAGCAGGTAGCCAACACATTTAATTCTGTTTTATTTGTATATTACTTTTTATTATGTGAAAAAAAGCTTTAGAAATATATTTATGTAAACAAAGAGTATAATATGGAGGTACATTTATACATGTAATAATAATTGTCAGTTATACATAACAGTACAGTATGCATAGTAGCATAACATTTTTTATACTTAAAATCATACTGTAAATGAGGTTTATGAAGAGATTGATAATGACATTTAACATTCTACACGTTCAAGGCAGAATGAACAATGTGCATATGCATAATTAAAACTTAAAGGGATAATTACCTCTTGATAATTCAAGCCTGTATGAGTTTCTTTCTTCTGCGTAACACAAAAGAAGATATTTTGAAGAATGTTGGTGACCAAATAACAGCGGTACCCATTCATTTCTATTGTATGGACACAAAACCATTGCAAGTCAATGGGTACTACACTTGTTCGGCTATCAACATTCTTCAAAATATCCTCCTTTGTGTTCTGTGACAGAAAAAAACTCATACAGGCTTGAATTGACAAGAGGGTGAGTAAATAACAGAATTTAAATTTTTGGGTTAATATAACAAGTTGCATTTGTGGGCAGATCTCGTGTGGTTAGCATTGATCTCATTGAGAAGATTAACAGTGATCCATTGGTGACAAATAAGCACATCTGAATTTATGTTTGCAGATTATTCTTCGGTGCATTTGACGCAGTTGCTTCAGAAGGCTGAGGTCATCGCTGGCAGGATGCTGAAGTTCTCCGTGTTTTACCGGAATCAGCATGAGGAGTACTTCCAACATTGCAGGTGACTCAGGAAAAAATCTTCATACAGAAAAGACTTCGCTGTGTGAAAGGGAGGGTGTGGGATGCTGTAATGAAAGGAAAAGAAAGAGTCCTTCTTTGCTGCCAAGCTTCAGATTCATTTGAAAAGGAAAACAGTGCCATCTTGTGGAGTAATAATTGTATTCTTTCATTTAAAGGGGTCATATAACACAATAACACAAAGAAATGCTGTATTTTCCACATACCGTCCAGGTTTGTATCTCCTCTTTGCCCGGCCTCTCTGAAATGCGCTGTTTTTTAACAAAGCTCAACGCTCTGAAAAGTGAAGTGTGCTATGATTGGCCAGTTAGCCAGTGCGTAGTGATTGGTCGAATACTGCAAGCGTTTGACGGAAATGTAACGCTTCTTACCATATTTGGAACATCAGGTCCCAAAGCAATTGTACTGACACCCACCTTACTTGCCTATACATTTTGGCGGTCTTAGTCAAATCATACCACGACCTGACGTAGATTTGTGGGGGTGTGGTTACACAAGGCATTTCTGGCAGGTCTGGGTGAGCATTCGATTTTAGATAGAATGCATCTTTTGTTCCTACACTTACATTTTTGCAATTTTACGTGTGTAATACATGCATGGGCACAGAAAACACGTATTCACGTATTCGTGCCTTATGACCCCTTTAATGTAATTTCTTCACACTCGTGTCATTTTAAACCTGTATGACTTTCTTTGTTCTGCAGAACACATATTTTGAAGAATGTAACTAAACAAAATATGTCCCCATTGACTTAAACCACTGAGACATTTCTCAAAATATCTTCTTTTGTGTTCCCCAGAAGAAAGTCATATACAGGTTTTTTAAACCTCATGAGGGTGAATACATGATGACAGCATTTTTATTTTTGGGTGAACTATCCCTAAGAGGGCATAAGAAAAATGTTTCTCTCTCACTCTCTCAGAGATGTGCTTGGTGGTCGAATGATGCCCTCAGTTAAGGATAACAGCGGCAGTCACGGTTCACCTCTCAGTGGTAAACTGGAAGGGATTATCTTCAGTTGTAACACTGAGTTCAACACAGGTCAGCCTCCGCAGGATTCCCCGTACGGCCGCTTTCACTTCCAGGTGCCCGCGGAGACCCTTTTCACTCCTGACACGCGTGTCTACTTCGGGGACTTTTATTGTATGTACACTGCCTATCATTACGTTATCCTGGTCCTTGCTCCCCGGGGCTCCAGCGGAGACTTGTACTGCAGCGAACGCCTGCCAGAGCTGGACGTGACCAACAACCGTTTCCTAACACGCGTGTGTGGGGAGGACGGGCGTGTGGAATTCCGGCACGCTCAGGATGTCATCCTGGAGCTAATTTATACCGAGCCAGTTCCACTGGAACTGGGGAGCGTCTCTCAAATCAGCGGTCACCAGCTGATGAGCTTATCCACTGTCAATGCCAAGAAAGACCCCAGCTGCAAGACCTGCAACATCAGCGTTGGCCGTTAGCCGTCACGCACACACTAACCTAAACCAGTATCTCTGAGCGAGCGATTGAGACGTGCAACCTTTACAATATGTTAGAGAACCAGACAGAGAACATGAAATACCTAAACAGAGCTAAAACTCTTTGGGGGTCTCCCAGAAGTTCAACCAAATGGTTAATTAAACATTATATATCCTCATTGAGAAATTACTGAACAGCAGAAAAAAGAAAACAGAGCAAGGCAGAAAATTGAAGCAAAACAAAGAGTTAAAAGCTGAATTTCCAAAAAAAACCTCTAATCCCACTGTGAACCTTACCTGCGTGTTTTTGGTGCTTTTTCTTATATTTAAAACACAGCCCCAGAACTATTTGACTTTCGTTACATTCTGGACCTCAGACAAGATTGTCTTTTTCAGTTTACACTAAAGCTGTCAAACCACTCATGTTTCTTACGTTGAACATCCAAAGTCAAACAACAGTCCTACATCATAACTGGTGTGAAGACCTATAGTCCAGTCATTGCCTTATAGAAAACTCCATCTATCCTCAAAGAGAAAAAAGGAACTGAGAAAAGAAGTACAGCAAGACAAGCATTACTGGCATGAATGCTTCTTTAACAGCCACATCCAGGCGTTTGCTGAGATTGCTCACCCCAACAAGACCTCTACTCCATATATACTGCCTGTCATAATGAAATCCTGGCTCTCCTGGGATCCCATGAAGACTTGTATTGCAGCAAGCGCAAAAGAACAAATACTTTCTGACTCTCTGCCAAGCATCTGCATGCCACCTGAGCCTTTAAACCTTCTCGTGGACCCTCTAAACGCAGTTTTCCTTTAAATGGATTACTCGTGAAACAGTTATATTCTATTGCTATTATTTTGGTGTTTTTTGGTGGTGTATGTTGATTCCTGTTAGATCAAAAAAATGCCCATTACAAGTTTTACTAATATAATTTAACACTTAATGGTTTGCTGGTGAACGTTTCACATATGGATAAGATTTTGTTATAGTTATACCCAAAATTCAGTGTTGTCAAGAGACTGAAACCTTCTAAAATGTAGCTTTTGTAGGAGATGCATATGTTTATGTGCACTAGTCGTGGACATATTCCATCATTTCAACACTATATGTAGTAAAAAATATCATCACCCATGTGGAATCTTATAAGATCATAGTTTGTGTCTGTACGTTTGGGTGTGATTGTGTTTGACTGCATGTTTTCTTTATGTGTATGTGTGATGTTGAGTGCATTGTGCCCCTGCTGTAGATAGGAATGGTTTGACTGTTGACAAAACACTCTCCTGTCAGTCTGATTTGTGCACACGTTATTAGTTAATGGATTTATAAAACAGAAAAAAGTTATTCTTCACTCCATACTCATGATGTATTGCCTTATTCTAACCTTTGACTGATTTTGCTCATTCGCATTTGATCATAGCCAGACCTGTACTGCGACAACATTCTGGTGATTTTGTAGCTTAAACAGATCGAGAATCACACATGTTGACAGGAAGAGCCTAAGGTCTGACATCTTACTCTGTTATAGTAGAAAAACATTAGAACTTGATATGGTCATGGACAGCTCAATAACACAAATAAATCCATTCCAATGTGTGAACGTGCCTCATACTGACAAACATGTTCAGAAGACCTTTTCGTTTTTCTTGTTGCTATGTTTATGAAAACCAAATGTGACTGTTCAATAAAGATTAAGAAAGAGACTGTTGTGTGTAGATGTCTGTACTTATGAGGGATGAATTTTCTTTACAAATGTAAGAAAACATGTCAAATGCAATAATTAAATATATAAAGATAAATAATTATTTTTCCATATTTTAGGACTGCCAAACGATTGATCGCATCCAGAGTAAAAGTTTGTGTTTACATGATATATGTCGGTGTACTGTGCATATTAATTTTGTATTTATAAAAACATACACATGCAAGTATAATTAAGGAAAATATCAAATTAATAAACGTTTATATACAATTTCAATTATTGGTAAATATAAATAAATACATGTAAATATTTCCTAAACATATATGCATGTGTTTTTGTGTTTATAAAAACAAATTTAATATGCACAGTACACAGACATATACTATGTAAACACAAACTTTTATTCTGGATGCAATTAATCGTTTAACAGCCCTAATATATATATTTTTGCATGTTGACAAACGTGGCACAATTTTACGAACTCACAAGTTGTATGGATTACGTTTAACCTAAAATGTGTCTTTTTTTATGTGGGTTATTAAATACATCCTTTTAAAAATAAAAAACTATGAGGGCACCAGGTAACTAAACAACAACTCAGCTGCATGGGGCTGGAATTTAAAACACCAGACAATGTCCTTTGATAATCATGATTAAATCAACGTTTGCTTTTTGAAAATACTAATGGCTTCTCATTTTACATCAAAGAAGCTAAAAAAAACATTGTTGTAACTTATGTATGGCTTTATTATACTTTTTTTTGTGAAGTTCATTTTTAAAAGCATTTAAATGTCCTAATTTAACTAAGGCCTAGTCCTGATTTAGACTAATCCCTGTCCGGGAAACCGCCCCATATGACTCTTGATCTGAAATCTTCTGCCGCTTCCAGGAGCCAAGACCTTATCTTTTTTAGATAAATTAATAAAAGTAAATCATTATCGTAGCACTGCTTGTTTGTATGTCTCTTTGAATAAAAGTGTTTGCTCAATACATGTAGTGATAATGTAGATGCTTCCATGACAAATAAAGAAGTCATCTGTGTTTTTTAAAGTTGGATAAGGTGGTTTGCAGAAAGTTTTTATGACACTAAAACAGTTTGATCTTGGTATCTTAGGCAACCATAAGTTTTTATTTATTGCAATTACATTTACGTTTCATTACATTGAGAATGTAAATAAAACACGAGTGATGTAAGCAACAATTTAATAATGACTTATGACAGAAATGAACACAGACAGATAAACAAGTCCCAATCACATATTAATAAAATAAACATAATGTAAGCCACTTAAATACATTTAAATATGCTAAGGCTCATTTTAAATGAATATAATCTTGGACATAAAATAATAAGTAAGAACACCCAGAGCTTTACATAATGTCTGGGCCCATCTAAATTCTCGGAAATCATCTCGATGAGAGCATTTTCTATAGCCTTTCATGCTTGTTTCCATGAACAAAAGCCAAATCCATATCCATTACTGATTTTACTTAATAGCTTAATAACTGCCGAATGCATAAATGTAAATGTAACTTGTGTATGCACCATAACAATTAAGTATTTAGTCTCACCCTTAACTCAAACAATTAGTTCAACATTAAATTGTCTTATGGTTCTATCTTAAACTGAGGTTGGGTATAAAAAGAGTATATTTTGTTAGATCTAAACAATGTCTTAAATGTTTATTCCTTTGTCTATTGCCTTTTTAAAAATTAAGATTCTCATAAATATTGTTGGAAGGAGGGCGTTGAACTGAGGCAAGCGCTTCTGCTTCTCTTTTAGCCTGCAGCAAAAACACTGAGATGTCATCATTATCATATCATCATTATCATCAACATCATGGTTTTTAATTTAAGAAAACAGACTTACCTTCAGCTTGGTGGACAGTCTGTAAATTGTATGATAAATTAATTTCACTAAGATTTATATGTATTTACAGTAAAGTTATTCAATTGAATAGCCTACTGTTTAATTTTGTAGAAGCCAGCCCCAACAGTGACAGCATAAAGAAGGACGACCAGTGCTAATGTGATCAGGAGTGGAAGTGTTTTATGTTCACAGTCTGAAAACATGATACACATAATGAAGTGAAGTAAGTCACAGTAGACAGAGAGAAAGTGTTTCTTTTCCATGAATTGTATATGAAGGTTAATATTAATGATAACATTTAATATCTTTACATGAAATGTGATGATCATTCCTGGAGGGAGTGAAAAATACAGTTTATTCTCTATTTTTGCTGTTTTATTTCATAGAGTTTGTAACAGAATAATCTCAGGATGGAAACTCACATGCGGTTTCTTTGGAGAGTGGATCCAGATGAAACTGTTGGCTGGAATTGCCATAAATGTTAGTGGCTACACATTGTACACTGTGTTCGGTTGTGAGGAAGTAAGATAGGGTGAAAGTGCTCCTCAAAACTGTGTTACCCAATCGCTCTTCACTGACAGATGTACACGTGGAGTTAGTGACAGGATTTTCAGACAGATACCATGCAAGATTAGGAAAAGGGTTACCATTAACCTCACAGAAACAGACAGTCACATCAGCTCTTTTACAACTGGAAGAGGGTGAAATTTTTGGTGCATCTGAAAAACATTGAGAAATAAATGGAATTAAATTAATTATCATTTCGTTTAACCAATCTGTACTTTTCCTGTTGCCCAACATAGATAATTAACTTTCTTACTGTATTTACTATTTTATATCATTCAAACTTTTTATATTGACTTTTTATGCTATCTGGTGTTATTCAATAATCAAACAAACATAAAATCCTACAATGAACATATGAAGTGTAATTGGTCTGTGCTGTTTTCTTCTTGTCCTGTAGCTGATAGGTGATGGTGCAGATGAAATTGACTCTGTGATGAAGATGAGTAACATTGAAGTTCAGATCAGAGAGGAGTTGAGTTTGATTCTGCTCCTCCAGCAGTCGGCTGCTCTCACTGAGGTGGAGTTTGGGGTTAGAGCTCCATGTGAGAACTGGTGGACGAGAGGAGTAGAGAGTCTTAGCCGAACAGCGCAGAATCACAGAGCTTCCCTCCAGAAGTGGGCTGTTTTGCGCCACCCGCCTCCTTGGATAGAACATCACTGTGGGTGGAGGAGGAGACTCTAAAATACACACAGATAGAATGATACGGTTTAAACAGTGACCCCAACAAGTATTTAGACATTGTTAAATTGTATTAGTCTCATTGAATTAACAGAGCATACCCTTCTTTAAAAAAAATGCAATGAGTGTTCATGTTTCGAAATGTGAAAGTAAGAAAATAATATGTTTTGCAGGCTATCATCAGACATTTCTGTTTCAAGCATTAAGAATGCATATTTAGTATGTAGAGCACTGTATCTCATTATATGAAAGCAAGAGTAAAAAGCGATATCAAATGAATTACTTTCAACACATAATTTAACGCAAATTTAGTCATGAAAAACATAAGTTACTTACCGATTACATTTATAAAAATGTACGCACTGGACTTATACAGTTCACCCATCGTCTTAAACGTGAAGTAATATGTGCCACTGTGATTTGAACTAATGTCATAAAAGATTGTTGTGCAGTTGTTCTCCTTTAATTTTCCGATTATACTTCCTTTAAAAACCGGACTCGACATACTGGAGTTAAACACTATTGTCTGAGTTCTTTTTTCAATCCATAAGCCTTCCGGATTCTCATAAGGTTTAGAGTTGTCCATCTCAAATGTGCACTTTATGAGCACAAAGGATCCACTCAGAGCATCAATCTCGTTTGGCAGAGTGACTTTTAAATATTTACACTCAACACCTATAATACACACACACACAAAATGCAAAATCACATCCAAAGTTATACATTGTATAATTATTGATGTTTCACCAGAAAGCCTTTTGACACAATGATTTTGTTTACAGAGTGAAAAAATAGACAGACCTTTCAACAGAAAACCAAGCAGAATGATTTTCTCTGCTGTCCACACATTCATCCTTTCATTTAGAGGAAAAACAAATGTGAACACGCAAATACAAATAAAGCGTCATCAAGTTTTTTTTACATTATTGCAATCAATCTTGTTGTTACACCATAAATGCAAACCTAGAATCCTCAATGTGTTCCCCAATGCACAGAGAGTGATGAATCCCCGGTTCTGGAGCAAAGATGCCAAATACTCTCCTGCAACACCTGATGGGTAAGATTCTGCTGAAACAATCAGTAACACAACACCCAACATCCTATCATTTAAGAGTAGTTCTCTTTTAAAGATTACTTCTGCATTTCAACTTCTCTCTTTAGTTCTGTTGAATAGTAAAGCATAAGGGTGAATTTATACTGAGAAAAGATAGAAAGAAATCATTACTGAAGGCCAAAATACACTACAAGACTTTTGCTAAGATTTTGCCCAGATTTTCAGTCTGGACTTGTTGCAGAAAGTCTGTGCCAGTCTGCAGATTTGATCAGTTATGGCTGGAACACACTACAAGACTTTTGCTGAGATTTTCATTTGTTGCAGAAAGTCTGCAGATTTGATCATGTATTGTTTTCTGTGCAAACGTTCAAAAAGTCTGCAATGTCTAGTTTTAAAAAATCTGTTCAGATTTTAAAAGTCTTGTAGTGTATTCCAGCCATTAGGCATTCACTGTATGCACACATATTTGCATAATTATGGATACATAAATACATTTAAAACATGTTTAGAATGAGCGTTGTCAAATCTTTGAATAGAGGAATAATTATTATTTTGCCTATTGTCTTCTGCTAAACCAAATAATAGATGGGTATTTCCTCATCACCATTGTTTTGATCATGCGACCATCACGAGTTGTTTTCTGATGCAACAGGTAGCTTGCCTAGTATATTGTAATAGCCCGTTGCGCACTGAGGCATGGCATGAGCTCCTGGTAAATCATTTTTACATTACTGTTGAAATCTATGGTTGAAATAGGCTACTGTGGGTTGAAGGGAAAATAAATTATATTAAGAATATTTTGTAGATTCTAAACAATTGCGACAACTTTTGTGAACACCTTTTGGAAAGAAATTGAAACTGTTAAAAAGTTGATATGCAAGTGCCACATTTTGTGAATGTTACAGTAGGTGACTTGGGGCGCCTGTTACCTTCAGATATCTTGTTGCATCACTTTGCATGCCAGATATTTTTGTATAAAATGCTTTTGAAGAAGTGTAATATTACTTTTCCTTACCAAAGGTGTGTTAGACATGACGTGGAACACCATACTCTATTGCTGCTTGCTCACAGAGGCTGGTGAGTGTATAATAACTCTATTTCCTTTAAATGAAATCACAGTCTGTAATCGTATCTTGAATTTTTTTTTTTGTGTATTTCAATTTTAGGGTGGTTGCCCATGGTCCTGGCCCATCAAGCTGACGTTCAGCTTGGTAGTTCAGTCACGTCCCTGCCTGGACATCAACCACACAGACATTACCGCAGATCTTGACATTCAGTGTTGGACCGGAGAGCATATGGTCACACGATTTCACAAAGAGTGACTCTTGGAGAGGTCGACCTTGAGGTGAAAGGTAATTTTGAAGAATTCTGCAAGAATGACCATGTGTTAAATTTGTCTTTCTCATCAACACTTTATCCTTCTGTCTTTAGTCCGTAGGCCTTATTTTACGGCAGATTCTGGGTCACAGTTTCAACTCCCTCTGCCCAATGAGTCTCCAGTGTCTCATAGCTTTCTGCCAGATGGTGGAAACCTCACTGTGTCTGTGTGTGAGGTTGAGCGACACCTGCTGACGTGTATCAGTCATTACACAAACAGCACTCTGCTGCACAATACCATTCTCCTAACAAACATCACACCACTGAATTCTGAAACATTCGTTGTGAGAGACAGAGATACAAGCAGGACCAGAACCATGATCATCATTCAGATCTTCAATGTTTGTATGTTTTGTATCCTCACACACTACAGAAGAACACACAGCTGTAAAAAGTTTTACATGAAATCTTCCTACTTTATTAATGCTACCTCTGTTGTTTCTTTTTGAAGGAACTAATAAGATCACTTTTGGTATATCCATAATTCCATTAGTAGCTGGAGTGGTCATACTAGTACTGTCAGCATTTTCTGGGTATTGTTGTCATAAAAGACAAAAAGTAAGCAGATCTATGGAAAGAAACAGGAAAAAGGAAACAGAGAAGGTAACTGAAACTAATCTTCTCCAGCCAACAGAAGTCATCACTCATGAGGTCACTCGCAGCTGTATTGAAAGTACTATTATAGAGATTTGAGGACTTCAAGGTCTTTCTTTTCATTTCTTTTTGTTCATTTACACTTTAAATTTTACATGTAAAGTTTCTTTCTTTTGAATGTGAAAGGTCTCTAATTGTGTTTTTTCACATAATATTTAAGTAATATATACTTACAAAGATATACGGGTACACATATGTTTTTATAAATACTGTTCACATATAGGTTTTGTAAAGTAAAACATATATATTGTGACGTATTGCTTGATTTTTCAGTTATATTAAAGTTTTAATTTATGATTAATCTATCTGGCTTTTATCTATTTATCTGTGTTCAATGTTGTGGCGTTATTCTGAAAAACAGTTTCAGTCAGGTTTGCTTCTAATATAATGACTAGAAATGCAATGTGTTGAATTCATTGTTTGTATTGTAACAGTTAGCATCATTTTGATGTTTTTGTACCTACCCTCATCTAGGAAGCATAATGTTTGTATTATGTAAATAAGAAACAAGAAAGTAATTGTTAAAGTGAATGTTATTGCTACTACCATCCACTAGATGTCACTTTTCCTTTTACGACGGGTGGGTGTTACAACAGGAAACACTGTAAACACTGGTAAAATACAGACAATTGAAAATGTACTGAATTAAAATACAACTACTGTGAAACTATAGTGAAGTGATCTGTAGGCTAAATCCTGCCCTCTGCCGGTCACACGAAGCTTCACACGTTTTGCCAGAGAGGAAGATACACAACTGTTGTATTAACAATATTAAAGTGTTTGAATGTAAAGACAGTGTCTAAATGATCAATAAACGTGCGTTTTAATAACAGAGTAGTGCGTTAAATCTTTCATGGTTACTCCCACAGTGCATGTGGGCACAAACATTGTATCGCTGTAACTTATTCCACAGACTGACGCTGGTGGGAGGATTCAACAAATTGGGGACTTGACGGGACTCGTGCGCATACAAACACATGACCGCGTTGTCTCCGAAAATGAATTGGTTTAAATTCGTGTGCGCGACTATAACCCGATTCTTGTTCATTCTGGTGTCTCTCGTTGGAGTTTGGAGGGTGACCAAAGTGAAAAATGACAGTTTGTACTGGTTACTAACTGTCCTTTATCTCCCTTATGTCGCGGAGATGATCATTACTTTTAAGCGGAGGAAGGGGCAAGACTACAAATGGTGAGTTTCAAAAGAAAAAAATAAGCAAACACCGCATTGTTTTCTACATTGGCTAATGTTGCCTACAACAGCACAGTTTCGCATATTGCGGTTCAATTGTTGGTGCATTTACGCATTTGGCACACGCTTTTATCCAAAGCTTTGAAGCGCCGTATAGGGTTTAAATCAAACTGCGCTTATGAATACATATGTAAAACCGTGCATACGCACATATACATGGCTCACATATACATGTATACTATTGGATGTTCAAGCATGCAAACACATATGAAAAACATGTGAGCACTAATGTGAAATCCACACATCTTATGTTAGTAATACATGCATGTACACTTTTTCGCGCATACAAACTCTGCATACACACAAATATACAAACACTCGCACATACATACAAAATATGACACGCTTTAGTTTGCATGCATAGTGATTTCATATGTGGATGTGTATGGGATTCCTTTTGTGCCAATAAAAATGAAAGCAAACTTTAAAAAAACGAACGAAAAAATACAATGAGAAAGAAAAAAAAACTTTGATAATGAAAACAATAAACTCAATTGCACAAAAATGTGAAAATATTTTCGAATAAACTGCAATTTTCTTAACAATTTTCTAAGTTTCGTTTTTGCAAATAATAGTTTTGAATTCGCTGCTAGATTTTTCATTTGCGCTTTCCGGGTTTTCGTTTACGCTTCTCAAGTTTTCGTTCGCCTTTCTGGCACAAATCTCACGTGTGGGCGGGAGACTCTCATTGGTTAGTAAGATTTGGATTGACAGCTCCCTGACCAGGAAGTCGATACTGAAGACAGTGCAGCGGATTAGAGAGCAATCTGCTTGCGGTTTTCTGTATTGTATTGTTTTAGTGTTTGTACTTAAATAACTTTCTTATTTTATTAGTATATTAGCAGGGTCGCCAACGTTCACGCACTTAAAGTGGGACACGTTTCCAGGCTCTATCACGCCGTAACAACAAGCCAACATCGAGTAAATACAGCTAGCCAGCCATATTCACATTAAACTGTACATGGGTTTAGAGGCCGTCAAGACAGCAGTCTATAGTTTATAATTACAGTGATATCAGGAAAATGAGATGCCCAGTGAGTTTTTAGGAGCTATATAATAAAGTGTTATGCTTCCAGTTCATATTTATAATCGTGGTGGCATTTTATGTATTGTTTCTATCTTTAAATGTTTGTTTATATTGTAAGAAGTCTCTATTCTGCTTTTCTTTAACCTGTTTTATGTAGGTGTGTGAATACACAATGTGTTAGTTGTTTGCAAGTGGCAGACTAAATTAATAACACATTCTAAAGGCCTCTAATTGTGTCACCTTGTGAAATTGTTTTGTTGTAGCGTTTTAAAAACATAAATGCCATTTGAATGTATTGGCACTGTTTTATGAGGTGTCCTTTCAGTGAAAGTAAAGAAAGGGGTATAATACTGTACATTCATGAGTTTAAAAAGAAAGATAGAGCAATTGATTTATAAGTGGACTTAGTTATTTAAAAGGAGACTGTATGCCAGAGCGACATCTTCATCCTCCTCCTCCTCAGCTGGACACAAGTCACCCTCAGGTTCATTTATGTAACCGACATAATAAAATCGCTAAAAGTTTTAATCTCTGTACAGTAACTATGCAGCAATGTTTTCATTTTAGCACAACCCAATAATCTGTAACGTGTCTTTATTGGATGTTATATAATGCAAGTAGTTCGTTCCTTTTTAAGAAAATAATCTTAATAGTCCATAAAATAATACCGGACAAAAAATATGAAGCACACAATGAACGAGCTAAGTAAAGACAGAATTGCTACTGTACAGGAATAAAACTTTCAGTGATTTTCTTTATTATCTGAATTACATTAATTTACTTAAGGGTGAGGAGGACGATGATGAGAAAGAAGCTTGGATCCACACCGCGCATGACTTACCAACTTCAAATACCAATGACTAATATACTAACTAAATAACAAAGTAGTTTTAAGTACAAACAATAATGATAACAGCATGCAGATCGTTCTCTAAAATTCGTTGCACTGCACTGTATTCAGTATCAACTTCCTGTCAATCCAAATCTTACTAACCAATGAGAGTAAAGTGGCCATAAATCCCGCCCACACGTGAGATTTGTGCCAGAAAGGCGAACGAAAACTTGAGAAGCGTAAACGAAAACCCGGAAAGCGCAAATGAAAAATCTAGCAGCGAATTCAAAACTATTATTTGCAAAAACGAAACTTAGAAAATTGCAGTTTATTCGAAAATATTTTCACATTTTTGTGCAATTGAGTTTATTGTTTTCATTATCAAAGTTTTTTTTTCTTTCTCATTGTATTTTTTCGTTCGTTTTTTTAAAGTTTGCTTTTTATTTAGATCAACGGGAATCAGAGAGCGATAATAGCCTTAACTTTTATTTGTCCTTTGCTTTCTTGTGCAAGTTGCAATGGAGATGATATAGCCGATTTCTTTAATAGCGTTTTAAAGTGCCGAACACCGTGTCCACACCGGACGCGACAGGCGCGACGCGTCACCACAAAAGAAACGCATTAGAACCCATTATAATTTCAATTTTTGTCCACGCTGGATGCGCCTGTCTCACTTATGTCTAATAAAATAAATCACTTCATGTGAGTGAAGTGATTGTGGATCCATAAAACCTGTTTTCCACCCTCTTTTAGGTTTTTTCCATCCATCCTCTTCTTCCTCATCAGTATTATACCCTCTATCTGGATTCTCGAGTTGCATCATCAGGCGAACAGAGCTGATCACCTCCAGGTACCCCATTGTGTACACATTATGCCTGCCATTGGCATTATCATGTCTATCCAAGGAATATTCCTTCAAATAGCAAACAAACAAATAAGCGTATTAAAGGGACAGTTCACCCAAACATGAAAATTCTGCCTGAATTACTCACTCTAGTTTGGTTGAACACAGAGAAAGATATTTGGAAGAATGCTTGTAACCAAACAGTTCTTGGACCCCATTGACTTCCATAATAGGAAAAATTACAATGGTTGTCAAAAGTGCCTCAGAACTGTTTGCTACATTCTTCAAAATATCTTATTTTGCGTTAAACATAACAAAAATATTATAAGTAATTTTTCCTATTATGGTAGTCAATGGGGTCCAAGAACTGTTTGGTTATAAGCATTCTTCCAAATATCTTTCTCTGTGTTCATCAGGGCAAAGAAATGTATACAGATTAAGAACAACTCAAAGATAACTAAATGCTGACAGAATGTTTAATTTTGGGTGAACTAATCCTTTAATTTAGTCTACATGTATATTCTAAACATACTTTCTGTCGAACAAAAACAGCGATTTTCAATTTTTTTCTAAATTAAAATAAATTATTAAAATATATTTTTACAACAGCTGTAAAGCAGAATCCACATTAAGTTCCTGAAGACAAATATCTCAGGTTTAAAATGACATGATAGAACAGAACTGACAGACTTTTTAGTTGCACTATTCCTTTAATGACTATAACTATATATAATATAATATTTATTATATTATATATAATATATATATATATTTAACGACTATAACTATAACTATTCCGCTTCTGAGATAATGCATACATTCTTGTGTTAAATGTTCACTCTGAAGATCTGTTTCCATTTATTAAACTTCATTTTTGTTTTTCTGCAGTGTAAGAAGTTGGACTCCTGGAAGAACGTCAAAGACATGGTATCGCCCTTAAATGGTACTCATGAAACACTAAAGGTAAACTTGAAAATGAATAATTTATTTAATTGTTTGTTTGTTTTTTAATTAATTGTTAACTGTAAGCATCATTGCACTACACTCTGATTGTAATGTATATGTGATGTCACTACATAATAAATCACATGATCATGTACTTCCTCCTGTGGCCCACATCAGCTAAGAATGTAACATGTCTTTTACTTCCCCTATGTCTTTCTAGAATAAAATAACCGCACATGTGTGGTAATTTATGTCTATATAACTATAGTTTTTATTATCATTATTATTATTGAACCTTCATTTCTTTTTCTTTCTTTTTTTGCTGAACCTGCTGATTTACGTCTGTTTTTTTTCACTCTCAAACATAATTCTTTTCAAATGAATCAATTATCCAAAGTCAGAGTCCCCCCCTAGAAACCAAAAAAGTATTTTTTGTGCTTTTATGAGCACAGTGGTGATTTTCCAAGCTTTGTGGGGTTTAAGAACATCTTGATTATGGACCATTCTCTGTAGTTTTTCTGCGAAATCTGAATTCTGCTGAATGAATATGTTGGGTAAGAATGATTCACGTCCTTGTGCTTAGGTAATCATGAACGGGACTAGATAAACTATTAATAATATGAGGTTAAGAGAGCATTTAAACAGAAACCCTCTCAAGCTTTCAATAAATTGTTCCATCCAACATCATTATCATGGAAGTTTTATTTGCATTTGGAAATATAAAAAGAGCTTGGGTTGCCTCTGTTACATTGATAAAATGTGTACCTAAAATACAGTAAATTGCATTAGATAAAATCATCTGCCAAGTTTTTTTTGCAACACAGATAATATACTATATGTGGCCAGGTGTAAATGAAATAATAGCACATTTAAAATAATCACCTATGTGTGTTTGTGTCCTTCAGCATCTAGAGCGTATTCTCACCTCTCTCTGTCCAAACGACTGGATCCTTGGTCTTCATCAGGTTCTGCTCATCCTTCTCATCCTTGGGAATTGGCTCCTCCCACTAGGGAGCGGAGTAACTCGTGACGAGCTGTCTCAGCTTTTGCTCATCTTTGTTGGCACGGCAGCTGATATACTGGAATTCACTAGTGAAACACTCTCTGATGTGAAGTGGGTACTTCATTTTTTAAGGCCATATGGCCTAAGCCCAGTTCACACTGTGTTGATGTCTGATGTTGCGCTGGCTGTTGAGTGTGATAGATTTTTAGTTGTGTTGTTGGTGTTTAGTATTATTTTGGGGCTTATTATAAAGAATAGAGTTTTTCCTAAAAATAAGCCAGGTAGTACATCATCATTTAAGTCTAGACATACCCCTTCATGACCACAAAACAATATGTTTAAATGGTATGAAATTTTATTTATGTGTAGTTAGATTTAATATGGAAAAAAATATTTTATAACTGCTGAACCTCCAGATTTAAAAATACAAAAATTTAAATCATTTCTAAATGTTCTGGTTGTTATCTTCCGTTTTGTTAAAACTGAAAGCGTTTCTGAACCAGCGCTGGTTATGTCTTGCAAAATAGTATAGTGGTGATGAAAGCTGGGTGTGTGGCTTATTTTTAGGAAACAAGATTTTATGTTACACTCTAAAAAGATCTGTAAAAGTAGGGCACAATATACTGTATAAATATGAAGGAATTTTCCGTATTAATTTTTTACAGTTGTTTTACCTGTATCTTACATTTTGCACTGGATTAAATTACATTTTAGCATTAACGGAAATGTCCATAAAATAAAAGAAAATGTACTGGTCATTTTCTGTCAGTACTTTATCCGTTATTGTATATTTGTTATATAATATTAGTTGTAAGGAATAATAGCAACTTGAGCATTTTGCCAAAAATATTAAAGAACAAAATTATATGTATATATTGTTATTAATTATTTTATAGATATAATAGTAATTAAAAATTATATATACTTTTTATATGTGATGTTTTCATTTGTTTCTATAATGACCGTCACAGTGCTCTGCTCTGCATCCCGGCATTTTTGCCAATTATAAATTGTAGCAATTATATTATATTATAGCAATTATTATTATTTTGGCCGCAAATTCAGCCTGATCTGTGGTGGAATGTTCATGTTGTCTCTCGATGGAAATGAATAAAAAAAATGCATTAAATTTAACAACTATATGTTACATATATTCACTCTGTATTTGTGTATGTTATAGGGAGAACAACCAACAGCTGGTGTATATAATTCTGGCAGTGTGGACGTGGAGTATGTTGCAGTTTCCTTTTCATCTGGCAGGTTAGTGGTCATCTATTGAGCTGGGTTGAATGAGGTCGATCTGTGCCTTGTCTAAACAATGCCGCAGAAAGATATGTGTAATCTGAACTACAAGATTGAAATGACTAGAGAATATGTCCTGCAGAATTTCCTTTAAGGGTATTGTTAATCTTTAGTCCTGATCCATCAAAAATATTTTGTTTTACCTAGGATCCCTATAGTAAGCCCCTTAGACTCATATTAACTTTATTGTTCGGAACATTAGGGACACCTCAGCATGGTTTAGTTGATCTATGCTAGTTTCCCTGTGAGGGCTGAAGGTTTTGGCAGCTTGTGTATTTAAACATAACCAGATCTGGCTCCTTTGAACCCATCTCAAAACAAAGCAAACATATTATGCTGGACACTGATGTAAATGTGTATCCTTAATAAGGGGGAATTAACTCATATTTAAACTCATATTGTTTTCTGTGATAATGGGAATAAACACCACTTGGTGTGGGATACAAATATTGCAACAACAAAATAGTCACACTGCTTCAAGTCTTCAATTCTCCACAAACTACAATGAAATAAACTCACAAACATTTGTTTTGTCATATTTTATACGTTTTTTCTTCAGCCTGTGTTTTTCAATGTGTGTTACTCCACAGTTGTTACATCTCGATCGAAGAAATCAGATGAGAGCGGAGAAGGCTGTTGTAATTATCTGTTGTCAAGGCACAGCACAGATATTTGGAACATCGTGGAGAGTTGGTTTATCCAGGATGGGCCCTTTCTTGTAGTGCGGCTCATTGTGATGATTTACTATGATGTTTTCCACCAGATGTTGGTCTTCTTTGCCATCAAGAACTTTCTAGTGGTCATCCTCAACCTCTATAGACTCATTGTTATCTGTCTAGATTTAAGACCGCCATCATCTTCCTCTCACTCGATCTGAAGAAAGTCGTGGCAAGGGCTGTGTTTGACTAGTACTGTTCTTAAATCTCCAGGCAGTTTAAAAAAGCTTCTCTTACAGGAATGGATCGCATTAAAATTAAATGTGGCAGATGGATTGCTTATACTTGTCAAAAGCACATTTAGGGGCTGTGTCCACCGAGGCGCATTTACTTGGCTGAAAATGGCAGGAGCTCGGCTGCAGGCACAGCATTTTCAACTCTGGGCGCCAGGTCGAACGCCAGCGCTGAAAAAGGTCAACTGATGGCTTTGTTTCCGTTGAAAACAATTTAAAAAACACGTTGGCCACAGGCGTTAACGCCTCGAGGACACAGCCCCTTATGTGTGACAACAGTTTAGTGCAGGTCTTTATGTTGTAGTGTGTAGCAAGTTGGTTAACAGCTTTGCATTAACATTCGTTCATATAGCGGATGCTTTTATTCAAGGCAATTTACAAATGAGAGAGCATTTAACATTTTGTCTAATTGTTAAAGATTTGTTAAATGTTTTGTTTATGTTGTTTAGTGTTTACAATATACCTGTATGTACAGTCAGTATTGTGAAATAACTGATTCTAAATCATACTCTTATTTGTTTGTCAAATTTTAACAAGGAAACACACATGTATATCATTATAGCACACATGTGCACATGGGTGTTGCCATGCATGCATTCTTCAACGTGCGCACCCAGATATGACTTTGTTGGGGCATTCTGATCTGAGATCAGGTAGGCTCAGGAATAATTATATTGCAAACATTCCTACAGCAGATCAGGAAGAACTTTGTTTTAACCAGAGATAGTTACAACACATGTAAATGAATATAGCAGTGACAGTGACCTTAATGGTTTTAATGTTGTGGGAAAGAAACAAGACGCACAGCCTTTTTCTTAACGTCTCCCACAGCTACGCAATTTACAAAAAACAAGAAATCTGCTGATAGACATTCAAAACACTCAATGCACTGCTGCTTTTCAGGACCAGCGCTTTCTATTTTTGACCAACAAAGGAAACGGGAAATAACTATCCAAAGCTGAAACAACATACTGCAGACGTTTAGAGTGAAATAGGAAATCAGGCATGACGACATGTACGAGTAGATATTTATACAAAGAAATCCTGGGGATTGCACATACCTATGTATAAATGTATAGGATAATGCAATGTAAGTCGCTTTGGATAAAAGCCACACGTCAGCCAAATGTAAAAAAAAAAGGATTTGCATAATTTATTCATGAAATAGCCTTCATATGTACATTTCATACAAAGTACAACTTTCTACATCTATGCTTCAAACATATGAAGACTGTCCCACACTAAAGTCTCCCAGTGAATCTCGGCCATTTCCAGCACTGCCTTTTAATCAGCATCCAAGAGTCTACATCTGACAAAAATCAACTAAATATAAATTGAAACCTTGATATTTGCTGACCCTTTCAGACCTTTGATCCCCAGTATACACACAAGCTAAGCAAGAGTTTCTATTCTGCATTATACATAATGAAGTTAAAAGTACAGTGCCCTACTGTATTCTCAATTCTATGAAAATTCATGAACCCAAAATGGCTTTCTGTTCTTCGGTTTGTGGAAAGACTCAAACTGAAACTCCCGGCCAAAATAAAAAACAAAAGAAACTGAAATTGCAATATATAATGATAGGTAATGTTCCTCCTTTTAAGTTTTATATTTTTCGACAATGTTCAGTACATTATTAATATCATGACCTGAAGTAACTGATCGGTAACAGTATATATGAACACAGTTTTTTACTATTATTATTAGTTTGCTAAGTTTCTGTGTAAGTAAGGTGAATGGTTTATGTACACACACACACACTCATTTGCATCTTGCAGGGAGATCACATTTGGCGTGGTATTTTTGGAGCTTTCTTGCGGTTTACACAATGACGATCAGTTTCAGAGAAAACATCATTAATAATAAGGAATAAAGCTGTTGTTTAACTGTTTGCGGATTATAGAACTGACAAATGGGGAATACCCACAAATTCCAAACAATGTGGACAGTATTCACATCATGTTTTTAAGTCAACACAAAGGGAAGCTGCTTGGAAATGCCATAGAGCGGGAGAAGAGCATGCTTTCAATAAAAATGAAAGACCGTTTGTTCCCAAAGCTTTCTTTCTCTGCAGTCAAGAATGCTGGTTCATCATTACTGTGCCAGACAGCATTATCCTACATCATCGAGCTCATTACGCCAGGTCAAGATGTTCCTTAAACACATGATTTAGTGGAGAAGTTAGCTCTTCTTATGGAGCATAAATGAAGATAAATCTATTCGACAAAATAGTGACCGAACAAAAGACATCAGTCCATGATGGGATCCCACAACGTGCTCCTTATTGAGAACACATGTTTATTCTTTGAAAATTTCACTTCAGGCCCTCAAAAAATATGTTTTATTTACAAACGGGTGTTATATAACATATAAAAGTAGATAGGAAAAAGACATACAAAAACCAGACGAACAAAAAGTAGATAAACCACCCAAGTAACAAAAACTCAGGTTAATTATTGCGTGTCAAAAGACTCAGATTGCATTACTGTAGGATGGAGGAGCAAGTCGTCTGCACCTCCAGAATCAAACCAACACTAGCTTTCTGGATCTACAGAACAGCTCCCAGAATTCTAGAGTTAATTCACAAAGACCCCAAAACTTACACTGCATTTTTATGTGTGTATGGAGAAGGGCGTCAAGTTGGAGTATCTATATTTTGAGGCTACTGGCAGGAAGACTGCTCTTATCCAGATCATCAAAATACTGGTGTGTCATTGCTTGCCGTGCCGAAATCCTCTTGGGAGGGTCATAAATCAGCATTTTCTAAACAAAAGACAATTAGAATAAACATGTGAAGCCATATAGACAAATAATTAAGCAGGAATAACAGCATGTAAGGACGTTTTTATACCGTAAGCAGATCAATGCCATTCTTGTCCAAGTTTTTCACAGTGTTGGCTAAATTTCCAGATTTCCACTTTGGGAAAGTGTTCTTGTAATCTGGTAGAGATTCAACATCTGGCCAGACCTCATTATTAGGGGTTCCCAAAGTCCTACATAAAAATTTTTACAGATTAACAAATAAATATAATCTAATTTAAACTGAAAATGTCATTTAATGCTGATAATTGGTGGTGGCAGAAATGCAGCTTGTAGTAGTAGGACAACTTATTAACCGTTGTAAACACAAGCTATACTAAATACTTTGTGTAATTACAAACTGAATTCCCTTTTTTTGACAGTAACCAGATCAATGTGTCTACCTGAAGATCCTAAAAAGCTGGTCTATTTCTGAGTCTCCGTGGAAGAGTGGTTTCTTGGTTGCAAGTTCGGCAAAGATGGTACCAATACTCCAGACGTCTACGGGCGTAGAGTAGCGTGAGGCCCCCAGCAAAACCTCTGGAGCTCTGTACCACAGTGTTACCACCTATGAATTCACACAATTTGTCAACAAACATGGTGTATTACTTTACTGAGATCTCTGAGTTTTAACAATAACCTACAATCTTCACAATGACAGTAATACTAAAACATTGTTGTATGATAGAAAGTGGTTGTTTGAACTCACTTCAAATATGGATAAAACAAATGAGATGTTTTTTTTGCAAAAGGTTACTCTAACCCAACTTGTCATGCATAGGGATGCAACGATTATAGATTTTGTTGGTACGACTATATTCTGAGGAATAATCACGGTGGCACAGTTATGACGGTTATTATGCATACATTAATTTCAAAAATTTTACTGGCACTGACAAAACATTTTTTACCTGCCCGCCACAAAAAGTAATAATTAAATAATAATGTCTAGTTATTGGTTTGTTTTTTTACTAGGCGATCTTAATAAATAAGCTCATAATACCATGTAACGATTAGCCTAACTCTAATAATAATAGTCAATCAGTTAGTAATAAAATTAGAACAAATTATACAATTTATGAGCAATAGCACAAATAAATGTATTAAAGCAAACTCACAAATAAAATTTATAGTGCTTTTCAGGTGTTTGAGTTGGCCTAACTGTGGTTATTAGGTAAAATGGCCAAGTCGTGGCCTAATGGTTAGAGAGTCGGACTCGTGACCAGAAGGTTGCCGGTTCAATTCTGCAACCTGCAGAGGTCACATTTCGGGTATGGCTCACCATATCTGACTAATGGGTCACTTTCAAATGTAAAATAACACTTTATAGTCTTCACAGTATACTGAAATATAGATCAAACCATATTAAAGTTGATCAATCAGGAGCAGTGAATCTGTTTCGTCTTCGTTTTTTGATGAGCATTAAAACATATTTATTATGCTGCTGTCCCTTTAAGAGCTAGCTTTTTATTTCCCCACTGTTTTTGTCAACAGCAAACTATAATGGATTTATCAGCGTGATATAGAACCTATTCGCTAAATAATAACATAAAATAAGTTAAATTGGTTCAATTTGCATCAGGAGTAGACTTTGTACGTATATACGCATCCTGTGAGCTGTCCTTGACGCGACGCTTCTTGTCCGGTGTGCTACTTGGTTAACTTAAATGCCGCTTTGTTTGTTTACGTTGTGCTGAAAGCTCAACGGTCACCGCTACAGCCTTGATTGTGAATGTACGTTTAAGATTGTCTGTTTGGTCTCTCTGCCATAGTTAATCAAGTGTGTGTCGTGGTCTCCATGCCTCTGATAAGCACGGCTCTTTAAGCTGGTGCTCCGCTGGTGTAACTTTGTTTTCATTTTGTGCAACTTGCGACATTTCCATTCCGTGCAACAGAAACATGCGGTGTAACGGAGCCTTTACGATTAACAAACCGTGATGTTTTTAAACGTGGTTAATAGTGAACCTCGGTAATTGCTGCATTCCTAGACATGTATGTTTTCCAGTGTATGTGCTCAGTCACATAAATCTTACAGAGTAGTAATACAAAAAGACCACTGGCCATTGATAGTCACTGCATCACAGTCATTTGTAAATTATTGTAAAATACTTGTAAATATTTCAAACACACCTATTTTAGTTGACAGTTCATGGTTGCTTATTAAAAATAAATGGCTTCAGATCGCTTTGTTGATGCAGATCACTGTCAGTGTAAACCGCCTATTACTTTGGAATTAGTGTGTGCATACCTCATGAGTGTACACTCTGACCGGCACTCCGAAGGCACGTGCCAACCCGAAGTCTGCCAGCTTTATCACTCCCTTATTATCGATCAACAGGTTTTGGGGTTTCAGGTCACGATGCAGAACCCTGCGGCAGTGACAGAACAGAATCCCCTCCAGGATCTGATACAAGTAACTCTACAGAGAAAACACAGTTACTGATAAAGAAACTTGGACGAATGCAGGTGAAAAAGATACAAAACAGTATCTACATGGCCAAAAGTATGTAGACACATGCTTTCAATTAATGATTTTGACCATCACAATTAAAATACTTCACCCAAAAATGAACATTTTGTCATCATTTACTCACCCTCAGATTGTTCTAAACCTGTTTAAATGTCTTTGTTCTGCTGAACACACAGGAAGATATCTTGAAGATTGTCAAACCTCACCACCTATTGACTCCCATAGTATTTTGTTTCCTTACCATGTTAATGAATGGTGGGTGAGATCTGGGCCCGGTTGCATAAAGTACCTTTCGTGTAATTTTCCCTTAATTGTGCCCTTAAATATACCTTAATTTATTCTCCTATTGTCTTTGGTAAAGGGAAATCCCCCCTTAAGTGTCACACTCAAGGTGCTTTATGCAACCGGGCACTGATATTTTTCTAAATTTCTTCCTGTGTGTTCAGCAAAACGAAGAAATGTATACAGGTTTGGAACAATCTAGGGGTGAGTAAATGATGACAGAATTGTCATTTTTGGGTGAAGTGTCCCTTCAAAAGCAAAAAGTTAATGATAATATCTATGGCTCTGCAATCTCTAAAAGCATAAATAGAAATAACAAAAAGTCATACTACCGAAGCATACATAATTCTCCTCACCTTCACCAGCATGGGGTCCATATATTGGCCTGATGGGATGGAGTCCAAGTACTTCTTCAGATCCATAGACAGAAACTCAAACACCAGGTACAATTTAGACTCCTGCATCAGGACATCCAGCAGACTGTAAAGGAAGATAACCATATTAAGACAGGTATTATGGAAATGTTCAAAATCATTTCTGTGAATCTGCTCGGTGGCACTAATATTACAGAAAACAAGAAGCTAATTTAGCTCTGTATACTGTGTCTGGTTATATGAGACCCGTCTTCTTTTTTTATTTCACTTATGCTTTTTGTTGTCCTTATGCTGTCCCAATTGCTTCCATTGTTTACCCCACCTGTAAGTCGCTTTGGATAAAGCGTCTGCTAAATGACTAAATGTAAGAAGTGATGTTTCCCTTATAATTGTGCACAAATGTAAAGTATTTGTCAAACGTGCTGTTGTCTCGATTTATGTATCCCTACAGATTTCTACGGCGACACAGCAATGACAAATGTCTGAATTTGATGACGCCAGTCAACACCTTCATCTGCAAACTTAGTAAATGATACAGGAAAACATCTCAATTCTGCTTTGCGTTTCATGCGTTCAAACACAAAGAACAACTTTATCCATCCTACCGTACAACATTAGGGTGTTGGAGCTCTTTGAGGAGAGAGATCTCCCTGACCGCAGTGCTCGGCACTCCTTCTTCTTCACTCTCCAGGCGGATTTTCTTCATTGCAACCACCTGTCCAGTGGTTTTATTTCTACCTTTATACACTACACCATATGTGCCTAAAGGACACACAGAATATAGAAATAATATTGCCAGGTAATGTACATAAACGTAATTTACTTCTGACAAGTAAGGGCATTACTTACCTTCACCAATTTTCTCTATCTTCAAATAGTCATCCATTTTCCAAAGTCTGGCAAAACAGTGGATTACGAGTGAATAATACGTTTAAAACTGAAGTAATGATGTGGTGAGCAATATGTAAATGTTACAATCTACCTCAAAGACTGAAACGAGTAGTATTAAGCTGACTAAAAACCTTTCTTAGCGTACACAAACACAACCAAACTTGAATACGTTACTTGTAATGCGTTTCTTTGTTTATAACGTACATTATTCTCATATCAGCTTCAACACTACAGTAACGTTAGCCATATGAACACAAGTTGCAACGGAATCAACTGTTAAAGGCCAAGAAAAACTTGTCTGTATTCCTCTTTATACAGCATCATTTAATCAAGGACATAAACTAAGAGATTATTAATCTGTGTATCATACTAGATTTTGTTACATGAAAAACTGTATAACGTTAAACCTGAAGAAAGCTCGTGAGTTCTAGCGGGGCCTGTGTAGCTTTAAAAAGATCTCAAAATCCAAATCGAAACAGACTAACAACGACTTTAATACACTAAAACATACCTTTATTTGGAACAACGTCTAATGTGGAAGAATGTCCAATCGTTTTCTCTTTTTCCTCAGATGTCTTGATAAATTCTCTGAGGAGAGCTCGCAGACGTGCTGTGCGTCCCGTTGAATTCCGAGTTCCTTGATTCAAACTGGCCGCGTTGACGTAATTCAAAAGCGACCAATCAGAGACGTTGGGGGACTTTAAACAAGCCAATGAGATGGTAGGGCGGTTTGGAGCGGGAGTAGAGTGTTCGCGCGTGTGCGGAGCGGGAGCGTGTGCTCGGCTCGCGCCTGCGCGATAATGCTTGTTTGTTAAAAACCCATTGCGGGTAGATTTTTGGCACTTTAATCGTTTTGTCATTGTGCTACGTTGTTACTGTCTGTTCTCTGTAAACATGGATGTTATGTCTCGTTTTTATAGGTATTCCTTCAGCTGAACAACACACGTATTCCAGGTATCGAGCGGTCTATGTATTTCAAATATGTTCCCAAATAAAACAAAGAGGCATATGGATAGTAAACCATCGTTTTTCAAGTTATGTATAACAACAAACAAAATAGGATATTTTAAGATAATTAAAACGCTACAATTATTCATAAATCAAAACTATATAATTTCAAGGCTTTAGGGAACATTAAAAAAGTGAAGTGATTTTTACCTTCATATAAGTCCCACTTAAAATTGACTTGCACACAAAGACAAACAGAGGTGCAATCCTCTATGCGACCACCTGGTGGCAGTGTTAGACTGCATCTATTGCAGCTGTCAGGAGATTCAGTGGCGACATCAATAACCTTTGTGCGTCCACTACACAATTGAGAAAGACAAAGACAGCCAAATCTTAAAAATTCAACAAATTACATCCAATCATAATATACATATGCAAAATTCAACGTAGAATAACACAAATCCACAGCAACAGTTAACATAATATTTATCACAAATTTAAATTAGAACAAAAAGCCAAGGAAGCATAACCAGGCTGTCTAATTACAGAAAAATTAAGAAGGCTTAGTCTATAGGATAAAATCTCAATTCACACTTGAAATCTCAGAGGTACGACTTTAATTAAAGAAGTGATTAGAGGCAAATTATTAAAAATCAGTTTTGGCGTGCCCTGATTGGTTGAAGGAATTGATATTGCCTGTAGCCGAGGGGAGGGAGACGAATGTATTATGGTGTGGTTTGAGTAATACAATGCAAGTCTTTCATAACAATTCCATTGTGTGTTTACAAGGTACAGCGATGTGGCCAATATAACCCTTTGGGGTCATTTATACAGTTTATACAAAAATATCTGACCATAGAAAGCCATTATACGTTAGTAGGAATCGAGCAGAGATCCATGAACATGTTTGCCCATGTTACTAGCCTGATGTGTCTGTGAAAGAAGACCTGATGCATGTGCGCGTACCAATATGAACATGATTTTGAGAGATAGACGTGCAGAAATAGGTCATAATGAAGGGGGTTATTTGACTAAGGACAGAAGGGTGGGCAATGCTGCAAATAGTTTTTAGGACACTGAGGTTTTGGGGCAAGGGAGGGCTTGTGACTGCATGTGTAAGAATGTGTGTGTGTGTCATGTAGGACAAATGCAGGGCCAAAGAGGATTTCCTCACCTACATTCCATGTTTCACATGACCTTCGTGCTTGATTTTTTTTAAGAGAGATTCACTGCACCGGTTAATGAGGGTGTGTACACATAGTGTACACATATAAACGAGGGAATGAAGGAAAAGTGTGACATTTTGAAAAATGTTAAATTATTAGGCTTAGATTTTTCTTTTTTCTTAGATTTTTATGCAATGTACACATGTATGTTTACATATTCATATAAGGAATTTATGTGCAAAGTGAAATCAGGGTAATGAGTGTTTTCCTTTCACCCTCTATGACCTTTTTCTGATAACCTGGCTTGACTTAATCAGAATAATAAACATTATTGGTGGAGATTTTTCATCTAAATACACTGAATGAGCACTTAGACCGAACGCAAATTGCAGTACATACACGACATACTTGCATGTAGATATTGTAGACATATAATGCAATGATCTATTCATTTTTGAAATCCTGCATGCTGTAAAACTATGATATCATAATCTTCTGTACTGAATGTTGTTGATTTTTTTTCTCCCTCCACTCAACAGACTCTGACATTAGTATTCAAGCCCAGGCTTAGTTGCCATGGTGAAAGCATGTGGTTTCCGATCGTTGCCATGGGAATTTCCTCCCCGAACATTTCTTCAGCAATCATACACTTGTCTATTCATGATTTATTCCCTTTTCTCCTCTCAATCGCTCTGTTCTTTGTATCCCTTGCTGAGCGTTCTGGCTGACAGTGGGTGTGGCTTTGTGAAGGGCAGTTGATGAGTCTTGATAGCTGTCAGATGGTTTTCTCAAGGTGACCTTGAGCAAGCGTGACCTTATGGTTCTCAGTATCTTCTCACACACAAGCCCTGAAGAACAAAAATGAGTGCACACTTGCATATTATTGCTCCCACCTACCCAGTCACTCCCACACGCACATTACATGGGTTTCCTGCATTTGGATTCATCCGGAGGTTGCTGAGGTAAACAAGCTGTAATACTAACAAGCCTCATTATGACAGCAGGCCTATTAAATGGCCTGTGGGTTAAACTCTCTGAGATACACCCTGATATCCTGCTTCTCTCTCTGTCTCTACCTGCTTCTGTTTCTCATTAAGGCATATGAAAAATAATATTGCATTATATTTAATGGTCTTGACCCCACAGCTGAGACTGGTGAATGTTGTCGGTAAATAACAAAATTAGATTAGATTCAACTTTATTGTCCTTTACACATGTACAAAATACATACAACTATGAAATTCCTTATTTGTTAAAATAAGTTGAATACCCAACATGGTAAAGATATTACCCACAACACCCTATATATTTTATTTGTCTTTGGTAAGGAGAAATATTTGCAGGTAATGCTAGATTATATTATACAATATATATTTTAGTGCTGTCATGATTTATGGATTTCTAAATAAATGTTTGGGTTCATATAATGTTTGTGTGTGTGTGCGTGCGCAAGTGTGTGTGTGTGTATATTTATATATTAATACACATATATATATCTAAGAAATACGAGTAATATAGATTTATTTTTATACATAATGTAAATTATATTTAGATATGTATTTGCACATATTTATGTAAATATTTGTTATATATACACATCTGTGTTTCCATTTTTATTTCCATATAAATACTCATGTATTACACAAACACAAACATTTATTTGAGATTTATCGATTTGACAGCACTAATGTTTTATAATATCTACAATATATATTTTAAGGAATATAACAGCTCAAGAACTCACAACACATTTTAGTATAAGTACTAATATATAGTCACAGTGTGATCTGTGTTAACGTGTGCTTATGTTGAGATTTATTAGTGTAAAGACCAGTTCTATCCAGTTTTTGGATCATATTGTTTTTATTTCATCATTGCATCATTTTTGAGTACGTTTAATCTGTGGTCACATCCGTTCCCCTTTTAAAATAACTCCAACGTTAATGGTGCAAGTTAACAGTCCTATTCTGCATCTGTGGACTGACTCATAAAGCATTTCATGCGTTTCCTGGTTTCCGTGACAGGGACCTCAGAGAGACGTGAATTGGACCATGATCTGACAACACTGGAAATTCTGAACATACAGTATGCCTCCAGGGTAACTGCAGGACTTGAGACCTTATCCTCTCTGTATGTGCTATATGTGAAGGCTCTCACAGCAGGTGTTCTTTCTTACATAATATGAACCACTATTAGCGGACAAAAATAAACCTGCGTAGCTTCCCCAAACATTCAACATCTCTGTTGAGAAGAGCCCGTCCTGTCCGGAACTAATTCATTAGTGTATATTAGTGTTGTTTAGCTTTTCTCGGCTCAACTGGTTTTGTTCTACCCATGCTGTTTTCTGTCACAAGACATTTTGAGGTCTGATCGTTGACATGTCCCCCTGGTCATGGGACAGCTTTTCTAGTTACTGTGTATACTCTCTTTTCTCTTAAGGCTCTGGCTATGCCAGATATGAGCGGAAGTATTTCAACACCTCTATCAACACATGCTTTCTCTCCCTCGCTGTTTCGGTTTGTCTTTTTGACCTCTTATAAAGGGCATTTCCTCTTCAGTAATCCTGTAGCATGCTGTGCATGTGGGCTCAAGTTTTGTTTGCGTGTTGTCCAGTGTTCCCATTCTCCATGTGAAAGGGAAAATTGTGGAACGTTGGGTCAAGTGTTTGTACTTTGTACAAATTCCCCATGTTTTTCTCCATGTGATGTTTAACTTCTGTTTTCTTTCCTCCTGTTAAACGTTTGTCTGTGTGTGTGTAGGTCTTAACCCCATTCTGGGCTCTGACCTGACCAAACACATTAAGCCTGGCACACATTAATCAAGGTAGCTTTAGCTGACACTCTTTTCCATTCATCTCCATTTTTCTCCCTCTCTCTGACAGAACAGACCGGTGGATTTCATTCTGTCTTCTGCTGCGCTCAGCCTTCCTTCTGTAGTATCCACCTGCCCTTTGTCATGCACTCACACACAGTGCATTATTAGGTTGTTCAGAGCTGAGATAGAGAGTTGTGTAGCGTTAGCTGCGGGTCAGCAGGTTGGGAATGTTTTGTTAGGGTTGACCTCCCAATCTATTTTCCTCTAAATCGCAGCTCTGAAAAGTTTTCCGCCCATGAGATTTGGCCAGCTTTATCTTTTCTTCTCTCTTTTTTTCACTTCATGTTTATGATGAATTATAGAGAGTTTAATTAGCTTGATAAAGGTTCGCAGAACGGCTAAGGATGCAGAATCTAGTGTTTGGACACTGATTATGAGAAATACTTGAGATAATAACATGCTAAGTGGGATGGTATATTGCCTTCTAGCACTGAAGTCACTGCCAGGTGGAAACATTTTTTGTTGAGGCTAATTAAAAATAATGAACTGCATAACCTTTCTCATCTTTGATGTAATACACCACAAAATAATAATGCATTTGACCTTTTTTATAGGTGGTTTGATTGGATACTATACGTGCTTTTAACTTGCTAGCTAACGTCATTTAGGGTGAGTTCATATTTCTAGATCTGTTTCAAAAAATGTATGTAGTCCTGGTTCGCTTAGCGTTCAGACTGCCATTTTAACAGTGCGGCTAAATATATCGATGTGTAACGTCGCAACGTGATTGAACAGCTTTTATGATTTATATTTTAAAGGGGTCATATGGCGCGAATACGTGTTATTCTGTGTCTTTGGTGTGTTATAAGTTGCCCATGCATGTATTAGACACGTAAAATTGCAAAAATCTTAGTGTCGGAACAAATGATGCATTCTATCTAAAGGCGAATGCTCACCCAGACCTGCCTGGAAGGCCTCGTGTAACCACACCCCCACAAATCTACGTCAGTTTGTGGTATGATTTGACTAAGATATATATGTATAATATAATATACATTATATTTATATATAATGTATACGCAAGTAAGGTGGGCGTACCTGTCAGTACAATCGCTTTGGAACGTGATGTTCCAAATATGGTAAGAGGGGTTACATTTCCGTCACACGCTTGCAGTATTCGACCAATCACTATACGCTCTGGTTAACTGGCCAATCATAGCACACCTCACTGTTCAGAGCGATGAGCTTTGTAAAAAATCTGTGCGTTTCAGAGAGGCGGGGCAAAGAGGAGATACAAACACGCAAGGCGTTTTACAAATACAAATACAGCGTTTGCACACATTGCATTACATCTAAAGCAAATGATAATATTCGTTTTAGCCGTGTCATATCACCCCTTTAAAACAGAACCTAAACAATGCTTCGTGCACAGTGCTGCATGGGTTATACATGAGTAAATGATGACAGAATCTTTTTGGGGTGAACTATCGCTTTAAGTTTAGGCCACAAAAGCGTGCATTCGCAGTAATGTTTGTTTATGTTGTGGCTTTGAAACCGTCTATAAGATCATCTGTAATTTTGAGCTGTACAGTAGCTTGACACAGCACATGCGGTAGTTTACTGAACTTGAAAAAACAGTATCTTAAACAATGCTTTATATAAAAAATAAACATGTTACCTAGAATAATACAAAACCAAAAACCTTTGTGACCTAAAATAATCAATAACACAGTGCTTGGTGTCAGCGTGGGACAGCAAGTAGCAGTTTGTTGTAAATAAACCATTGGAACTAAAAGGAGATTCAGTGTTTTGATTTTTCCTCACCGCCATCCATTAGTGATGCATGTTGCCACGGTTACCCATGACATTTCTTTTCCTGTAAATGCAAAAGCACAGTCACTGGTTTCTGTCTTTTCTCCCCTGTTGCTTACAGCTTCAGTTGTTCATGAAGAGGTAATGTCCATCTCTTGTTCACCCTGAAACTCTTTATGTCTCTCTCTCTATCTCTCTCTCTGATGTTAAAGGAGAATCACACATTATTCACAGGTTCTTAAAAGCGTGCAAGTGGGCTGGCAAGAGAGTGTAACCATGGTGATAGGGTAATGGAGTGATCACCGTGGCAACATAGTTTGACAGGTGGATGGAAGGACTAACACGGCTTGCGATTATGTGATCTTTTTCTCTCTCTTTCAAGACTGTGTAATTGGCCAATCTTTGTCTCACACTTCATCAGCGACTGCTGTATTTTTAACCAGCATTACAAAAGGAAATGAGCCTACCAGTAAGGATCTGCTTAGCTTGCCTTCTAGACACACTTCATGAATCTAAAGCATGAATACTGTCACTTTCAACTCCCAGATTTGCTTTCATACTTTCGTGCTGTGTAATTGTTTCATTTTTTAGATCCCAGCTAAGATGCGAGAAAGTACTATCTGTACCAGGCAGGACAAACTGACCAATAACAGATAAGTGTTCAGAAAAACTTGTTTGAAAGCACTCATCATTTTTGTAGTTCCCTTTGGTGATACACAAGTGTCTCTCTTTACAATCATTTTGTAATGTTTGGAGAACCTGAGAGATGGACAGAAGCAAAAAACAATTGAGGATTAGTTTGTAAAGAGCAATAGAAAATGTGTTTAAAAGAGTGTTGTGAGGGTTTCTATCAGTGCTGACGGGGCACTATAGCATTGAGGCAGAGCCAGACGGTCACTTTGGGAAATAAATTCAAGATTCACGCGGAAGAGTTCAAATAAGCTAAATCACGGTAGTGGCCAGCACAGGGGGAGAGTGGTGTTCAGTGGCGTAATGCAAATCTTGTGGGCCGTTCCACGAACCGCTAGACAGGGGTGCAAGTAATGCGGTCCTAAACAAGCATGTATTTGGGGGGAGGTAATATTTTGAAATTTTGTAATTTCCCATGAAATCAAAATTTACCCTTTTTACTTTGTTAGACGCACATTATTAGTCAATCCACAAAATCTAATCTTTAGTCAAAATCTGAAAATGTTAACTGCAGATTAAAAAAATTAATCATTAAACAGATGATTATGACGAAAATCCGTTTCTTTTTAATTTAGAGATAGTTCTCCCTAAAATTAACTTCTGTCACCATCAAAAAAATGTCCTTGTTGTGTTGTCATACAATGTGAGAAAGCCAACAATTGTGGGACACCATGGTTTGGAACGACATGAGGGTTTGATGACAAAATTTTCATTTTTAAATGAACAATCCTTTTAACATAGCACATGGCTTCATTGTGGCTTCATGCTTCTAAATGCTGATTGGCTTTGACCAGGAACACTGATGCTGCAGTCTGATTTAAATAAAATTTCTAACCGTAATGAAGTATAACCAGACCTTTTCTGAATGAATTAACTGTTAAGAGTTCTGTGGAGTTGAATGTCTGAGGAAATGCTATGACATTATAAAATGCTTTACATCTCAAGTCAAATTCAGCTTTGGATATATTTCTCGCATTTGCTCTGACTCTAAGGCCAATGAACAACAGAACAGAGTGTCACTTGGTTTTATGATTAGTCACGTTGTCACGGCAACTGCCGATTGGGATGCCCAGATGGCCGGACTGAGTGGGCTGAAATTCATAATACATTTACATAGTGTTTCCAATGTTGGAATGAAAAGATGTGAGCAGAATTAGATTGTGTAATGAGGCTTTTAATAAATCTGTTCTGTCAGCCATAGCACAAGCCATGAGAAGAGCACACTAAGGGGAAATGTTCACACAACTGGCCTGGCTATGTCAACATTAATGAAAGACAGTCCGGAATGTAGTACTTTTTGAACGTCTCATCCTGATCCAAGTTTTCTTATTTAGTGGTGTGGCTTCCACAGGACAAGAACAGCAGTATCAAATGAGGTTTTCCAGGAAACAGTCTGGAAACCAGGGCAGTTTCTCTTTTCTTTATAAAAGATGCAGTGTGTAATATTTTGGAGGTTCTTTTGGAGGTTCTTTTGACTGTCGTTAGAGGTATATTAAGACCTTACATAATGAAGTGTTATGTTTTTGTTACCTTGGAATGAGCTATTTCTATCTACTTACACCGGGGGTACTCTTACATGTAATGCTCCATGTTGTTTCTACAGTAGCCCTAAATGGACAAACTGCTCTACAGAGCGCATTTCGTAAATACGTGACATCATCGGCAAAAACGTGACAACATCTTTGTCCTGTGAGTGCCGGTGTTGTGCTTCAAAAGGAAGGGTGGGGGGTGAAGTGAGCCGTTGGTTGCAATCTGCCGCTATTTTATACACTGGAGCTTTTAAAATCAGTGATGGTAAAGGTTTACAAGTGTGTTCACTAACTAATGTTAACAAAAGGAACTTTATTTTGTTTTCAAAATAATACACGTTTTGTTAAAATTGTTGGTTTTTAAGAATGTCTTTAGCAAACGCTAAAAAAAGCAGATTATGTTTGGTTGGTTTTCCTGGTCTAGAAGGTTCTCAGAAATGTGAATACTAATTTAGAAGACTTACAAGTGCAAAGTGTTGATACCTCACACATTTAAACAACAGTGTATATCTCCTCACATTTTCTTTAATTACATGTTGAACTTTGTGTTGGGAACTACACCCTGTAATTTGTGCCGGTGACATTCAAATCCTCAACCCCTTAGTGGCACTTAAAGAGCAAATATTTACAAACCTCAAACCTGTTTGATCCCATGTAGTCACATTGTTCTGCATATTTTTAGATACCTTAGATGTTAAATATATTAACATTTCTAATATATGTTCGAAAAGTAATCTAGTTGACAATGATTTCGTCAAGTGAGTTTGGCTCTATTCTGTTTGTCCAGAAGATGATTCATGTCAAACAAACATACAGTATACTCTTAAAAATAAGGTGCATGAAAGGTTCTTCACAGCGCTGCCATAGAACAAACATTCAGTCTAAGGTTCTTTAAATAATCATCTCTTTCTTACCTTTTTATCATCATTCGGATGTTAAATGCCAACCCTTTAGAAACAAAACATGCACCTAAAATCTGGCGGGTTGCAAAATGGCGGGTTGATGTTGCTCAAGCCCCTCTACTTATCTCTAAAATCTGATTTGTTGATACGAATGTTGTTCCAGAATCAACATGTCCTAGAATGTTGAAATCAAGGTAAGATTTCTGTCTTCTGATATGGAATGCTCTACAAAATTCAACAAAAGGTGTTTCAATTCAAGTTGATTAATAATCAATATCTTTTAAATATCAATATCATTTAATTTTTTTTAAGCTTTTACAGGAAATCCTTTCATAAAACAAGCAAGACACTGTCCTTAATTTGACCAAGATAAAATATATTCAGAGCAAGCATTAAGTTAACAGCCTAAAGCTTTGAAAAGGCTTTGCCAAAAGGTTGTGATCCCTTAAAAGGCTGCCTCTGCAGGCAACTCACTATTACATTTTGGAACATTGCGAGTACTTCTGCTCATATTCTACTGTGTTTACACTCCAGGTTTTGGTGTTAGTCTTTGAAGGCGTTTCAAGTTCCTTCTACAGCTTGTGGAAAGCTGATCACAGGAGCGACAGCCACTGTAGAAACTCATCTCAGAACACATTTTATTTATGGTGCCAACCACCAGAGGGCAGAACATAAAGGCAACGTATTTTTGGATGTGTGTTCCTGAGAGCAAAATCGATCACTGGTGACTGGAGGTAGTCCCTCACGTACCAGCCAGAAGCTGGGTACATCACACACTCACACACACATATATTGTGCATTATTCATAAGAGAGGTGTAAGTCACAGTTCCACAGAAAATCACAGACTTATGCTCAGCATCCTACAGAATGAGAGAGAGAGAGAGAGAGAGAGAGAGCATGTTTTGGTGGATGGCGGGGATCGTTTTGCATGTGCGCGTGTGTGCGTGTGTGAAACTGTGGGTGGAGCATCTGTGTATGTTGTCAGTGATGTACTGTATAGCACTAGAAGCTTTTGCTTGGCCAAGCCCAGCAGTCTGTGACCAGATAAGTGTCTGCCTCACCCCTCCCTCCACCCTCCTTCTTTCACACGCGCTAACTCCCGTTCTCCTCCAATTTCCCTCCTCCCTCTCTGTGCCTGTGTTCATCACTCTGTGTTGATGAGTCTTTCTTTAATCTTTTATCCAAATGGAGAGCAGGGAGGAAGAAAGAGAGAGGGAGAATGTTACATCACTGCCATGTCTGTGCGCTCTCAGTTCTTACCAGAAAACCCTACTGAGAAGCAGACATTCTCCCTTAATATTAAGATTAAAGGTGCCGTGTGTAATTTTTTGGAAGATTTATTGACAGAAATGCTATATAATATACATAACTATGTCTTCAGAGGTGTATAAAGACCTTACATAATGAAGCGTTATGTTTTTATTACCTTAGAATGAGCTACTTCTATCTACATACCCCTTACATGAAATTCGCTATGTTGTTTAGCCCTGAACGGACAAACTGCTCTACAGAGAGCGTTTCATAAATACGTCTTCTTCAGCAAAGAAACGAAAATGTGACGACTTCTTAGTCCCGTGTCAGCCACAGAAGTGCTTCGAGCTGTTGGTTGGAATTCGCAGCCTCACCCTAGATGCGGATTCATTTCATACACTGGACCTTTAATTAAAATGTCATTGTAATGATTATGGTTCTCCCAATCTTGAATATTATTGATACCATGCAAATAAGGGACCTGTCGATGAATAACAGGGTGGAAAATTAATGTTTTTAGAGGTGTGTAAGGGGGTGTGGTCACCATGTCTTTCTCTTTGTCATTCTCCCTTTGTCGTTCTCTCTTCGTCATTCTCTCTTCAGTCTCTCAGTTTTCTTTAACATGATTGCTCAACACACAACGTTGCCAAAGCATCAATATACATGCAGTCATTCACAAAATGTGACAGGAAATAAATTGTAGTAGTTAAAGTAGTTTTATTAAAAGTGCACATTTATACATTTGCACAATTAAAAGTCATATAAAATGTGAAATATAAAAACTTAATATGAACACAGTTTATGTTTCACTTCACAAATGTTTCTAATGTCTCCCTTCGCTCACTCACTCACTGTTTGTAAGCTGATCTGTTGGCACCGTGATTGAGGAGTCTTCCTTTTCTGGAAGGACCTGATGCATGCTGCATGCATACATGCACATTCACACGCACCCACATCACAGAGTCTTGGTGTCACATTTAATATTTCACTCAGCGCACACATTCTCAAAGTGCACACGAGCAGCGTATTGGCAGCGAGAGACAATATCTCTCGCTTTTACTCACCGTCTGCTCTTTAGTTGCACTCTCATTAGACTAGATGTGTGCTATTGGTTCTCTATCATTACATTTTTCATTTACATCTCATCTTTCTCTCTCTCTCTCTCTCTCTCTCTCTCTCTCTCTCTCTCTTTCTCACTGTATGATTTTTAGGAGCGTCTGTGTGGGTGTGTGTGACAGATCAAAGCGGGTACGCTTTTCTACAGGATCAAGTTTCTTTTCTGTTTATCTTGTTTTCTTGCTGTACCAACTGTCTAACTAACTGCCTGTCCATCAGTGTTTCATTTTATTTCTCACTCTGTCTCTCTGCCCCCTCCCCTTTATTCTCTCTCTCTCCACTATCTCTCCACACCCTTTCTGGGGAACACCAGGCAGGAGAAGGCGAGTCTTCTGGAACACAATTCACTCAAGAGCGTGCGTGTGCTTTCCCAGCATCTCTCTCATAAACAAACACCATCAGTGGATCTTTAATGGACTTCAGCACCAGGTCCATGTGGATCGGAGTGGATGTTGGATTAAGGAGGGTCACTCGGGGAGTCTGAGAGGATCAGCGGTCCCAAAATGAGTGAAGAAGCCAAAGAAAAAAGTAGCTCCAAACCAGCGCACCGCAAGAAGAAAGGAAAGAAGGTAAGATGTAATTGCAATATCTTCTGTTATTGTGGTTTTGGCTGTTGTTTGCTCAAGGGCTCATGGTGGATTGATGAAGCAATCTGAAATACTTTAAACCCACTGAGGGATGAAAAAGCCAATTGAGTTTTTATTTTTATGTTTTTAGTATTGATCAGTACTTGCGTATTGATCTATTGACTGCTATCCCAAAGCATTCTAGTGACATTTGTGTTGCCTGTCAAGCACTGCATATTTTTAAGAAAATTCTTGTAGAGATCTATTTGATTGTAATACATTTTTATTTTTAATGCTTTGTGCAAAAGATTTTGATTTGTTCAGTTGTGTGCGCGTGCATAACCGTGAGGCATGTTTCTTTAATGGCTGTTTGTATGTTGTCAGAAGGTTATAAGAGGGTGTGGTTTAGGTCAAAGGTTAACAATTTTCATCAGTTCAGTTCAACCGCCTTTCAAAATTTGTTTGTGTGTGCGGGGGAGATAAAGAGACCTGAATATGGTCATGCGTCCGTGACAGCATGGCCATCTAGAAATAGATGTATTTAAGTCGAGTGCTTAAAGGTGCCATGTTTACACTGTAAATACTTTAGTTTGCGTCTATGTGCGCAAGTTTGTGCATGCATGTTTACGCCTATATGCGGTTGTGCGAGTCTTCATGTGTGAATTTACATTTTGTGGAATGCAGAGTGATTGACAGGTCGTGTCGTGCAGTTATTTGGGAATAAGAAGAAAAACAAGGTGCTTTAGTCAACAATTGCGAAACGTACTACGGTATGTACGCAAAAACATTGAAAGCGATATTTTTACATCATATACAAAATTGATCTTTTAAGGCAACGTGTCTGGTGAAGTCTGGTAACGTTTGAGTAGTTTGTTGTGTGACACTAATACTTTTAAGCTGTCCTCCTTGGCTTTGAGGTTGATGATATCTTTGAGCCCCCAAGGAACCTCTCCCTCCTACATACGCACACGGCTCCTCCAGTTTTGGCTAAGTTTGTGTATTTTGTGATTCATAGTGTCTTGAGATTCCTTTGAGATAATATTTAATTATGGTGTAAAAGCACATAAACTAAGTGCATTTTACACACAGTGATATTTACAAACTGGTTCTAAGTAATGTTAAAAGGTATGTAGTCTTCAACTGCCGAAACAGAAGCCAAGAACAAAATAAAGCTACTAATAGTTTAAAGCATATTTCATTACCCTTCAGGCAAGCATCATTTACCTCAGCTATTAGTGAAAGGTTTTGGCAAGGAAGGCATTTCGTGAGCATTTTAATGGTTTGCGTGTGTGTGCGTGCGTTGGTCTGCTTTGTTACTACACTGTGAGATAACCATGTGTTAATGATTGTAGTCATGGAAACAAGAGAAAGAATCAGAGATTGAGACAAGACAGACCGACACAAAGACATACAAAAGCGGTAGCCATCATCAGAAGCGTACATTTATATAACATACGCTGACGTCACATTTTTGACATTGCAATAAAAGGTTTGTCATATTCGTAGTATAAATTTAGAAACCGATGTTCAATAAGGTGTTCAGACCAATCGACAGACAGACTGCAACACACGTGTTCCAGCTCTCATGTCTCCTGTCGCTATGGTGTTATTCAAGATCACAGTAAGTGTCAGATGGGTGGGGGTCTAATGTCAAATAGAAAATGTTTTTCTCTGTTTTTTTATATAATAAATGAACTTAAAGGTATTAAACCCTGCTTTTCAAGTAAATTGAACATTTTTCTTTAAATACAAAATATTTTCGATTAAGATAATCGCCTTCAATATCTTTTGTTTTTGTAGTTTCCTAAATCTACTTCGGATTTCATGTGGGAAACGGATGGTTCCTCATTTCCTCCATTTGCTCTCATTCCATCTCTCTCTGTCACACACAACTACACTCCCTGTGTGCTGTATGAGAGTGTTTGTGTTACTTTTAGTGTATATATGTGTATGAGTTTTTGACTGTGTGTGTGATGCTGACATGGGGTGTGGTGTTCCATTTCTGACACCATGTCCTTCTGGCTGACAAACACAGGGACAGACTTCCAGAGATGATGAGCGTTCTGATGGCAACACAGCTGTGAAGCCCTCAGCTGGAGAGATCAGCAAAAGGCAGATCGTAGCACTGTAGGCAGAGAGATCAGACTTCACAAAGCGGTAGATAGAGAGCGAAAAAGAAAGAAAGAAAAAGAGCACCAACATAATTGAGAGAGGAAAGCAAGATTTCAGAGAGTGAACGATTAGGAGAACATGCTTCCTTTCTTTTGATGAAGAATCTGACGCATATTGACAGAAGGCATGTGAATAAAGTAGTGAGAGTGAGGGATGATGTAAACAGAGAGAGAGAGAGGTTTAGTCTAAATGGAGACAGTGTATTTAAAGGGGCTTGGGGCACTAAATCATAACAGAGACGAGAAACCGTTGCCATGGAGCTTAGAGGGGGGGTGAGGATAAGGGCAGTCCACCAGTCTGCTAAACTGCGTAGACGTGTACTGTATGTTCACTTGTGCACATCAACCCACAGATGTGTTGGCGTGCACATCATGCACAAACATACCTGCATAAATATTCACCATAATAAACCTTAAACATTTGAAACTCTAAACCACCGTTAAATTTACAATATGAAGCAATGTAGCAATTTACCTTATTATTATAAAATGTTTGGTCACAGGTGTTGCAATATCTGCATTTTAGAAGTGCAATGAACATGGCTCATCCAATCAGGACTTTAGAGTCGGATCTATCCGTTTTATAATACATATTTAAAGCCAGGCTATCAATAATAGATTTCAAAATTCCACTGGTTTTCCTCAGGTAGGCGAGCAGAGCACATGTAGGTTAAATGTGAAATTGTGACTGATACTCGAACAAAACTCTCTCGATAATGCTCCTAAGACAGACAGACAGACAGACAGATTTTCCCAGCTTCTCCGATGTCTGCAAGGGAATCCAACACACGGTTCCAAACACCCGTCCAGAAGAATATTGAGCACACAGAAGGGCACCCAAGACAGATTGGAGAGGACAGAAACTGTAAACCTGTCAGATAGAGAGAGCGAAAGAGAGAGAAGGGACACCATGCTGATCAGACTGACATATGACGAGTCTTAGAAGGCACTCCTAGCTTTCTAGTTACATTTTTACCTGATGCTGATTCATAATCTGAAATTCTGAGATTCTCAAATATTGAATCCGATTGTGTTTAATAAGGTAATAATAACCCATAAAATACTTGAATATGCTGTCTATACAAATACTTTACTATAGTAAATTGAAATTAAATATAGTATATATTGTTGTATATTATAGTAATTAAACTATAATTTAGGGCTGTCAAATGATTAATTGTGATTAATCGCATCCAGAATAAAAGTTTATGTTTACATAATATATGTTGATGTACTGTGCATGTTATTTTGGATTTATAAACATGTAGGTATATTTAGGAAATATTTACTTGTATTTATGTATATATAACAATAATTTAAACTATATATAAACGTTTATTAATTAATAAAACATATATATATATATTTTTTTTTTTTGTGTATATATGTGATTAAATGTGTTTAAAATTACACAATTATTATGCACAGTTCACAGACAAATATTATGTAAACACAAACTTTTTTCTGGATGCGATTAATCACGATGAATCGTTTGACAGCCCTATTGTATACTCTAGTATTCTGTAGTGTTAATTATTTAATCATGAAATTGATTAACTGCAGTAAACACAGATGTATAATATTTACTACAGTAATTTTTTATATTTCATTACTAATATTGATCATTTTAATATTCATTAACTATTTAATCCATTTATTTAACTATTTTAATATTACGATATTATTGTAATACTTATTAGGTTTAAAGACAACAAAAACATACAGTTTATTTTAATTTTACTGCATTTGGCTACAGTATAGTTTTCATGTGGGAGGCCACCCTTTCGTCACAGTTGTAGTATCCTTTATGTTGTTTGCGGTTGGCAGGCAACACAAAAAATATATATGATATGCAATGACAGGTGTGCATTTTAAAGCAGCTTGGATCTGTTTTCCAAAACGTTTTTGACAGTTAAGTATGATGTAGAAAAGTGGATGCTTGAGTGCTGTCGTAGTGCTGTGTGTATGTGTGCAAGTTTAAATCCATCTGTTGTGTATGTGCAAGCATCTGATTTTACTCAATTAGGGAAGAACCCTCAGCATTTACTGCAACAGTCTGAAGTGCTGATGAAGCATTCTGGGTACCGAAACTACTGCTCATTTGGTTCCACAGCAGTGAAGCACTTTGGCCCAGATCACACACATACACCCCTGAATGCACCGTCTGCAACCTCATCGTACAGACTCAGACTGTTGTGCAAAAGTTAGTTTAAACACACTCTTCTGTTTTTAAATACACTTTTGCTTCCAGGACACACTCTAGATAAATGAGGGTGTACCTATACCACATGTTATAAACAGCCGTGGAAAAAATTAAGACACCATTTCAACTTTTCATTTAGTCAGCATTTCTATAGATGACTGACAAGACACATACAAACACAAATCGACCATTTTACATAAACACATACTTACAAATTTTTCTGCGGATGTATACAGTTTATCATTTTATGTGTTTATGTCTCCTGTCTACACAGTCTTTACCCCAGAATGCAACTGTATCTCTGCAGCTTTTACAGTGATATTTAACAAATAACTGTAGTAGTACATTTGCATATTGTGTAATTGGTGTACACGATACAAAAGAAGTGGAGAGTATTGCATATTATAAGTTCAGTGCCAATTTGAAACCAAAGAGAAATGTCACATATTGTACAGTATTAAGAAGGAGATCATATATAACTCATTGAGTACACTAAACTTCAGGTGGTATAGCATGTGCATCTTTAGCTTCGTAAATTGATTTTTAACTTCATTTAACTCAGTCAACAGAATCATTTTAATCTATATGGCTTCCAGTTCAATGCTGTAGCAACAGTAACAGTCTCTCTGGAAGAACCTGGAGTTAAGTGATTTTCTCAATGGCGTATTGGGAATAGGGAAGCCCTCACAGGGTTTCAACCTGCAACCTTCAGGTTACTAGCAAAAGCATTACGTGCTAAGCTGCCACTGCTCAACAATAGTATTTGTGACGTGAGTTCGAAAGACACACAGTACAAAGCTTTGAACATATAACAAAAAAAATAATTATAGGTGTATTGACGTCATGTGCCCGCACACCTTGCGGATGCTATTGACTTGTTTTTATGCTTTAAGGTAATGACTATTTATTTTAACTACAGTATGTAAGAAAGGGTTATGGATTAAACCCTTTACCTGGTTTTCCATTACACACCCTGTTTACTAAAATCGGCAGTAATAATTACCGTCATAGTTGTTTGTGTCATTATAATGAGTTGTTTTGATGCACACTTGTTCCTCCAGTAATGGTTTTGTGTTTTCAGTCTGCTCGTCTCTTTAAATCATAAAACCTGTGTGTATGTCTGTGGATATGGGTGTGAATTGTGATTTACTCCATTTATTTCTACTATAATGGCGAGAATATGCAAATGAAACACCTTTTGAAGCTATAGACACACCCTACTTGTAATGATCATGGGCCGTGACAGAGTTGTTGACTAAAGTGTGGAAGTCAAGGAAGTCATCCTTTCTGGTTAATGTCTCTTCACTCAATCTGTGTGACTCTTGTATTCTCTTGTAGTTATTGCTGTAGGCGTTGATATTAAATCTGAGCATTGAGCTTTTTTGTAATAGCTTTGCTTCATATCTCCAGCTGTCCCGCAGGGGATGTCATTAAAAAGAGATGTGTGATGCCCCGAAATAGCAGTGTAACTACAGTACCGTGCAAAAGTCTCATCAGATGCTTTACCAAAAACATCTTTGCTCTTAACTGTAATGATCAAGGAAAGGTTGTGTTTTTAGAAAACAGATGGTGGAGCCCACACAGAGATCTGATCCCACCATCATCGATCAGTTTGGGACTATATAAAAAGATTGTGATGGATGCTACATGTTAAGTGACAGTGAACGATGTAATAAGATTAATAAAACAGAACCAGAGAATGAAAAAAGAAAAGGATAATGAAGACAAGATTTAAAGGGATAGGTCACCTAAAGATAAAATGTATTTACCCTCATGTCATTTAAAGAAATGCAATATAATATAGGCTGCATAACTATGTCTTCAGAGGTGTATAAAGACCTTACATAATGAAGCGTTATGTTTTTATTACCTTAGAATGAGCTATTTCTATCCACAAGAGAAAACGTGACGAAATCTTAGTCCTGAGTCAGCCACCGTATTGGGCTTAGAAAGGGAGGGGGGGTGATTGCGCAACCTCACCGCTAGATGATGCTAAATCTCATTCACTGGAGCTTTAAAACCTGCATATGACTCTTAAGTGGAACACAAAACCGTTGTTTGGTTATCAGCATTCTTCAAAATATCTTCTGTTTTGTTCTGAGGAAGAAAGGAAGTCATACAGTTTAGGTCAGGATGACATGAGGGTGAGTCAATGATGAAAGCATTTTTATTTTTTGGTGAACTATCCCTTTTCTGAGTATAGCTGAGTGTAAGGCTCTAGTACAAAATCAAAATGACCAAAGATATTTGCCTCTGCCTACATTTCACCACTCACTCTCTTGCCCGCAATCCTCGATTTGGCCGTATTCCAGTACTCAATCTCAAATCAAGTGCACGAATACATCAACCCTCGATCAATCCCGAAAGAGAAAGGCGTTAGAGAAAAAATTTTGGCAGCGCTAATGGTGTATTATGTTAGACAAAATGAGGAACTCCCACATGAGCAAAAAGAATTACATAAACACACACACGTTACAGTACCTCTATGGTATAGTTTTGACTGAAATGGAGTAGAGGTGCATACAGTATCTATGGTACACAAAACCCCCAATATCTCATCTGTCTACATATAAACATCCAAACATCCGTGACGGTATTACTGTATAGTGCAGTTTTGACTGAACTTGAGTAGAGGTGCAAGAAACCCCCAGTATCTGTCTACACAGATGAGTGTCTCAAATGCACATCCAAACACATGCAGAAACACTTTGGAGGACTTGCATTCTGGATGCAGTTGAGCTTTTAGGAGAGGGCTATAACTCTTCTTGTTTCTTGTGCTTTGTGTGTGTGAGACAAAGAGACTTAATTGCACAGAATGTTGTTTATACCGATCTGGTAGACTATACTTGAGGACAGAAAGAAGAAATGATTTTCTTATTTTAGGCATGTTTATTTTCCGTATCTTAAAGAGACAGTTCACCCAAAAAAATGAAAATTCTGTCTTCATTTACTCACCCTCAAGTGGTACCAAATCTACATACATTTCTTTGTTCTGATGAACACAGACAAAGATTTTGGGGAGAATGCTTGTAACAGTTCTTGGCCACCATTGACTACCATATGGAAAATCACTTTATAAATTTCTTTGTTCTGTTACACACAAAAGAAGATGTTTTGAAGAATGTAGGAAAGCAAACAGGGGCACTTTTGATGACCATTTTTATTTATCCTATTATGGTAGTCAATGGTGGCCAAGAACTGTTTGGTTACAAGTATTCTTCCAGAAATCTTACTGTGTTCAAACAGATTTGGAACAACTTTAGGGTGAGTAAATGAAGACAGAATTTTCATTTTTGGGTGAACTGTCCATTTAATTCGAAAACTTAGAGTATGTAGACTGATGTTTTTCTGATGTCTGTACCCTATCGTCAGGGTTTAGGAAAATATAAACTGACAGCTTAACATCTTGGTAATAAAACATCCTCTGAGAGTTTACATTTCAAGTTATGACTGCAAATATCACACCCCTAACACTGGAATTGGCCAAATGTAAAATTCAAATTGCGCCCTTATTTTCTTTATACACGTTCTTATTGTGAATGTTTCACACGTGGCTTATTTTGGCTAAAACAACTTGAAGATAATTTCATGTAGGCCCTGAAAATGTGGGTTTACTTTGCTTTTACACAAGTCAGATCATAGTTTTGCCTTTGAGCTATGATGGAGACTGACTTGAGATCAGTGATTAAAGGCTAAATGAAGGCACGGAGAGAAGATTGGTTATTAATCTTCAATGAATCATCAAAGGCTTATGTCAGAAACAGCAAATCAAATATTCGTAAGAGATTAAAAATTCTGTGAGTTTGTGCATGAAAAGCTTGCAGCTGAGACGAGAAGTGATGGAGAATTAGACTAATGACAAGTAGCAGTACTTGTTCTGATGTGGTTTGCATGTAGCAGCAGATTTGAACAGATCTTTAATGTGGCTAATGACCGCCCATTGCCTTCTGGTAATACTGAGGATCTTGTCATCAGAGCAGATGATTCCTTCTATCTGTTGTGGATGTCTCTGTATTTTTGAAAGGAATACTTCAGAACCAAAACGTATTGTAGCTTTGTGTCCAAAAGTAAGCTCCTATTATTTATTGAACATTTTTGTGCACACACTGATTTGCAAACTCTGGAGCTTCAGATTCAGCTTCTCGACAGGTGGAAATGAACAAGATGAAGTCTGGGTACACACATATGCATACGAGGCAGAGGCTGAAGGAAGCGGTCTGTCACACATGGATAGACAGTGGTACAGTGTAGCCATATTACAGGATTAGAAATGTTTGTAGAGCAGCGACAGCTTTGACCTGTTTTTGTGGTGTGTTGTGTCTAGGGCAATAAAAACGACCTTGACATGTCTGGGTAACATATTGTTGATGTAGAAGGTCAAAAGAAATGACATAAAGAGATTTTTGGGATGGGGGGAGGTGGTAAGTGTATTGTGATTTCTGTTTTAAAGCTGTTAATGACTGTGAAAAGTGATTAGCATTTGGAAGGTGTGTGTGTATGAGTGCTTATCTCAGAGGGTGAGGGTGTTTTTCATGGTGCTCTATTTGTGTCGCCATTGGTTACTCTCCTGTGTCCGTTGCCTTGACGACCCCAAGGCGGGGTTTCAGACTGAAGATCAGCAGTCGCCTTTTTCTCTCTTCCTGTCTTTCTCTTTCATATATGAATGATACAGGAATCAAAACACACAATAGTGGTTTTAGCAACTAGAAAAATGTCGGATTGGTTTGTTTGTGTCCTTTGTGTGTGTGTTTACACAAGCCGTATAAACAGGATTGAAATTACACAGTCTAAAATAGCTCTTCGATACACAATTGTGTCCTATTATCTCATAGTATAATAATCTCATAGAGTTTCTCAGTTCACGCTATTTATTAAAAAGATATCGCTAATGCTGTGAAATGTTTTTTGTTCATAGGGTTTAAAGTAATATTGATAGCTAATAGATCACAAAGATGTAAACACTGGCCTCCAGATGCACTTCCGGTATCATTTTTATTTATTTTGTTTTTAAATCTTACATGCACTCCTGAGATAGGCGCAGGCTCCCCGTGACCCGAGGTAGTTCGGACAAGCGGTAGAAAAATGAAAAAAAAAAAAAAAAAATCTTACATGCATATTAAATCTTGTGTTAGTTTTAATGTGTTAGTTTAACATTTTGATTTGACTATAAATGTTCTGTTTTTTATTTTGTTCAAACATTTGTGTAGTGTTTTAAAAACAGGAACAGAAGTTTCTGCTGGGCTAGCTTTGAACCAGCATTGTTCATTTCATCTGAAGTGGTCTATAACATATAGGCCCGGTTTCACAGACAAGGCTTATCCTGAACCAGGACTATGCCTTAGTTGGATTAGGATGTTTGAGTCACTTTTATAAAAACGCTTTAGAAAGAAACATTACCCATGTGCATCTTTAAACAAAACAATGGCACTGACATATTTTACGATATGTTAGGGCAAGTTATTTTTACTTGAGACAGCTCAAACATTCATTTAAGTCTAGGACTAGCCTTAAACCTTGTCTGTGAAACCGGGCCATAGGGCAGGTTTCCCGGACAGGCATTAAGACTAGTCCTAGACTAGAATAAATCTTAGAGCTGTCCAAACTGATAACAACTTGCACGGACATATCTTAAAATACATCAGTGCCATTGTGTTCTCTCAAAATGCACACAAGTAATGTTTTTACTGTGACATGTTTGTTAAAATCACTTACATTTCATAATTAAACTAAGGTCTAGTCCTGGTTTAAAATAATCCCTGTCCGGGAAACTGCCACATAAAGTATTTTTTTTCGAATCAGACTCGAGATTAAATGAAATGTTGATTTTGTGCTATGTTTCATTCAAAGTAAATACGGTGGCCATATTGCATGTTGTCCAATGACCAGAAAATGATGTGATAAAAAAAGAAAATGTTATTTTAATGATTTCGATTTGCAAAAATAGGATGCAATGGCCTTTCGAGACAACTGCAAGCTTTCAGAAAGGACCATCAATATTTCTGAATCTTGTACTCTGTTGATGAAGCATTGCTGCGAAAAGGTTGTGGGTTTGAAGCCCAGAGAACTCACATACTGCTTAAAAAATATCTGCCAAATGCATACATGAAGATGAAAACCTAAAATTACTTTTGGATCACATTTAAATCATTCTTCCAGAAGTTTCCTGGTCTCTTAAACTGAATAGCGATTAGCACACTAATGCTGTCCTTTATCGTGCATGCTTACAGCTTCCAGCTGTCACTGAGTATTCTAAAGCAGATTGACTAGATTGATCTGTGATGCAGCAAAACACAAAATACTAGGATGGTAAAACTGGCAACTTACAATTACAGCCAGGAAGTGTGTGAGTATGTTTGGGTGCATTAAGTGTGGACTGATCATCCAAATAACACTAAACGTTCTCCAAAATTGGGTGATATTCTGGGAAATTTAACCCATTATTAGCCAGACAGCACTTATCTTACTCTGAGATGTGTTTTCTGGAAGGCACAGTTAACAGCACAGTTAATAGAAAATGAATCGCCTGGTGTCAGTTCTGTCATCCTTTTATCCGTCTAATCGGCATACTACTAAATATAAGTGTGGCCTTTCTGTCTGTTTAGAGTAATTTCTTTGAATGTTTAACAGACAGCTGAAGATTTAGCTCTTTGAAACATCAACTTGATTTGGGTTTCTGCAGGGCAAAGAGGATTCAATTGACATTTGATGCAAGCCACATACCACTAGAAGGACTGGTTTTCATATTTGCACCATCCACCCGCCGTGATAATATCTACATGTGACATGTAAGAATTCAGAAAATTTGCTGAAGACGGTACTGCCTGAGGTGTAGGCTATTCCTTACAGCTGATTAGGCTTTGAAGTCATAGAAATGATTGACAGCTAAGCTAAGTGTGTGTGTGTAATATAATACTGTGTGTTCAGACCCCCAAAGTCAAATGACATGTAGTATATAAGATATTACCCCAACAAGAGCCAAGCCAATACACACATGCACATGTGAAGATTCTTGTACAGAAACCTGGAGGTCAGAAGAGTAAGACACATTTCTCAATAAAATTGACATTAATGTTTGTTGTTTATTAAGCTGACGCTGTGAAATATCACTCTTGTAAGTGTGTGGATCAAGACTGTGAAATTGACAGCTTAGAGAAACTCCTGTGCCAGCACCAGCAAACAGATGGCATACAGACCCACTGATGGGCACACACATATGGACACAAATGCACGCACGCACACACACACACACACACACATACACACACAGAAGTGCTCACATGATTTTTGTTTTCGTCTGTGTTTTTTATCCTATCAATATTATTGATTTTCACATTATAAACACATTGGTTTGTATGTTGCAAGAATCAAAGTTTGCATTTTCAAAAGGTTTTTAAAACCCCACTGTGACTGACTGTGTTCATCAAACTGCAGCTAAATATAGTTGTCACCTCTGATTTATTCCTAAACATTCTGCCTTTTAAAGCTAAAGGTTCGTTTTGAAGTAGAAATCACCGCTTAGCATTATAAAGCAATAAGGTGATATCAGAATAAGAACTAATGTTGTTGTTTGTTGGAGTGACACTAAAAACCGGCTGTTTGCGAGAATCACATACTGCACTTTTAAGGATCTTCTCCTCTTTTATTGCAATATTTTTCAGATATCATTATCCAGCTGACGTAAGATCAAAGATTGATGCCATAGGCATGGTGCCAGTAACGCAATCAAGAATGTTTTTATCTCAGCACTCTGGTTTATTGTGATCCGGTCAGTGGCACTTAAGGATGTCCCCGCACATTTAATTTGTCTCTGACGAATTCAACAGATTCACATGCAGATTGCCTGATGATGTTTAACGTAGTCGATAACCCCGCAGTGTGACTGAAATTTAACAGCTGATCACAGATATACAGGCTAAACAAGTTATTTCACATGCCGTTTGAATTATGAATCCTAAAGTAGTTCTGTGATTTTCCCATCCCACATTTCAGTTGCTAAGTGTGTGTGGGACGAGCGCTCATCTGGACTTTTAATTTTCCCTCAACAGTGATTTCACCCACTCAGTATATTACAGAACAGAGTTTTTTTATATAAAAAAGTTTTTGGTTTAATAAATATTAATATTATTTAGATGAGGAATTAGCTAAAATCATATTTTTGATGCAGTGAGCCCCCCTTATGTAATCAAAATGCATGGTTGGGCAGAGTTCGGAATTTAGGAATTGGCTTTCTTTTAAGTCACTGGTTGGTTTTTGCATTAATTGGCATTGCCCAATAGGATGTTAAATTAAAATTTGAATTAGAAGGACAGGAAGAAGAAGATTATACATAACTGGAATCAAAAGAAAATTTAATGTTTTCAAAATGTATTAAGGATATTAAACATAATTCATTATATGTAATATTTTCGCCTTTTAAACAGTGATTATTATTAACACATTTAACAAGCAAATGAAACGCTTGTTTTGCATATGATAACATTAGTTAATTTGTTTATTTTATTTTTACCTACGTTATACTATTTTAATTCTGTTTACTTAATTCGGGAAAATAATTGAAATTTACTTGGATAAGTCTATGGAAACAGTGAGGTTTACCTTCTGTAACCCACTCTGTCCCCTTGTGGTGAAGTGAGGTAATGCTTTAAATTTTGTACATCAATGCATGTGTGTTTTGTGTGTGTGTAATTTGCTAAAGTGGGCTAACATACGGAGCCAGAGAGTCAATGCCACCTGTTTTCTCTCCTAAGAGCAAAAGAGTCAAAGAGACACGATGAATGACCTGGATCCATTTTAGAGAAAGATTGAAACATTAAGGAAAAGAGTAAAAGTCACATTTTTTTTACAATGTGTTTAATGTCGAAGAAAAGCAGGTGTGCCTGTAGCAAGGGCTTAACCTTCTCATTATTCAACACCAGAGATATAAACCCAGTCACACACAGATGCATTTCCCGTGTCTCTGTTTAATGAAACTGGGGTAGAAGTGACACGAATAGGTGTCCTGGGGTGAAAAGAAAGATGCAGAATAGAAATTCCTAGTGCAGACCAATTGAAAACAAGGAATCACGTGCCCACATTAAATAGATTTAGCCTTGAGCTATCTTAAAAATTTAATTGCATAATTATCCTCCCACGTCTCCCGAATGTGTTTTTGTCATTAACTTGGAGCAAAATGTTAAAGCTTTCCATACAATGAAAAATGCCTTTAGATTACTGGCATCGCTGTGAGTAACCTTTTAAGCACCTTTATTTTTAAGAGTGGAGACAGATATGTTTTACTTATCACAGGGTCGTCTCCCTGTCTGGTTTTGGGTGAAAAGTGTGCTTTAGCATTGCTGAAAGTGAAGTCCCTGTATTGCCTTGTGGTGCCCAAAGCGATATTTAAAAAATATTTATTTCTTCATTCAGAGTTAAGCTCTTCTGTATCGTTTTTGTCCACAATTTACTACAGTTTATCTTTCGAACCACAGAGGGCGGTATAGCACCACTATTTATAAAATAATGAAGCAGATACCATTTGTAAATCACAACCTTTCAGAAAAAGTTAACTACATGAGGGTCTATGTGTTGTGTAATCTTTGAGAATAACGAGGATTGCGTTGTTAATTGTTTTAGGCTGATAGGCTTCTTTGATTTCTTGATTCTGGTCTTAATACGACTCAAAGGGCCATTCAATTTCATGTTTTTAATACACACATAGTATGAAACACTTCAAGTCACTGGTCCAAACATGAAGTGTTTTGGTTTTCTGTTTTGTCTTGAGTGGTTCAGCCTGTCAAATGCAAAAATGTGAATGTAAGGCTCTTTGTATTCTCCTGACCCATGCATTTAATTTGAAGTTTTGACATTGTTTTGTTAGTTAGTCTGACAGTTAGCTTGTGTGAATGGCTAGGTCATCAGTCTGTCTGATTTAACTGATGTTTGAGATGACGTTGAAGGCGTGTGGGGTTTGCAAAGTACAGTACGAGTGCATGACTACAGAGGTCACCAGGTTCAACAACTCAGCACAAATGCATGGTGGGTAATTCCCCTAGGTGTAATGGGTGGAAATGGTCTCTTTGGTGATACTGGTAAGCTGGGATGTACACACTGCCCCCAGGGAACAGAAAACCACAGATACAGGAACATTAGTACACTCGAGAGTGTAAAAGTAGGCCTACATGTGTAGGGAATTGTGTGTGTGTGTCTGTGAATGAACAGGTAAACAGTGAATCTAGCTAAATAGAAAACACCCCCTCCGCATTGTTGTACCATGCATTATGAATTATGAATTATGAATAAGCTTTTCCGGAATTGTTTGGACGCTATTGTTCTGTGATCAGCTGTTATGTTCTAAGTACTGGAATATTGGCAGTTAATCATTTGGCCGTCCACAAGTTTGGATGGAAGGATGGCTAAAAGAGTTTTAAAGTCATAGTAAGAAAGTGAAGACTTGCATTGTGTGTGTTTGTGTGCGCGTGTTATGTCTGTAATGCATTTTTATCAGTGTTCCCAAACTGAGTATACATACCCGTATCATGGCCCTGTCTGCTTGATAAATGGAACACTTTAAATTGTGTATGTAGCAGAAACAGTGGATTTAGGACAGACTACAAAATTTTCATGGGACTATGAAACGGCAGAATCAACAATTGTTGGGAAATATCCAGCATCATCTCATAGTAGGAATTCATAACTATTTCAGGAGGTGACTAATTCATAGTGTACAATGTAATTTTGTTCAAAAACGTACAATGTTTTGTAAAAACAATACTGAAAGCCCGCCCCAAACCTAACCAACAAATCGTATGAATGAAATTCTACAAATTCTTACAAATTAGCCACCTTGTAAAATATTGTAGTTATGAATTGCTGAGATTGTGGTAGAAATATAGTCTGTCATCAACTGTCAAGTTATATTTACTCTATAAATGCAGTAATTATGTGACGCTGGACAAAAAAACAAATTGACATTTTTACATTAAATGAAAGCTGAATAAATAAGCTTTCCATTTATGTATGGTTTATTAGGATAGGGCAATATTTACAACTATTTAAAACTCTGGAATCTGAGGGTGCAAAATGCGAAAAAATCGCATTTAAAGTTGTTAATCAGAGACACTGTGGCAGGCCGTTGCTAAGAAGAAACAGGTTTGTTTTAACGCTCTGTATTGGCTTACTGCTGTACTGACGTTGTGGAAAGTAGAAGAACCCGATAGCAGAGGTTCTAAGATTTATATCGATACCAAACTTGAGTGGGTAATTCCCAAAGAGCGGGCAGCAGCAAGTGAAGTTTGTAGGTTCCGGCAATTCTTTTTAGCAATTTTGCTGCATCCCAAGTTTTGAAATAGAAATTTACAAAATATCTTCATGGAACATGATCTTTACTTAATATCCTGATGATTTCTGGCATAAAAGAAAAATCGATAATTTTGACCCATACAATGGTCATACAATTTTGTTGGCTTTTTCCACAAATATTTTCCAGTGCTACTGACAATAGGGTTTTGTGGTTCAGGTTCACATATAAGTTTGACAGCTCGTTTTTATTTCGTTATTGTTTTCCAGCCATTTTATTCAGATTATATGAAATATATTGAGAATATTAATATGTTGAGCTGCAGTGTGTATGTGGACTAGAGATGTCACAATATATCAGAATTCACAATAACTGTGATACTAATAACCATTATTTGTATTACATTATATACATTAGTTTATATACACAAATTCATATATTGTAAATAATTTGCCTTGAGAGCCACAATGTTTTCAAACTATCTCTGATTTCCTACACTCAAATTTTGATTGATTCATTGGGCAAAAAAAGTGAAAACACAAAATAAGCTAAATGAAATATGAATTTATCTGCATTATTTGCTTTTTAACTAGTATAACTTATTTTGTTATTCTGAATTATTATGTTATGTGAAGTATTTATAAAGTGTCAAAGTCGAAAAAGTGTTAAAGCTTAAAAACAATAAGTGTAATACTACTTGAAATGGTTTTTTTGAGCAAAAAATAAATATCATACATTTTTCCCTGATTAAGAGAAGACGCCACTAAAATATCATTCAGTGTAACAACCTTGTCAGGCATATTTACAACAAAAGAAATTACAATTTATTACATATTAAAAGACTAATTGCTTTCACCCCAAATGCTAATTAGTTGTAATAAAAAAAAGCCACTATATTAGGTTTTGCCTTATATTTGTCAATAAGATTTTTTTTACTGATTTAAAGCACAATAAAATTTAATATGCTCCCTTAGTCTTTTAGCTATTTTAATATGTACAAGTCAGAATAAGCACGTGGTTTGAAAATGTACATAACTATTGTGTTACACTGAATGACAATCTAACATTATTTCAACCAAATTTTAACATTTTATTCTCCAAAAACTTAGTTGAACCCATAAAGTGGACATTTTATTACAATTAATGTGCATTAAATCACTTTTGTGAATTTCTATTGATGGGGAACTCTTGACTTCTTTCTTAACGTGGCAGCCCTAATCAGATTTAGTTAAGTTTAGTTCAGTTAGTTTACTAAGAAATTAAAATACATATATGTTGTATTAAACACACATTATTTTATACAGGCAGTGAATGAAGCAGTCTTGGAATTGCTGACGACCCTGCTGCACTCAGGTGGCTGATATGTAGTAGAAACCAATATGGCTGCCATCAGTCAGTCTACACTCAGATTGTCAATGGCATCAGAAAGAGGCAGACAACATGACATGCATAAACCACAATCTTTTCTCTTCTCTCTCTGTTGTTGTGTCTCTCTCATGCTGGGTGTTGTGGTTGGAGACACCTGCCATTCATAAATATGAATTCACACCAAATTTGCCATAAAATACACAATGCAGCAATAACACACACATTCAGGAAATGCATAAACATATGTACATGTATGTCAACAGTGGTACACAATCAGTATGATAGTATTTGCCACGTACGTCCCAACCTCTTTCTTTTTCTCCATCTTGAGTAGGTCAGCTGTTAACATAATGGGATTGGAGTAGTACTGGTACCCTCCCTCACAGTGCACGGTGCGTGTGTGAGCGAGAGATCGTACATGCATGAGCTAACGTGTGCATCCCCCTCTCCTAAAACCAGCATCCACACGTTTTGCTGCTGGTGGGGGGTTACACATATGCGCATACATTCACACTCGCACATGCATTGATGCTTGTGTTGCGGCGATATACTCACGGTTCAGGTAGGACCGTTTAGGGTGGCTGAGAAGAGAATGTGGTTTCCGTAGTAACCACCCCAGCTCCCCTCCTCCTCCCTTTCTCTCTCTCTTTCTCTCTCCCAACCTTCTTTCTTTCTTTCTTTCTTTCTCTGTATCTTCTCTCTGGATATGGTCCCTTGATCAGCCAATGACAAAGGCTGGAGGATAGAAAAAGGAGTAGTCCATCTTTTTGGTTCTTTTATTGAACAGCATCCTACTCTCCCATTCATTTTGGAGGGGATCAGTTTTGGGATTTTTTTCTGGAATTCTTTTTCAGAACTGGAATCTGGACATTTATCTCAGTTTCTACGAGAGGGAACGTGCGTCCGTGTGTGTGTGTGAGAGTGTGTATGTGTGAGTGAGTGTGAGTGAGTGTGTATGGTTGCTGTGGGGACGTGGCTGATGCTTGATAATGGCTCATGCGGCGTCTCAGATTAAGAAGAATAAAGATGTGGATATTAACGCGCTGGAAGACGAAAAGGAAAAAAAGAGGAAGAGCAGGAAACACTCACGGGATCAAAAGAAAAAGGTACACGGGAACACATGCGCGCACATACGTGTTATTAGAGGGAGAGTGATAGGGTTTATGGGACAGTAAGATCTCGCCTTGCGAGTTCAGTGTGTGTGTGAGATGCCAGCATTATGTGTGTTAAATCTTTGGTGCAGTGCCAAGGTTACACTTGACATTTACAGCTAGGCATCCTTCTCACACAAACACACATTTTCTCCCGTGATTCATTATGTGTGTACGTGTGTGAGAGAAATATATGAGAATATGACTGCCTTCTGTGTTCAGATTAAAATGAGACCATCACATTGCAGCATGAGGTTTTACTGTCCTCTGAAATTCATGTGTGTGTGTGACCACGAACTCTCGTGTATTATACATCACATACTGATTTATTGATGTTTGTTCAGTACAGAGTGATGGAATGAAGCATGCGGATGTTAGCCATGCTAACTGTCTGTCTTCTCTTATCATACAGACAAAACACACAGTCTGTATCCACCACACCCAGACAGATCAACACTCATCTTCACCATTTGACTGAATCAAACATCAGGCGAACCTGTGATAGTGATATTTTTAACATGTGATGAGTTTTCACACATAGATCTCTGTTGAAGGGCTAGTTGCCTCCCGCCTCACATAACATGTGTCTTACTTGTGATCTACACAGAGCTATGATCACATCTCTTGACCTTTGTGTAAACGTACATGTGAATGAGAGAGTCTCACATTCTGCTATTCTACCAATACAAATGTACAAATCTGATGTGCCAATAAAGACAAATTGAAAGGGTCAGAGAGAGAGAGAGGTAAAGAGCCAGAGAATTTATATGAATATATTGTAAAATATTTGAATATTTTATAAATAGCATATTTTACATACTATAATAGTATATGTTGTTGTTATTTTTATTTCTGGCACCTGTGTGTGTATTGATTATTTGGCAACGCTGTATGCAAGGCAATTATACAAGTGTAGTATATTCAAATTGAAAAAGATACATAATGTCATGGAAGAAATGAATAAAATGTATCTTAAAGAGAAACAGGAAAGCTTTCTGTATATGCATGAATGACAAGCACAGAGAGAGAAAGATGGAGGTTAATCTGTGCTGCTGTCGTGTGTAGAGGAAATAATTGCATTGGCAATGTGAGACAGAAACACACACCAATACATCGCATGAATCTTTCAAATCTTCAAAATGAATTTCCCAAATAAGAAGAGAAATATATTTCTATATGTTATTTAAGTTTATATATTATATAATAACTCTATACTATATAAGTGTGCTTCATGCTGTCTCTGAATTGGCTGTCCTAGCATCACGGCTTTCTGTGATCACAATACCTCTCAAAGAGCCATGATGCCACGTGTACTTATTATTTAATATTATATAAGTACTATATATTAAAGTGATAATTCACCCATATATGAAAATTCTGTCATCATTTACTCACCTTCATGTCATTTCAACCCTTTATGATTTTCTTCCTTCCGCAGAACACAAAAGCAGATATTTTGAAGAAAAATGGTAACCAAACAGCACTGGCCCCCATTCATTTCTATTAAATGGACATAAAACCAATACAAGTGAATGGTGGCCAGTTAACAAAATTCTTCAAAATATCTTTTGTGTTCTCCGGAAGAAAGAAAGTCATATAGGTTTGAAATGACAAGAGGGTGAGTAAATGGTGAAGGATTTTTTTTTAGAAATATAATAAATCGAAGTGACTTGTAATTTCTATATGTACATTCAAATTAGCTTTAGGTTTTTAAGCAATTTTAATAGTGACACTGTCTTTTGGGTCCAAAGCTCTGCAACAAAGCATCAATATTTGCATGTGAGTTTATGCTGAGGGTTGCCGTGGGAACAGTGAACCATCTGTTGTGTTGTGGGTGTCTGGCCGTTTGAGTGTCACTGTCCTGATCTTAGATCAGTCCCCAGGGTGTTGTTGTGATTTAATGAAAGGCATCATCTCTCAAGGGCCCAAGTAGGTGTCCAGTTCACGATGAGTTCTAATGAATTGTGTGTGAGTGACTGTAAATGTGTGTACTCTGGTATGTTCAGTTGTGTGTTTGGAGTGAAGATGACGTAAAAAGGATCCTGAAAAGAAGACAGGTAGGAAGAACCAAAGGTTCGAAGTAGACAGGAAGGCAAACAGAGAGAAAGTTAGAAAGAGGAAGATAGAGAGACATACAATGAGTGGATGTTAACGTGGGTCATTGGGCATATAGCATCATCTCCCTTTTTACAGCTGAGAGAATGTCTACTTTACATATTGTATTACAGGTATAGAAGGAGCACAGAGGAACGGCTAAGAGAACAGAGGGAATAGAAAAAGCGAGGTTGAGCAGCTGATTGCCATTGGCAGAGGTCATGGGAAGGTTGGATGGTTTGCAAGTCTGCCTCAGGACAAAATCTTCAGAAACTCATGGTGAAGTGGAAATACAGTAGTGAAGCCTTAAGGACAATGAAATAAAGTTGGAGCTCAACTCAGGGATCTGTTGATATTCACATCTTGTCTTAAAGGTCCAGTGTAAAATAAAATACACAAATGAAAATTTAGCGGCATCAAGCGGTGAGGTTGCGAATTGCAACCAACGGTTCGCTCCACCCCTCCCTTTCGAAGCACTATGGAGGCTTGCACAGAACTACAATGTCATCACGTTTTCACTTCTTTGCCGAAGAAGATAACGAATTTAGAGAACTGTTTTACTGTTTACCTGGTGTGTCTAGATAGAAATAGCTCATTCTAAGGTAATAAAAAAACATAACGCTTCATTTTTAAGTCCTTATAAAAACAGTATAACGGCTATATTGTTGTGCGGTAGCACAACTGGAACGCTGTGTTGACCAATCGGCATCCAGGGTATGTATTATCCTTTTTTGAATGTGTATAACACAGACGTTGAAAGAGATCTGTGATATATCAGTATCCGTGTGTGTGTATGTGTGTACAGTATATGCTCTGGGCATCAAGAGGTCAGAGGGGTTAAATGTTTTTTCGGGGGTTTGTGAATACTAGTGCACTGTGAAACCCCTGCAGGAAGAATTTACAGTCACAGCCACACACAGCATACATGCACAAACATACGCACACGTGCTTGCACGCACACCCGCACATGTGGCAGGACAATTTGATGAATGAGCCTCGCTCCACACCATTAATGAGAGAAGCCGTGTAATAGTGTCTCCCTCTCTTGTGTGGGGGAAGGGAAGCGGCGATTAAGAGAGAATGAAAGAGAGACATACATAGATGGGAAAGATGATTTTGTTGGAGAGGTGGAGAAGGTCCATTATCCATCCATCTAGGTTCTTTGCCGCGTGTATGTTTCTGTCTGCGCTCGATCAAATGATCATCAGTTATGTGATGGATTCCCGGATCGCTTTCACTTTCTGAGTCTCTCTCATTTTTTCTTCAGCCTTGAGCCTTGAGATATTAATTTTTAGGGGGTTTGCACTGATTTCAATAGCTCCCGTATCTTATTTACAAGATGTTTTCCAGTTCATTCATTGAAGATGTACATCACCAAATATCTGCATGTGTGTTGTAATTGAGTAATATCCGATGTCAGTTTGTCTGTTAATCTGTGATACAACAGTAACAGATGTTAAAGGGGTCGAGGGTGAGAGAGGACAGGTGTTCATGGTAATGATTTTGGTTTTGTTTGTTTGCATCACACAGGTTTTATATGATTTTTAATTTATACAATTTTTATTAGAGATGCACCGACACAGAATTTCTCCACCGATAGCGATAATTCCGAATATCCATTATTAATGCATAATTTCGAATATAATGATGATTTCATAATGAACATAAAACTGGTGATGTTTCTTAACATTTTATTTATACAGAGCACAAATTCATTCCATTTTCCTTTTCTCTTTTGATTGACAGGATATATCGGCCCTGATCATCGTCTTTTTTTAAACTATCGTCCGATAGCCGAAAATGTGCTTTTTTCTCAAAATATCTTCTATTGTGTTTCACAATACAGGTGAATTTTTGGGTGAACATTCGCTTTAAAGGTGGTATGTTCCAGTTTACCGTGCAGATACATATATTAATTGTTTTTTCTTTAGCAAGATTAAAGACACTGCAGCTCTGTTGTGTTTTCAATTTTTTTTTTGGTTTAAGTGGTTTGACTGAAGTGGTTAAGGCTGTTTGGTTTGAATGTTTAGGAATTGTGTTAGGGAAACTTCATTATTGTTGCAATTCTGTTTGGTACTATAAACACACTTGTAATGAGATGCTTGACATGCTGCTGTCCAACATAAATAATCATCAGCTACTGTATGTGTGCTCCACAGTGATACAAAAGTTGCTTGGGGAATAAAACACAACTATTAGCATCAGAACCAGAACTATTTCAGCATTGTCTACATTTGTAATGCATGACATTTTCTTGAGTACTAGTGTGTTTGTGTTGGTTAGCAATATCAGTTGTCTGGTCAAGTTTGATATATGCTTTAGGCTTCCTGTGATTGTTTCTATACAGAGCTTTAGTTCTTATTTTAAAAACCCTTTGTGTCAAAGGGCAGATCACACGACATATTTCCGCTCTCACCATTGACAAAGTCAGACAATCAGATCATTGTGATAAATGTCATTTAATTCAAGGAAATCACCATAGAAGTACACCTTACTGTGTATATACAGTATATGTCTCTACTGTATGTATGTGCACCGTAACCATTTGTGTGCGTTGTGTAGTGTATAAACTAACATGACACAGGCATGCTATTGATCTGTTTACTTTCTTTACAAGTGTGTATTTGTTTTGGGGTTTTTTTTGTCTCTTTATAGCTTAAACGTTTTATTTTTAACATTATTTTTAGTCTTATATTATTTTATAATACCCTGCTATTCAGGACTGGTCAAATCTTGAATAAGGAGTTACACTGAAAATATATATTATATAGAGTTCATCTATAGATCCTCTATATCTTGTGCTGTAATTCTTTTTAGGTCCCATTTGCTTCAGTCTTGTAAATGCCAATCAGAGATACTCTGTCTGATAATGGTCTATTACCCCACAGCTCTCTATTGATCTGTTCAGAGCGTCTTGTTTTATCTGGAAACATTCTTAGGGTAGCAGCCAGGCCGTCTGCCTTTATAAAATAGCTTTACTGTAGACTGAGGTGTGTGTGTTTGAAAAGACGGCAATATTATGTCTGTTTAAAGTTTTATGGTGAGTTGGCAAATTTCATAGCTCGCGGGTCGTGTGATGTGGCTTTTGAGTGATTATGTAATATATTCTAATAGGTTTTGCTCAGTGCGGATCAATTTGAAATATTTTTAGAAACGTATTGATCTGGGTTTATTTAAAGATGTTTTACAGGTTTAAAATAGGTTTAACTCAACAACCACAGAAAATAACTTTGGTTTGGTTCGTCCTTCAGTTTGTAAAAGCAATGTGTGTCCACTAACACAGTTTCAGCAGTAGTCCATGTGACAAGACGCATATTCATTTTGCTTTCTAAATTTCTAAACTCTATTTTCAGCAGAACGCAAAAGACAACATTTTGAATAATGTCGGTAACAGAACAGCACTGGCCCCCATTCACTTCTATTGCATGGACACAAAACTAATGCAAGTGAATGGGGGCCAGTTAACAACATTCTTCAAAATTTCTTCTTTTGTGGGAAAAATTCATACAGGTTTGAAATGACGAGAGAGTAAATGATGAAATATTTTGTGTACTATCACTTTAAACTCCTGACTGATGGTTACAGTTATGATGATAGATTGAATTCTAATAATATTGTTACAGTACTATTGGCTGAATGACTTAAATAAATTAATCGCTCATTGATGGGAATTAAATAGAATTAAAGAACAATAACCAGAAGATACACTGTAGATGGTAAGCAGTGGGCAGAGGGTCGGCCAATGTTGTTCAATTACATTTTTATAGATCGGTTTTAGGGACGGAAGAAAGAGACTGATGCAATATCTCAACTCATGGTCTTCAAACAGCGTGTGTGGAGATTTGAGATATTTTGTGGTGTTTATTGTGTGTGTTTGGGGGCACAGGGGGGAGTAATACAGGCAGATGGCCTTTCCCTCCTCTCTCATCTGCTACAGACAACGTGCCAGATATCACACACTTCTAAACGGATGAGCGTGTGACAGTCATTCATCGTGCATGTGCACAGATCTGATCCTTTTGATCTGAATTAGTGTTAGCGTATGAAACAGAACATGTGTTTAGTTTGTTTTAAGCACAGATAAAAATGAGACCGTTTTAATGGTAAAAGATGTGTTTTAGGGCAATTGTGATAAAGTGTTTTTGGCGAATTTTGGCAAACATGCATACTGTGATTGTGCCAACACTCTTATTTCTTACGGAAGAAACACACAAACCAGGTTAGGTAATGTGAATGCAATGGCAGTAGCATACTACAAAATAAACTTTTTGTCTGTATGCCTGTGGTGGGTGAATTGAGAGAATATATTATATATTTGTTTATTGTTATTCAATTTTTTTTCATTTTGTTGTCAAATTACTGATCAAACCCAATTTTAACCATTTAATGCTTAATATAATGCCCTGGACATGCACTTCATGTACAACCATTTTAAAGAAAATGTTTCCTATTTCATCAACCTATAGTTTTTATACAATTATACTTATATAATTATTAACCAGGTCATGTCTTTGATAATATTGTGATCTTTTTTTTTTTTTTAACAAACATATCATTTGTAAGAAGCTTTTTTTGGCCTGCTTGTGTATATATATATATATACCCAGGAACTGGCTTTTATTTAAAATCAATTATACACTATGCATTAAAATCATTGTTATTGAATGTTTTACATTGTTTCTGGACATTCTCTGACCCCCTGGACACTGCTTGCCTTTGTTCTCTTTCAGCAGACTAATATCACACAATCCAAAACTGTCAAGCCAGCCTACAGATATATCTCACCCCATTTTTCTTTTTTCTTGTGCAATTTTTGTTACTTTGTGCTGTTCACTTAAACAGAGTCCATTATCATTGGCCTAATGATGGATTATGTGATTATTCCTCTCGCCTGATTTTACATTTACAGTGAATATATAAGAAACCCATAATTTCTGAATCCATTCTCCATTCTCCATCTCCATTCTGGTTAGAAATAATAGAGAGAAGCCTTTATTCCCTATATCATTTGTATTGCAGTGATGGTCTTTAATAGTGCATGCTGTCAAATATCAAATTTAAATTATTTTGTTGTTGTTGTTACACTAATAGCATCATTTGGCTGGTCCCTGCTAAAGCATCTTTACATTGCAGATTGTGGGCGTAAATTATGTATCATAAATTAAGTTTTGGGCACAGGTGTGCACATCCATGTACCTGTATGTTCCTCATTATGTTTGTCGAACGTTTTGTGTCACATTCATCTGATGCATTCAGAAATAATTCATTATAGCAAATGTTTAGATGTGGCTTTTGGCAGTTTAGCAAGTTAGACATCGTTGCACAATAAGTCATTTCACATTTAATGTACATTCTATAATAAATCTTGATGAATCTATATTTTGAGAAATATTTTGAAAAATCACATGGAAATTTGGATATTATGGAAAACAATAGCTAAAAGCGTGTGTGTTTACATGTCACATCTGGACACTGGCTGCACCTGGATTTGAGGCCACACGTGTATTTCAAACCATGTGTTTCTTGTATTATTTTAATTTAATTTCAATATGTGTGTGTTTGTTTCAAATTAGTTTTTTTAGCGAATAATTAGATAGACTCTAATGATAAATGCCTTGCAGAAACATGATTCTGGGTCACACACTGTTGTTCTTCCCCTTGAGACACACACACTCTCACAAGTTCATGCATGCCGGCACACATTAACTGCTGCCCCTCAGAGGGAACATAAGGGAATTTAGAGCGCCTCCAGCTGCCCAAACTCACATAAATTTCCAATACACATCTGATAGCTGTATCTGTTGATTTACTATTGAGCCGAATGATGTAAGGTCATTACGTGGACTTGTAATGTACATAAAGTAGTAGGCCTATGTATTTGTGTGGAAAGCAGTGTCTTGTGGAAATTATTAGTTATCATTCTAAACTAACAAAGTTTGTGCAAGCAGTCATCTTAAGGACGTCTTTGAAAGAGTAGTATTATATCTCTCCACTAGGGTCCAGTGTGTTTCTAAATATCAAGCAAATTCTGATAATGTCGTCATTTCGGATGTCTTAGCATTTGTGTTCACCTCATGTACGTATTTTGTCTCTATCAGTCTTTTTCTTGCTGATTCTCTGTTACATGTTAGAGGTCTGTTGCCAACAGGCATTCTATTTAACATTTTCAGCAAACACAGTGGTGGGACATAAAAACAATGCACACATACCCAGGCACACTTTACAGACAACCAGAGACATCTCTCATATCCAAACTAAATGTCAATGTATTGGGTATAGTCAAAAACTGTTTGTTACTAAATCCTGATCCTATATATTTTTGAGGCCTGATTTTTAAATCAGAATCACATAGAACCAAGGTGATGTGAATGTGTTGGTGTTTTGTCATGTATAGTACAAACCAAGCTCATTTATCTTCCTAAAATTCTGCCCTATTTTCTGAAAGTCTGGAAATCCTTAATGCTCATGTGTGTAAAGCAGGTGTTATGTACCCTGGTGAATGTCTGAGTGTGTGTGCATGTGCGTGTTCGAGAGTATGTGCTGACTATTATATGTTAACTGTGATTGGCTGATGGTAGAGGTCATTGAGGGAAACCATCGCCACGAATACAGTGCCAAACATCTTGAACTCCTTCAGATCTTATTCTCTTTCCCCTCCTCCTCTGTTACCATAGCAACACCACTACCGTATCCCAAAACGAGAAGACCTGCCATGCACCCCCAAAGCATCATGGGATGCCTCTCTGTATAATCAAAATGAGTGAATGTATGTGTGGGTGCCTGCAAATCAATTGTTAAAAAGATAGTGTTGTAATCTGTATCAGAAAATATGTTTCATAAACTGAATTTCGAAGAATCACTCATACGAACATGTCTAAATGTCTATATTTTTACTGTTAAGATATTTTTCAATGCAACATTTTTTTATGCCAATATGCCATTTATGTTATATTAAACTATGCAATGATTGTAATACAAAACTGGAAATTTTATGTGAATAATCATTAAAGGAAAAAATGAAAATTCTGTCATCATTTATTCACCCTCAAGTTGTTACAAATCTGTGTAAATTTCATTGTTCTGCTGAACACAGAGAAAGATATTTGGAAGAATGTTTGTAACCAAACAGTTCTGGGGCACTGTTGACTTTAACAGTAGGAAAAAACTACTGTGCTAGTCAATGCTGCTCCAGAACTGTTTAGTTTCCCACACTCATATCTTCTTTTGTGTTCAACAGAACAAATATTTTTTATCAAGTTTAAATATCAAGTATTGGAACAGTTTGAGGGTGAGTAAATGACGACAGAATTTTCATTTTGGGGTGAACTATCCCTTTAAGGCAGTTTTATCTAACCCTTAATATATCTAATACAATAAAATAATAACAATTATTATTGTTAATACACAGTATTTAACAAAAGTCTATTTTGATATGTTGTCTAGGTTTTATTGAGATGGCTGACACACTTTGTCTCTTTGGCAGTGGTATGGGAGGCTTTGTGTATTTGTGTAATGGTGCGGTGTCCCTAATACTAGAGGGAAATGTCCCCTAATCCCATTTTAAGCTGCACCATGAACCCTGAATTCACTTCCACACACAGACCCCCACCGGTCCTTAACATGCAAACACGCACACACCCTCTTTTTTGTCCAAAAACAGCAGATAAGCACTCACACAATACCAACCACGCGCACCAGGGGGTATTCAGAGAGGGGGGCTACGGAACCAGAGAGGCGAAGGGAGGTAGCCGCTATAGTCCTATTAGCAAAAGAGTTGAATTCAGCTGCTATATTTGGATCCCCCAGCACTTCATATCACTATTCCAGAGACCCCCACCACTGTGTTCCATGCGTGTACAGATAGAGAGAGAATAAGAGAGGTCGTGAGTGAGCGCATTATAACATTATCCATGATGAATCTCATCGTGTCTGTGTAAAAAGAGTAGAAAGATTTTTGGTCCCAGTGGATAAATAAAAATAGGGAGAGAGAAAGAACTGTTGTGCAAGAGTGGAATGAGAGCATTTTAGATTTGATTTGACAGAGGTTATGAAAGGAATGGACGAAGAAAGAAAAAAGGAAAAGTAGATTTTTTTGACACAGAGGGAGAGAGGACGGATCGTTGAAAAGCGTGGTCAAAAAAGAGAAGAGGGACAGAGAAGGTTGGTTTCAAAGTGACTTTGTGTTTACAGTACCGAACAGTATCCTTGTACTCACACACGAGTCAGGTGGAAGTGTGTCTTTGAGCATCCTGCTGTCTGGGCATTTTTGTACGCGTCACATGACTGAATGGCACCTTGCTGGCCGCAGAGCTAGAGAAGTGATCGGGTTTCTGTGCGACTGCAGAAGAAATGGCGGTGGAAGAGGCTGCTGAATACTTTTCAGTAAGTACTTACAAATATGTTCATTGGGAATTTTGGGGAAATGTGTGTGGTTTTAAATAGGAGTGTTGGGAATGGTTGGGAATTGTGTGGTTTTGGTTGAGGATGCTCGGGTCATGGAGTGTGAAACCTGACAATGCTCATGCCTTGTAAGTGCCTTGAGAATCTGCAATTTGTAATTGCCCTATTGTGTTTTAAACTAAAAATATTTCTGGAATATTTGACTTTGTCTGCAATGCTCAGAGTTTTAACCTCTCTAAAGGGCTGGTAGATTTCTCTGCGGTGTAAATGACGCAAAGTCCCATCGGTTGGTTTTGTTGGGGTCAGGTTTCTGAAATTTGTTTCGCTTAATGTCCTTATAAATATGAAGAAAAGATAAAGGGTTCGCAGATCTTCGGTCTACATCACATGCAGAATCAGAAACCTGATATCTATCTTTTTCATGCTTGTTATATTTTTTTAATGTTTGAATCTGGAACAAAACGTATTAAAAAGATCTTACCTTTAACAATGCAGGGTATATTTATCAGGAAAAAAACTGTTTTTCTTTCCCTGACAAGTAGCAGTTTTGGAGATGTTTTGTCCAACACCAATGATATGCTATTTTTATCATTAGCACCGGATCTAAAATCTGTGTTCCTATAGCTCAGTAAAGCTTTGCGTTTGCAGTGCAAAGAGTTCAATCCCACGGTTCACATATAATGATAAAATGTCTACTGTACATCCAATGCATTGTGAGACACTGAATAAAAGCATCCGCCATATGCATACATATAAATGTATGCATTCATATGGCTCAAGTTCTCAGATTCTACCTTTGCTCTAGTGCTTTTCTACTGACCTTGGTGTTTGTAACATAAGTGGAGATTTGACTGGAGCATTTTGTGTGTGTGTGTGTGTGTGCACATGTTAACACGAGCACAGTGTGTCCTGGTAGTTGAAGGATCCGGGCTCTTTGCCATATTCACAACTGTCCAAGACCACTGGACAGGGCTTACAAACACATGAATGTGTATCATTGCATCTATGAAATTCCCCCAAAAAACTACCAATTTGATAGGTAGATAGATGGATGGATGGATGGATGGATAGATAGGTATTAGAGGTTATATACTGTATATACTACAAATGTATTTTTTTCTGAGAAAAGAACCAATCAATACGTGGGGGGAGAGAGGGATTAAAATTATACAATGCAGAGTAACCTTGTCATGTGACCGATTGACAGTAAGAAAGAGGTAGAGCTGCCTGTTTTGCCTGACCCAGATGGTCTGAACTGTCAAACTCTTTAATACATAACATCAGCAGCAGAATATTTGACCACAACTGGTCCATTCCAGTAGATCACACATGTCGTGTCAATGTGTAACTGTATGGAGTGGTGCTGATGCTGCCAGGAGTGTCTGTGTGTAGTCGCCCTGTCTGCTTCCAAACTGTCTTCCAGCTTTCTTGTTTTGCCGATCAGGCAGTATTTGAGCTCACTGCTTATCTAGGTCCATCCAGACAGGGATGGGAAGGGGGTGACACAGGAGAGAGAGAGAAAAGATGAAGAGAAGTAGTATAGTTGAGTCACCTCTGTTCAAGAGGAAGATTTGTGGAACAAACTAAGAGTATTCTGTCAGTGTAAAGTAACAGAGCTTATGTCCTTTCAGTAAAACTAGTCTGAGTTCTTTAGTCTTCATGTACTGAAAAATGGTTTTGTGGATTCTTGTCCATGTCTGTAAGACATTTAAATATAATTATTTAAAGGAGCAACGTGGAGATTTTAAGGGTGTGGGTGCGAATTGCAACCAACGGCTTACTTAGATGTCGTCACGTTTTCACTTCTTTGTTGAAGGAGATAACATATTTACTCTGTAGAGCAGTCCGTGTAGGGCTACTGAACAAACCCCCGGTGTATGTAGATAGAAATATCTCATTCTATGGTAATAAAAACAACGCTTCATTATGTAAGGTTTTTATACACATCTGAAGACATGCAGAGGTTGCGCTAGACTTTTTTATTGTGCGTCATTTTGATGGACAGGCTCCCATCACTAAAAAAATCAAATCACTTTATTGTCAACCATATACACAGGTGCAACAGTAGGTGAAAAACATGGGTGCAGTTCCAACCGACATGGCAGTATGACAGACATTTCTTGTACACATTTACACAGTAAACATTTCTGTACAAGTTTTACACCAGAATACAACAAATGATACGTAATATACATAATAATAATACGCAGCAGCAAATGTACACAATGTGCGTAGTGTACACAAGATAATGACACATCATTTACATATAACTAAATAGCAGAAAATGTACACACAATGTGCGTAGTGTACAGTGATTGATATGTATCGTTGTATTACAGTAAGACTATGGTGCAAGGTGGTGTTGCGTGCTAATTTGCATGTTTGTGATGTCATCACGCTGTACTTGCGTGTAATCTCTGAATTTACTGTACTTTATTCCAACTGTTTATTTAAAGTTTCTGTTGTTAGACATAAAATAATAATTAAAGACAAATGTTTGTTCACAGCTCCAGTCAGTAACAATGACAGGTGCTTGTAACAATGACAGGTGCTTGTAAATGCTATTTTGTACTCACTCACAATTTGTGACAGACGCATCGGCACCCCGAGTCTCCGTTGACCTCGCGAGCGTTTTCCAAAACGGATCAGGCATTGTAAGGAAGCAAATGAATGGGAAACACGTCCCTTCGCGATCGTGTTCAGGGCAGGGGTTGAGCCTACGATCACGTTCTCATGAATTATAAATTGCGTTTATTGTAAACCGTCAAAATGACGGACGGCCTTCAGATTTTTCTATAAAAAAATCTGTCAATTCGGTTAACGCGACCTCTGATTGTATGTATATGTATATTATATTGCATTTCTGTCATTAAACCCTCCAAAAAACTACACACTGGACCTAAACCCTGTGCTAATTTTCGTTCCTCTTGTTAGATTGCGTTGGTCATTATGGGAATGAGATATAGCACCTGTCTTTCCCAATGTGCACCTTGTTTTGTAAATCACCCGCTGTAATTTCAACTCCCATCAGTGCTTTTTTGAAATTGCGTTCTCACACTATTTTGCCCTGTTAGTGTTCTTTTTTATTTAAGCAATAATAAGCCCTTCATGTTTACAGCTTTACATAAACTACAGACTGTTGTCTCTTTAATTAAAGAAAGCCCTCTGATGTCCCGCACAAACTTCCTGTTTTAAAAGGAAAAGGAATGATTTGTACAAATCATGTTATGCAGCCGTACGAGTATGACCTTTTCTCTGAGTTTCAATTATGTTCTGTTAGTCTGGTGTCTCTTTTAATAACCGCTGTCCTGTCCCCAAGAAAAGTCACTGCCTCTTGTGTAACTCCATTGGGTGTATCTCTGAAACCTCGTGTGTGTGCGCGTGTGTGTGTGTGTGTTTGTTTGTTTGTGGTAGCACTCAAAGGTTTCCACTGCACTGTGCATACTGTAAATTTCCCACACTGAAATATTGATGTTTGCTATTTTAAATCAGAGAGCCCCTTTCACATTCCCCTGCTTTCAGATGAATTATACAACTTGAGTGTTTAGGAAAAGTTAACTAGACAGGTATGTTGTTACCAATATACCCGCCAGTGACAAGGGGAAATATTTATTGCTGCTTGCTAAGGCAGTTACAGTATTTCTGATTGTTATTATACTTTGGCACGTAACTCTCCTCTGGTGTGAGCATGAATGAGGAGACTTGTTTAGGAGAGGTGTGCTGTTACTTTTCTAAATGACTAGCTGATGATTTTCACCTGCCGGATGAATTGAATAAATCCCATAGACATACACTAAAGAGTCATAACAAGGGACCCAAATATATATAAACTTTGCGTTGTTTATATTTGTCTAATTTGATGGAGTTCTTCATCTTAAGCGTTTCATTTATATATCAACTAAACCTCACATGTAAAAATCTATCTTGAAGTGATAGTTCTCCCAAAATCATTTACTCACCCTTTTGTCATTTCAAACTTGTATGACTTTTTGTCTTCTGCTGAACACAAAAGGAGATATTTTGAAGAAAGTTGGTAACTGAACAGCAGGGGCACCCATTTGTTCTATGGACACCAAATAAATGCAAGTGAATGGGTACCGGTTAACAATTTTCTTCCAAATATCTCCTTTTGTGTTTTGTGGAGAAAAAGTTAGTCAAACAGGTTTGAAATGACAAGAGGGCGAGTAAAGAATGACAGAATCTTTGGGTGAACTATCACTTTAAGAATAACATTGAAATAATTTTCTGCACATCAAAGATTTTTAGTGAGTTTCCCACGTACAGTAGTATGTCCGAAACAATCTGCTGTAGTTGTGCATAAGAAATTACACCAAGAAATTGTAAACAGAAAGGAAAGCCTCAAGTTTACATGTAACATGGAACACTCGACAAGACAAGTGTGTGTTAAAGTAACCACACAAAAGCATATTATGAACTGTGTCCGCAATGGAAAGTTTTATTTCAGTCATACACAAAACATTTTTGTCTAGCTTCCCAGAGCCTCCCACAAACCACCTTTGTTTTTTACTCACTGAGAAAATATTTACTGTGTCTGCTGTGGGAACACAAGCATATTTGGTGTCTGTAATACAATGAAGAGTGATATAAAGCACTGTTCACATTACATTATTAAATGATGATCAAAGAGCTCCAGTGGAGGTTACGATTGATGTTAATTTTGTCTAAACATGATCTGGTGGTCAACTCCTACTTCATTCCCTTAACCGTTTCTGTCTCTTCGATGATGGTTTTTAAATGTATTTTTTGTTGCTGTGTATTGTAATGTTACACAAACTGAAGCATTGCGTTGTGGGTTGAACATTCGTTTAGTTAGTTACTTGTCATTGAACAGACAATTTTTATCTAAAGCTTTTAGTTTATCCCCTTGGAGTCATAAGGGGTTAGAAGTCTTCCTCAAGGTCAATGAGATAAAAGCACAGAAGCGAGAGGTCCATCTAATTCAAGAGCCATGCCTTACATTGACTTTTGTGTGACCAAATCCTTATCTTAACTTTATATAAGAATCCAGTAATCTTTCATGTTCTTAAAGTGCAAAACGTGTAGTTGTGTGCGTTTGAGTGGGTGTGTGTTATTTTCCCAGAAAGAATCCTTCAGGGGTGGAGTTACGGATGACAAGCTGGAAAAACTCATTAACTCAGAGATAACAGGGACGAAATGAAAAAATGAGAGAGACACCAACGCAACGTCCTATCTCCGAGTCACATTTATTTTATGCCTGTGTGGGGGCAGAAGTTGTTTACTGTGAGCATTACACTGCAAAAGCATCTTTTGTGTGCGCTTTAAATCCATCACTTTATACAGATCGGACTGTAAGTGTCGGCTGATATATCAACACGCACGCACGCACACACACAGGAAATGGAGGTTTCCCTGTGGAGTAGGTAGAGTAAATGACTTTAGCTAATGGTCTTAGTTCATTATTAACAGAGAAATGTAGAAGTGCACAAGCACACAAACCCCATAGAAAAAACACACTTATCTCATCTGCCCTTTACCGTGTGGCCTGTTCTTGAGTGTATCTGTCACTAGACAAATATGAATGTTGTTTATCTCCTTATAGTGTTTCAACGTATCCACTGCTTGTCAAACAAAGATGAGTTACTTTTGGAAAGCGAGTCGACTTTCTTTCCAGATCTTCATGCCAACACACACACACATTGAGGATGGATATATGGGGAGGGGTTTGTCCTGGGTTTAGTGGAAACTAAATATAGCATCTTTCATTTAGAGGAATTCCCCATGTGAGACTCACCGATAAGCTCCTTCTACTCTTTATATGATAAAACTGTGTGTGCGTGTGTGTGCGTGTGCTTGCAATATACTGCATCGAAATTTTGCTGTGTGTCCATTTATGTCTGCCACAGTGTCTCTGAATCAAATCCAGCCTGACAAATGAAGGCAAATTCATGTGGCACACACACACTTCATGTAGCCCGTCTCTCTTTCTTTCTCCCAAATCTCTCTCTGTCTCTCCTGGAAACACACGAAGAGTTACAGAGCACGGTCAACTCTGTCCTGCTGTGAAACGCGAAGAAAATCCTGCACGAGAGATTGAAAGATCAGGAGGGAATGTGGGCGGAACTTGTTTCTGAATAATAACCGTTATTTGGTGTTGCCAATCTGCTGCGTCTTGAGCTTTAGTAATTCTGGGATGTTCGGATTGCTCAAATGTTATGTGTCTCATGCAACACTATGGGATCGCAGCTTCACTCTGTGGACATTGTCAACTGCAAGTAAAGCGGATTTTTTCCTGAATGTTGATGGAGCTGGTATGAATGCTTTATTTAAAGTCCATTTATTTCAAAAACGCAAGTCTGAAGACTGTATTTGCTTTTGATTTGTTGCTGATCATCTCAGGTGCACTGGATTTGACCTTTGACCCCATAATCACTTGTGTATTTCTCTCTTTTTTAACTTACAGTCGGACAGCAATGCCAGTTACCTGCGGGCAGCGAGGGCGGGGAACCTTGAGAAGGTGCTTGATTACCTGAAGACCAGTGTCGACATCAACATCTGTAATCAGGTATATGAATAGTTTATTATAATATTATTATAATTTATTGTTTATTGTTATTTATCAGCCTTTATTGTGTAAACCAGTATTATTATCATGATATCACAATGTTCTGCCAGAAGACCAATTCTGTGGAACAAGGATAAATGTTTTAGTATTAATACTGTTCATGGTAAATTTAGCAGTGTCATAAAATCTCAGTGCAATTCACAACTTCACTATTTCTATGGCTGTAGAACGCAAAAGTGTTTGTGAACTGCGATGCTGTTACATCATTTTACTTATTTCAATGCATTTTACTTATTACTGTCTTTCAATACCTGTATATGACTATTTTCCTGTGAAGCACAAAAGAAGATAATTTGAGAAATGTCTTGTTGTTTTGTGTCAGTACAATCAAAAAATCAATCAATCGGGTGACCAACATTCTCCCAAAAATGTTTGTCTTCTGTAATAGACAGAAAGTTTTTGGTTTTGTGTGACATGAGGGTGAGTAAGTAATAAAAATATAATTTGCGTGTACTGTCCCTTTGAATATGATTATCTTGAGTTGTCTGGATATCGGTTTCAGGCTTTCAAATACATATTTCTAAAAACATCCAGAATATTTTCCTGAATCTGTCAGGCATAAATGTGATCAAAAAAAATTATTCTTATAATATTCCTTTATCGTCACTAGCAAAACTTAGCTTCTTTGTGTTTGTGTGTTTTAGAATGGGTTGAATGCACTTCACTTAGCATCCAAAGAGGGACATGTGGAGGTGGTGGCCGAGCTGCTCAAACTGGGTGCCAATGTAGATTCAGCAACCAAGGTCAAAAAACTCACACTCACTCACGCACCAAGTCTCCACTGCTCTGGTAGACGTTTCTATCTGTCTCTGATATCACATGCTGTTCTATGCTCCTGTGAACACGTTCACACTGGGTATAAAAAGTCTCTAGTGCTAAATTCACTCTTCAAGAATGAAGTGTGTGTGTGTGGAGGTAAATTACAGGCCAGCGGAAACAACACAATCAAGCGGTGGGTACGGAATGCCCACCAGTGGAGGACAGGGGATTGTGGGGCATATGCCAATGGGACAAAAGGATGGGGTGACACGAACAGGTGGTCTGGAGATTAACCGAGATATGCCACTCATGTCTGTCTCTCTGTCATTTCACTAATCCAGAAAGGAAACACCGCACTGCATATCGCCTCACTGGCCGGACAGAAGGAAGTTGTGAGGGAACTTGTGACCAATGGGGCCAACGTCAATGCACAGAGCCAGGTGCTTACTCCCCGATCCACAAACACCCATGTAATACACACACAAATATACACACTGAGTTGGATCATTTGATCATGCAAGGCAGCTCACGTACACGGTTTATATCTGTCATAGTGGTGCTATTTTAGTGATCCAACAAAGTCATTAAACACACAAACACTCCTTTGAACATGAGCTTGGTAAGCTATAAATGTCACTTGCATTCCTGAGGTGCCAATAATACGTATTTCTTACATGCTGGATGTTAATATTAATGTCAACATCATTTTTCATTTTGACTAGATTTTAGGTTGTAAACATTAAATGTCTGCATATTAAAAAAGAGCAATGAAGTTCCTATAATTTTATGGCATTAGAAACGTGCACATATAATTCTAATAAATTATTATAACTAATGGCAGGCATATAAAAATGCTAAGATACAGACTAGCTTAAATCTGATGATAAATGTGTGTTTGTATTCCTGCATGATGCCCAATCATCACAAAGCATCGCTCTCTCTTTACCTGCACTGTCAGCATCTTCGTGTTGCCATGGGAACAAGGTCATTGAGGTCACAACAGGCTGGATGCAATGGGGGTCTGTCCTCTCTGGGGAAATTTCAGCTGATTTCTGAAATATCAAGAATGAGACTAAATTACCATGGCAACCTGGGTGTCACTGCCTGTCGAATTTAACTTTTAAGTAATTTTTCCACACATTAGCGTCTCTCTTTGATTGATGGAGAGGGGTGAAAGGGACTGAAAGTGATGCAGATGGCATTTTGTAGTAAAATGTTTCAGATTTTATATTATAATAACTAGAATATTTTTCAATTTGTCAATAAAAAGAAACGTTAAATAAATGTTTTTATAACACGATCGTGATGTTCATTCATTCATTACAGAATGGCTTTACTCCGCTGTACATGGCTGCTCAGGAGAACCACCTGGATGTGGTGCGCTTTCTACTGGAGAACAATTCCAGCCAGAGCATCGCCACAGAGGTTTGTTTGTGTGTCTGAGTGTCTTTTATTGATTTATGTGGTGGTGCTAAGTGACCTTAAGACCTTCACTGATAAGTGATTCCTATACCCTCCATCTACTCTCTCTTCTCTCTCAGTCAGACAATTAAAATAAAAGTTATTTTATCGTCAAAATGTTTTATGTAAAACAAGGAATATGATCTAATACTCAGGTCTCTCTCTTCTGGTTTTCTATCTTTAGGACGGCTTCACACCGTTAGCTGTAGCCCTGCAGCAGGGTCATGATCAGGTGGTGTCTCTGTTGTTAGAGAATGACACGAAAGGTAAAGTCCGTCTGCCTGCGCTCCACATCGCCGCCCGTAAGGACGACACCAAATCTGCAGCTCTGCTCCTTCAGAATGACCACAACGCGGACATTGAGTCTAAGGTCTGTCTGGCAGATGCTTATTTTACATATTTAGCCATTGATCATTTTTATTTGTACGTTTTCTCTTTATCTTACGTTTAAGTCACACAATCCTTCACCTCACAGAACTCATGTTATAGTGATAGTTCACCCAAAATGAAAATGCTGTCATCATTTACTCATACTCTTGTCATTTTAAACCTGTATGACTTTCTCTCTTCCGCAGAACACAAAAGATGAATGTTGTTAACCAAACGGCAACAGCACTCATTCACTTGTATTGGTTTTGTGCCCATACAATAGAAGTTAATGGGTGCTGGCGCTGTTTATTAAAAATATCTTCTTTTGTGTTCTGTGGAAGAAAGAAAGTCATTCAGAGTGTGAGTAAATGATGAAAGAGTTTTCATTTTTGGATGAACTATCACTTTAATCTGTTTACTAAAACATGAAGTCTTTACTCACAAGTAGTTCAACATATGACTTTTTCACTTTTTTTATTACTCTTTTTATTGTTTAATGTGTTCTAACACACATACTACTCTCCCACACTTAGTCCTCTATTTAGATGTGTGTGTTTTTGTTTACCTGTAAGTATTCACTAACTGCCCATTTTCTCCTTTCCTCACATCTCAACGTAGATGATGGTGAATAGAACAACAGAGGTATACACATGATAAACATCAGCCCCCACCCTCCACCCCCTGCTTTGCCTAGAACAGCCCCTAGTGTTGCTCCCACCTCTTTTGTACCATATCTATTTTTGTATAATTTCCTGTTTTCTCTATGGCTATGTGCCCTCCCTCTCTGGGGACAGAGGAATGAGACCATGCTTTGGGTGGAGGGTTGAAGCATGCTTTGATTTCTGCAGCTACAGGCCGGGGTTCCACATCTAAACATGTTGCTCTCTGATTGGCGAATAGATAAGAAATTGTTTTTGTGTTTTCTGTATGGTTGCTGGTATTATTGTTGATCTTAGGCGAGAAAATATTCCTCATTGGCTGCACAAACTCATAGTATGTGATAGAAAGTAAAGGTGTCTGTTGCAGAATTTTGTAGGCGTTAAAGGGATAGTTAGCTCAACAAAAGTTTTTTTTACTCTCGTGTCATTAAAAACCTGTATATAACTCTTTCTTCTGTGAAACACAAAAGAAGATACTTTGAGAAATGTCTCAGTGGTTTTGTGTCCATACAATGGAAGTCAATGGGGGCCAATGATGTTTTGTCAGTGTTTTTCTAAATATCTTCTTTTGTGTTCTGCGGATGAATAAGGTCACACAGGTTTACAATGACATGAGCGTGAGTAAATGATAAAATATTTTTAATTTTTGGGTGAACTATACCTTTAACATTACGTTATTGCAGGAAACCCTCAGAATAAAGTTCCATAAATATAAGGTTTATAAACACAATAATTGCCGTTTAAAACATAGGTTAGATGAAGAAATAACACATAAGCATTCAAATTTGTCTGATCTCATCTAATTTTTTCGATCCTGAAAAGTGTGGACGCCTTTTTTGAAAAGTCATCAGAACATTACATAATGCATAAAGGTTACCACACTAGCACATTCTGCAACTGTGTAACTGAGAAAACTGTATATTTTCACTCTGACCTTTTAAACCACTTTTATTACTAAATGGAAGAAGCATGTTGTTCCTTTGAGCAATACAGATACATTTTTGTTTTGGCTGTGAAAGAGGAACCCGGCTGGCCAGCTACAGAGATGAGATGAATCTGTTAGTTTAGTCTCTCCTCCCTAGGGCTTGTGCATGGGCCTTTAGACAGATACCATCCCTCAGTTTCAGACAAACAGCTGGAAATCTTGACGTTTAGCATCTCTGGAATGATGCCAAAAGATTTTGCACATGTGCATGGTCAAGTTTGCCAAAAGCAGAAGCAATTCAGCTGTGTAAATGTATAGTTCACATATTTTGCATGGTAGAGAATATTGCCAGCTTGCAACTAACAACCCCAGCATAGAGTTAAGTGTTGTTTATATATTCTTATAAATCTATTTGAGGAAATTACTCTCTAAGCCTTTAATAAAACAATGATCTATTAAAAAAAACACACCTAAAAAATTGAAAATCTGTCTTCAGTTACTCACCCTCAAGATGTTCCAATTCTGTATAAATGTACCAAAGAAAGATATTTGGAAGAATGCTTGTAACCAAACAGTTCTTGGCCACCATTGGCTACCATAGTAGGAATTTAATTTCTTTGTAATTTTCTTTGTTTTGTTGAACCAAAAGAAGACATTTTGAAGAATGAAGGAAAGCAAACAGTTCTGGGGCACTTTTGACTACCATTGTCATTTTTGGTAGTATGGGAGTCAATGGTGGCAATGAACTGTTTGGTTACAATCATATTTTTTTCAAATATTTTCCTCTGTTCATCAGAAAAAATTAATTTATACAGATTTGGAACAACTCGAGGGTGAGTAAAGGATGGCAGAATTTATATTTTTGGGTGAACTGTTCCTTTAACAATTGGGATGGAGCTAAATGTAACACGTCATTATAATGCCCTGGTGATCACTGTGTTTTTGACACTCCACAAAAGTAAGAGTACGTGTTGTCCCTGGTTTGAAGTCAGTTCTATTCATCATGCTCTATTAGTGTGTACCTGGAAAATATTAAAGCCCTGCTGGTTATCCGTTCATGCCTGTGGCTAATAATTGGAATAATTCCCTTCAAAGTGGGTGGAGCTTAGTTCCCATGGCAATGAGAGAGCAAACAAAACGTGGGGAAGATCGGCGCTTATCACCACCTGCTTTGTGGCGGATTGAGATGGAAATCTCCATGACTGTAAGGGCTAGGCTGCAATGTAGCCTATAGGTTCCCTCCATCTCGCTTTAACAGCTGCCTCTCATATTCAGATTGTTCTGATATAACATACGGATATATTCTGATATAACATACAATCCATTGTCCTTCACCTGCTCTGAGTTTCAGAATATATAAAATACAGATCAAACTATCTGAACTCTTATATTAAATATTAGGTCTCACCATCCATATTTGTAATTGGACCATATCATTTTATGCAGCCCTTAAAGGGAGACATACAAATTCTGTCATCATTGTTCACCCCCATGTCATTCAAAAGCTGTATTGACTCTTTGGTCTGTGAAACACAATAGAAGATATTTTGAAGAATGTCTCAGTGGTTTTGTGTCTATAATTGAAGTTAATGGAGGCCAATGTTGTTTGGTTACTAACTTTCTTCAAAATATCTTATTTTGTGTCCTGCAGAAGAAAGAAAGTCATATAGGTTTGAAAAGACTTGCAGGTGACTGTTTCATGAAAGAATGCTATACTTTTGCTTTAAATTGTGTGCATTATATTATGTGCATTGTGTGTTTAATGGGAATTGGCACATGAATATTTATTCAGCAGTAATTAAGATTCACTAGTGTTTCTTTCTGTGATCAGATATTGGATGACACTCCCTTGGATGAATTACATAGTACAAAGCTACGAGACTTAGGTGCTAAAAAGGCAAAAAAATAAAATCACATTTTAACCACTCTGTTCTGTGTCTGTCTCTTCATCAGAGCGGTTTCACTCCTCTCCACATTGCTGCACACTATGGAAACATCAACGTGGCCACATTACTGTTAAACAGAGGGGCGGCAGTGGACTTTATGGCCCGGGTAAGAACATAGTGCCATATGCTTCTCCGGAGGGCCAACAGTGTTTACTCTGTCATATAGTTCAAGAATCAAATAAACTGAACCAGTGGTGCATCAAATATACTGGGGCCACATTTATCTCCCTAAAAATAGAAAGTGCAGTTCTCTCAAATAAAAAAGACACTTCTCTAGGTTAGTGGCTTTTTTACATTATCTCGTGTTACACTGAATATCATGCAGTTTCTTTGAGAGTCAGAGGGGGGCAGTATTTCATTAATGTGTTGTACAGTTTGCCACCAGACTGAAGCATAGTGCTCAATAAGTGTGTGATGAATGAGATAAATGGCCTGCCCAAGGCTCTGTGTGTACACATGCTCACATATGTGTGTGTGTATATGTGCCAAATGCCATCCAGGCAGAAACTGTTATGACCCTTTAAATGGTCATATGGCAAATACAGCCCAAATACAGAAATGAATTTAGCCTGAGGGTCATGAATTCTCTGTCCTTTCACAAAAAAAATCTTATTTGAGTCATTTTACTATTGGTGTGGCATCTCTATATGATAAAAAAAGGAAACTTACAGTTGAATCTGTAATGCTATATTATGCTATATTAAATATTTTATCCTATACAATAGAAATTCTTAATGATAATTTGTTTCTGTAAATTAAGCAATTGCAGAAAGACTTACCATTCAGTGTGCACATAAAAAATATATATATAAATAAGGAAAAATACACACAAATATATAAAAAAATGTTTTTGTATTTTTGTCTCAATGTTAAAAAGTATTTGTGCCTTGATAAATAAATAAATCAAATAAAAAATATATATAAAAATATAAAACACAAAATTTTATAATTTTATCAATAAAAGATCAGTAGTTATGTAATGTTATCTCTGTGGACTCATGATTTTGCTTTTAGTAACTGCAGTATCTCTCTTTTTACCTGCTGTGTGTCTCATGCAGAATGACATCACACCACTGCATGTGGCGGCTAAGAGAGGGAATGGAAACATGTTGAAATTGTTGCTGGACCGAGGAGCAAAGATTGAAGCCAAGACCAAGGTAACACATACACACAAGCTGTGCTACAAATTACACATTATACAAATTTAAAATATTATTACGTCATAATGACATTTAAAAAGATAGCCTGAACACAATAACTAAATCAAATATTTTAAATATTATGTAATGTTAGTACAGGAATAACAGGATGGGGCATAAATCTGTGCCTCAGTGGTATGTTAACCTAAAGAAAAATGTCAAGCAGTACCCCAGGACTACAGTTATATATTGTAGTTTGCCTGGAGTGATCTGTGACTTTACTCTCAGTACAGTGACCTTTGAACTCATCAAAGATGAGCGCAGGCTATCATCCCCAGAGGAAATTCTTATTGCTTATGGTTTGCTCTTTCATACCTCAGAAGACTTTTGGTTTAGTTTTATTTACGCATCATCCTTGTCTCAGGTGTTTCTCCTAAATCCCATACATACAAATCAACAACTAAAACAAATAAGTATTGACATGAGACAATTGCTTACATTGAGATATACGTTTAAAGTGCATAGCATAGTTGAGATAATGGCATCAGAAGAATTTGGTTAAACATTTTCATATTAAAATCATTATTGCACTTCGGTTTCTGAGCCAGTTTGAGAGACACATGTGAGATTACAAAACTTTTGAGATTAACTACGTACTTAGCTAAAAGTAAATATCATACAAATCGCCAATGAAGTCTAAATAACGAAACACTATGCTGCCTAAAGTGAGTAGCTATGCAAAAAATATAAAAAACATCAGCATAGTGTCTGTGTAGCAGCTGGAGGTGCAGTTCCCTGATGAAGTGCTTCTGTTTTTGTTTGTGGTATCAGCTGTTAATGAGAGTACAGCGTGATCTCAGATGATGCTTTTCAAAATTACGTAACATTTGATGTGTATGTGTGTGCACACAGGATGGTTTGACCCCTCTGCATTGTGGAGCACGAAGTGGACATGAGCAGGTTGTTGAGATGCTGTTGGACAGAGGAGCTCCCATCCTGTCCAAGACTAAAGTAGGACTTTTGCTTCTCTGATTTATTTTTAATAAAATTTGAAAATTTGAAATTATTGTTGCGAGTGCATGCAAGGATGTGCATGTGTGCTCATGGTCTCTTTCTGTGCCGAACACTGCCCCCATGTGGTTGTAATACTTATAAAAAATTTGAATTTTCGCAATGCTTAGTAAGTAAAGTTAAGTGTGTTTGATTTATGATCTTGGGAAATGAATGAACATACATGGCTATATGATCAGATTTTGTAAGTTAATTCTGACACATGCACTTTTTTAATAGTCTTAGTTCATATTTGTAGTTCCATTTTTGTTTTTTTTGTTGCGGACCAAAAAATATATGAGGGTACTTTTAAGAAGCCGATAACTCGCGAAGACCTCATGAAGTGTTTAAAGCATTCAAAACGGCACCAGGAATTACTTACATGCAATAGACACCCCTTTTATTTGACCAAATCACTTGATTTTCGGGTCGTATATTGTTATCACTTCCTGTTTTTGGTTCGGTTCGATGCCTTTGGTCCGTGTTGCGTTCATATTTCAATTGAACTGCGCCAGAGTTCATTTGAAAGTGGACAGAGACCCATCTTTTCAGCGGTCTCGGTCCGCTTGTTCAGACCGCACCAGGGTTTGGGTGGCAGCGTTCACACTTACACAAATAAACAGCACTAACAGAGAAATCACGCCAGAGTTCGTTTTAATCGAACCAAACATGGCATATATGAACACACCCTAAACCGATCTTGGCATATATGAACACACCCTAACAGAGCAATCGCACCAGAGTTTGTTTTAACGAACCAAACTTGGCATATGTGAACACACCCTTAACCTGTGTAGAACAATTTTGTATGGGTTTTAATGTTTCTAGTATTAGTTCTATAAAATGTACATTATTGAGATGTTTTTCATTTCTTATTGTCTGTCATAGAATGGTCTATCTCCACTGCACATGGCAACCCAAGGGGACCATTTGAACTGCGTCCAACTTCTCCTCCAGCACAATGCCCCTGTAGATGATGTCACCAACGACTATCTAACCCCACTGCACGTGGCCGCCCACTGCGGCCATTACAAAGTAGCGAAGGTCATCGTAGATAAGAAGGCCAACCCTAACGCTAAAGCCCTGGTGAGGTCACAGAGCAATTCTTCCTCTATTCTTCTGGTCTGTTCGATCTAATCTTTTGCTCTCTCTCTGGGTGGTAAAACTGTATTCTTTTGCCGCTGTTAACAAATGCAGCTGTATGAATACTAATCTTTCCCTTTACAATGAGGGAGTCAAAAACACAGTGGCAGGGATGCTGAATAACCACTGAGCTTGTTGCCATAGTAACACTGAGAATGTGGGCGTGTCGTTCGCTGACTTGAAAACTCAACTTAAAGTTGATACATTTTGAGCTAAAGTTTTAAATAAGAAAAAGAAACATTACCACTCAGTTGTTTCACTAAATACATGATAGCCAGGGCAGAGAGAGAGGTTTTTGTGGTTACACACTTCTGGAAGATGTGGGTGGTGTGGTGGTATCTCAGTCAACCAGAGCGTACGTGTGTGTGTCTGCATCAACAGAACGGTTTCACACCTCTTCATATTGCCTGCAAGAAGAATCGAGTGAAGGTCATGGAACTTCTGCTGAAACATGGTGCGTCACTGCAGGCAGTCACAGAGGTAAGAGAAAGATGAACATTTTATAGATAACTTCATAGATAAAAGCTTATAGATAACTTATAAGTTACAGTGCATGCTTTCTATACAGTTATAGTGCCATAACTTCACTGAAAAAAACTAATCGTGTTACACAACTGTGCAAGTTTCAATTAAATGATTTAATGTATTGTGTATGCTTTTGAAATATAAAATGTTAAATTTCATGTGTCTGTGTTGGTTTTGTTGTTTGTTAGTCGGGGTTGACGCCCATCCATGTTGCTGCATTTATGGGTCATGAGAACATAGTGAAACAGCTCACGCATCACGGTGCTTCACCAAACACCACCAATGTGGTACGCTTCCTCTTTTTGGCAGTTGACTATGTTACTATGACACACATATACACACATAAAAATACACACTACAGCACAGCTAAATATCAAACTGATCATAGGCTTGCTTATAGTTTATTCCAATAACTACAGCAATCTCTCTGTGTTGGTTTGCTTTAGAGAGGTGAAACAGCATTGCACATGGCAGCAAGGGCCGGCCAAGCTGATGTTGTCAGATATCTGCTGCAGAATGGAGCTAAAGTGGACATCAAAGCCAAGGTGAGACATGCATTGCACACATGCTGAAATTTGAACATATCCGTTTCCACTCCAAGCATTATTACAACATGGCTGGTCTCACATCTCGGTCTGTCTTGCACTCTCTATTTCAATAACATGGACCTTCAGGATGACCAAACAGCCCTGCATATAGCTAGCCGCCTGGGAAAGGTGGAGATTGTGCAGCTGTTGCTACAGAAGGGAACGTTACCTAACGTCTCCACCACCTCCGGCTACACCCCTCTCCACCTCGCCGCCCGGGAGGGTCACCACGAGATAGCATCTCTCCTGTTAGAACAGGGAGCTTCTATCACTGCAGCAACCAAGGTGTGGTTGGAGTAAAACAAGCTGTACCAGTGCAGTGTCATTAAAGCAAAATTATAATTTTTTTAAACGCACGTTAAAAACAATTTGTTATTTTCTTCCTTTCACAGAAAGGGTTCACTCCCCTGCATGTGGCGGCAAAGTATGGCCAGTTGGAGGTGGCCAATCTTCTACTGCAGAAGAAAGCTGCACCGGATGCTGCAGGCAAGGTTGGTAAACAAATACATGTTTTATACACTCGCGCAAGAGCATGCTTACAAACATGCACAGTCCCAAAGATCGTAGGGTATTCCATTTGTCAATTTAGGACTCCTAAGACCTCTTTCTTTGAGGGCATGATGTCTTCTCACTGCACTATTGCACAGGTCTTCTACCGTTCCCTAATATAATTCCTCCTCAGTATTCTTGCACTAAAATGTATGACGTAAATTACATAACTAACTTCACTGAGAGACTCACATATATCTCACATACTCACAGATCTTAGTTACAGTTCACCCAAAAATGAAATTGCCATTATGTATTCAGCCGTCATTATGTACTTATCCTCATGTATTTCCAGCCCCATAAAATCTTCAGCGCAACATCCTTTACACATATTAAGCTTCCAAAAGTAAAATTTATCTATTTATCTATACCTATTATCTATAATATACAGATAATAAAATATACATGTACCAGCAGCTTAATCTGTGTTAAGGACACTATAATCTTCCATTTGTGATATTTCATTTGTGTAGTTTCTCATGTTGTATTAGAGCTTATTGCTGCTAGCTTAAAGTGGTTTGCTAGGATCTCCCCTCTAACTTTAACATGGTTTCTTTCTGTGTGTGTGTACACCCACCCATGTGCACACTCATGCACTGTATGTGCTTACATACATGCATGCTTCCTATGTTTGTGTGTATGGTGCGTGCATGCTCGTGTGTGTGCTTGTGATCGTGCTGGTGTGTGTGTGTGTGTGTGTGATCGTGTTGTAGACTGGGTTAACACCGCTGCATGTGGCTGCTCACTATGATAATCAGAAGGTGGCTCTGGTACTTCTGGACCAGGGAGCATCTCCACATTCTGCTGCTAAGGTACACACACTTTTCCCACTAAGATGGGTTGATTTAAATTTGTCTTAGCAAAATAGTTATTTCTGAATCAGTAAATTTGCCTTGTTTTCCAGTAAAATTTTCTAAACCTATTCAAAGATAAGGAATTGATTTTAAATAGAAGATTTTGTAATGTATCGTGAATTTGTTTTCATATCGTCAAGTAGTTTTTCCTTACGTGACTGGCAAATAGTTGTTTCCTTATTATATACATATAAACACATCTCTTAATTATAATAAAAAAATATATAAATCAAATATAATCATGTTTCATCTTAATATATTAATATCATACTTAGCTTTTTAAGAAAATGTAAAGTAGACAAAAATATTGATCAAGATAATTTCTTTCCTGTGGCTCAGTGGTAAGAGCATTGCGTTAACAACGCAAGGTTGTGGGTATGATCCCAGGGGATTGCAAATACCTATGTAAAATGTATAGGATAAGCAATGTAAGTCGCTTTGGATAAAAGCGTCTGCCAAATGCATAAATGTAAATGTAAATAATGTAATAACATTGATAAAAATAATGTTGCGTCATTTTCCAGGTTTGAGGAACATTAAAATCTGGAGGAGAAAAGGGCTTGGTTACTTCTCACACCTTTTCTATGTTTTATTAATATTCAGGAATGCTTAATTTCAATGTTATTCATAAAAAGCCCTGAGACTAAAATATGAATTATATATCTAATGCTGTGTTCACACCAAACGCGAATTAAGCCATTTGCGCAATTAAATTACACACAAAGTAAATTCTAAGACAATTTGAAAATTTTAAACTCTAGCGAGAAATTTGCAGGAAGAGCTCATTGACACCTACTGTTTGACACGTCTGGACGCCTGAAGACAAGACACTCCCCGTTGTGCGATGTTTTCCAAGTCACTCAACATATTTTTTTTCCTGTGAGTAATAAAAAGCGAGGAATGCAATTGTTCGCGTTTGTTGTGAACGCAGCATAGGAATTGCAGAATTTTTTTTGCCTATTAGATAAAATTAAGAAAAGATTATCCTATCCATGCATAACATCCCAAGTCAAAAACATCTTTGCATATTTCTCTCTCCATTTTCCTTAGAACGGCTACACCCCTCTCCACATTGCAGCAAAGAAGAATCAGTTGGAGATTGGGACTACGTTGCTGGAATATGGGGCGGAGTGTAACACAGTGACCCGTCAGGGCATCAGCCCCCTCCACCTCGCTGCACAGGAGGGTAGTGTGGACCTGGTGTCTCTACTGCTTAGCAAACACGCTAACGTTAACATGGGCAATAAGGTAAACAAACATGCATGGAGCACAAGGACTGAAAGGCAATGGAAAACATGATTGCATGATTACATGTTTGTAATAAAAAATTGTGTATGTGTTTGTAAAACAGAATGGTCTCTCACCACTGCACCTGGCCGCTCAGGACGACAGGGTGGGTGTGACTGAAGTGCTGTTGAACCATGGAGCAGATATTGATGCCCAAACCAAGGTCAGTGTTCAACATTTCGTGTGCTTTTATAGTCTCCACAAGCAAACTGATGCTAAGAAGTCCAGAAAAACATGGTTTGTGGGCCGCACTCCCCATCTCTATCCATTTGTGGAAGCTATATGTATGCATTAATGTGCAGGAAAGTTTCTGTGTCAGGTCTTGCAATTTCATCCTTTTATATATTTAATAAATGCCTGCACTCCTTTTCTCTCTCTTTTTCTTTCCATTCTATCCTTGTTGTCCTAATAGAGTGGTTACACTCCATTGCACATGGCGTGTCACTATGGCAACTTGAAGGTGGCCAATTTTCTGTTAGAGAATCAGGCCAGACCCAATGTCAAGACGAAGGTGAGTCTTGAGCTGCAGTGTTTATATCTTTCTGTATATTGTAGCATGTACATTATACTGTATTATCTTTCTGTCCATAGAATGGTTACACCCCCCTCCACCAAGCAGCACAGCAAGGCCACACCCACATCATTAATATGCTGCTTCAGTACGGAGCCTCGCCCAATGAGCTCACAGTGGTGAGTACTGAGGCATGCTGGGGAAATCTGCTTTAGTCAGCAAGCTGACGACATTGGTCAGCTTGCGAGTACAAGCTCATATGTACATTCATATTGCAAACGCACATTTCTCAGAAATCAAATCAGAGATTTGTAAGCAAAAAACTCTGCCTAGCATTTTAGGACTCCCGGTTCCATCGCTCCAAAGTCTATGGGTATAAAAAAAAATCTTGAAATATTTTCACGTTTTAATCAATGACATAAAACAAACCAATTATAACCTGCTTGTGATTTTTAAAGCCTTATTGTGTCTAAAAACTGCAGTTATTAACTTAACAAGTTGCTAAAAGCCACTACTTCCTTTGGTGGGGACGTTATATAAAGCTCACAAATAATGCAAACATGGGCACAAATCTCGAAAAATGTAGATGCGGATTCATTCACAGAATACTTACTTACCAAGGAACACATTTTTAATAAAGTTTGAAAGAGTTGTTGAAGACTTGGTGGTGGTGACGTTGATATCGAGCGATATCGTGCAATATCGTGTTAGCTTTTTACTTCTGCCTATTGTATTTCGGCTTCATAAGTAACAAATGTTGTGTCCATTTGTAAAGATTATCTTGATTGACAAAACGTGTAAACATCATAAACCTTTGGTAATCACAGAGCTTTTAATTGCGATCTTCCAAATGTCTGTGGGAAAAATGCATGGCCTTTCGGTCGAGGGAACCACTGCTGCAGAGGTAACAAAATGAATGCGGCACAATGATCTTGTTTTTTTGTTTTTGTAATTGTTGAAGGCCAAAATTGACAATTATCATTCATTTTCGATTAATTGTTGGCAAAAACACGTCATCATAATAGCGCTTATGTATGTTATACATTTTAAATGCTCATTCAAACAGCCTCTTTTAGAGTAGGTCAGACACAAACAAACGATACACAGAGACATACACAAATTAAATCTGTGTGATCATCTGTGTTTGTACCAGAATGGGAACACTGCCCTCTCCATTGCTCGGCGACTGGGGTACATCTCCGTCGTGGATACACTGAGAGGCCTTACAGACGAAAATCTCAATGCTGCGGTAAAATACAGTAACATTATTACCTTATTCATCCAAAGTTTATAAGTAATATTAGTAACCAGAAACTATAAGTCACATGCTCTTATACATACACTTATGCTTAGATGCAGTTTTGCTTGCTAATTTTTTTCACACTTTAAAAAAATGGTTTCATATTATGCAACAGTATGTTATGCTATTTTTGGCCATATAAACTAATATAAACTATTAACTTCTGTTATGTTTTGCATATTTATCCTTTTATAACCAGCCTGTAACTGAGAAACACAAGATCAATGTCCCGGAGACCATGAACGAGTTTCTGGACATGTCCGACGATGAAGGTGAAGCTAACCTACTGTACTGTACACACATACACACACTCAATCTCACTCTTTCTTTCTGTCTACGGACTGTACTGGTCTATAGTGTTGTTAAGTGGTTATTTAATCGGCTATGGCCATGTTGACACTGAATGAGTGAGGCAGTTGATTACATCATTACTTCATTCAGCACTATAAATGAAGCAATGTAGATCATTTGAGATCCGCCCTCCAGCTTGCACCATGATCACTGGGCTGACACTATCTGCCTCCATTAATCCAACACACATTGCGATTGTGTGTAGGGCTGCATGTATGTAATCTTGTTGCTGTGTACTGTATATTTAACAGCTGTGAAAGATCATGAAGCTCAGACTGGGGAAGAAGGTACACACTTTTTCCAGTTTCTCTTCTCATTTTTACTCATCCCTCGCTTCATGCCACACACATGCTCGGCTTAGATGCGTTCTCGCCTGGCTTTGCATTGTATCTGTTTTGCTGTGTGTGCCTTTATAACATGCACTTGAGCAGAGTGCGATTGCTGTAATTTCCTGTGCGTGCTCTACACATCCTTTTTTCTCGAATATGAAGTATAAATATATATAAATAGATTATGCACACATGCGTACAGTACACACATACACATGATTATTTGTGTGTGTTAAGCATGCAAACACATAGTAACAGATGACCATAAAGCCTGAATGGTTGCCATGGATGCAGTGAAGCTGGCTTGCAGTGTGTGTATCAGAAGAAGAAAACATTCCACATGTCGAGTATGATGCTTCACTCTCCCAGTGCATTGGCTGAAATATTCATGAGGTTAATGTCCCTTGCTGCACCCCTATCTATGGTTACGATCGCTTTGGTGGTGTATGGTTACCATGTGTGTCAGCAGATACGCTCAGAATCCTACAGGTGTCTCACTCTACCTGGGAGAGAGATGCTCACTATATAGAATCATGATTGAGAGAGAGACCTTGTTCTTGAAACATAAAACAATTGGATGCATACAAGTTAATAAAACTGTATGTTTGATTTGTGTAAATCAGAGCATTAGTGCATGTGTGTCTGTTTGTACTGTAAAAGCCTATAATAGATCCATAGGTTATTCAGTTAATTACCTGTGTAATCCTATTTAGTGTGCAGGTAGTGTAGGTCTCATCTCTCTGGTCATTAACTTCTTACTAAAATACACACTTCTTTATAATATGGTAAAGAATTGTACATTTTAAGTAATCATTTAGTATCTCTATTCAACAATTTTTTTCTTTATTCTACTTTACCTTATTTCTACTAAATCAAATGTAGGCTATTAATTATATATTTAATAACCAAACACATGTCCAGAGAACAGGACCTAGTACAACACATTACAGACATGGTTGGAATAGTGTGTGTGTATGTGGGCTGCAGGCCTGTAGGTATTGAGAGAGAGAGTTAGAGAGAGAGGTGCATATCCTTACAGTTATGTAATATTCTTCAACACTTTTCCTAATGAGTTTTAAGAATGTTCCGCAGTAATTTCCCATCATGTGCCCGGTGAGACCTTAGTTGATAGCTATAAAACACTTCCCGTTTACTGTAAAGCACTTTTATAGAGATGAATACCCCTCTAAACCTCACACACACATTTCCTTGTGCATTTTTTTATTAAACATTTATTGTATTCCCCATTGGGACAGTTGACTGGTCCCTAGACCATTGGGGATTTCAGGCTTCACTATTTTGTGAACACACACACATTACAGAAGTGCTAACGCTGTCTCCGTTCATTCTCTTGAGGGAACTGTGTTGACAGTACTTGGTATCTTATTACCACCTGCTACCAGACCTGCACTTGCTGATGGACCTGCAAAAATATTTTGCACCACACACACACAGGACCGGCTATCTCTCAGTGCGTTCGCTTGTCTGGAGTGTATCTCGCACGTGAGCTTCGGTAGATCCTCCTTCCTTGACCCGGGCTGCCTTCTGGTTTAACTTTTACCGGGCGAATGAACGGATGTAGATCTCGCACCACCAGCGCAACGAGAGTTCTGGTCGGCACGGGACGACCGACTCACATGACCAAGCGGAACACAGTCTTCATCGGTCATTTCATTTTCTAGAGGATACAGACTTCACCGAACGAGGGAATACGCCAGTAACAGATATATCTGTATTGTTGCGGGATATGGCAGCGCTTTTGTGTGAGTGTCGGTGTATCTGTATACTGCGGTGTTTTGTACAGCTCTGCTGCATACAGCATTCACCGGTTAGGCGCTGTTTCGAAATGGTGATAAATCTTGCAGTTATAAAACTACTTATAAAATGTAGTGTTTTCTATATTTAGACAATATCCTCATTTAGTCGTTCTTATAATTGTGCGTTGTCATTAAGTCCTTAATACGGTACCGGAGAAGGGAATTAGAGAGCCGGTGAGGGGAACGGAGGAGTCCAGTAGCGGGAGGGGAGGGGCTGCAGCACCGGGAGAGAGGACGAGCAGAAGTCGCGTTTATGAGAGCGAGACATGGAGAAATGTTGGCGGTGTCTCAGCTTTAACGTTATAGCTGCCTACCTATAGGGCATTTAAGCGCCATTGTCGGGTAAAATGCCTGAACACGTATTTTTGAGCTTAAATGTGCTTTATCGCACGAGTGTCGGTGTTTGTTATTAATTTGCGCGGTTATGCACTTTCGTGTCTGTTGCTCTAACGATGACGTCGATAAAGTCCGCTACAAATAAATCATTAAAAAAAAATACTGAATTACGAATCGTACGAATAAATATAGCATCACAGTGTACGGACTACAATCAAAAGCTGTGGTGTTTTGTATAAATCCTTTTATGGTAACTTAATTTGTTCTTGACAGTGGTCTATGATATTGTTCTGTTAGTCATATTTGTATATTATTTATTGAAGTACTCTTGGTTGTATGTGTTGGGAGTGATGGAAACTTCTTACTATAGGCTGAGACGCAGTGATGTCCTGATGCAGCACTGAAGCGTCATTTCCTCGACGTCTCGGTGAAATATCGCCACCTAAGCGACTGTTATTCACGTGGGACTTCAAAAAACACGCAGGTGTTACGTGACATCGATTAATAATCGAGAAGCTGCGAGCTGGACGTGTGCGTGTGACCGGGTGCCATGACGTAGTAGCAAGCAGAGAAATGGGCTGTAGGTTCAAACCAAGCAGGAAGTTGTTCCAGATGGACTGAGAGTCTGACTGTCATAATGTTTTCTGTGAGTTTCATTTGATTTGAATGAAATAGAAGGGAAGGAAACTTACCAACGCAGCTGCTGACAGGTCACCTTACCTGTACATCTTTGTGAGTTCATCTTTGGCTTTTCTTATACCTGTAGGTGAGGATGCAATGACCGGAGAGACCGAGAAGTATCTTCGGCCGCAGGACCTGAGAGAATTGGGGGACGACTCTTTACCACAGGAGGGATACATGGGTTTCAGTATTGGAGCCCGCTCTGCCAGGTAATAGGGCATATTTATCTGTACTGCTGCTTGTTTGTAAAGCATCGTGTCCATCGTGGTTCTCTACATTTAAATGATGTTTATGAGGTTGCACTGTTCTTATGGCGGGTGCAAAACGGATCATTTGGGTAGGTTTCGGAGTAGGTAGTACTCAGTTGGTCTTCATGAAGAGCAACCAGAAAACTTAACATGGTGTGTTATTCAACTGCTATTTGACTGAGAGTAGAGAGGCCAACAGGAATGGGAAAGGACCATGAGTTGGGCAAACTTGAGTCACTCTGGAGCACTGTCCACATGGCCTCAGGCTCTTTTGACAATAGTTATTGACAGTAGTTATTTTTTTTAAATGGAGTTACAAATAGTAATACTACTTTAGTCTGCAAACATAACTGTCTGGGTTTGTTCAAATCTAGAAGGTTTCTGGTGCTTTATTCTAGCTGTGTGTGGCTTTCTAATTTACTACAAAACTGAGAAACAGATCTAGAGAAGAAATGTTATGTGGCAGTAAATAATGACACTTACCAAGCATATACTTTAGTAATAGAATTATAAAGTTACATTATGCGCACACATCTGTTTTGTGCTAAAATACATCCTGTCCTTTTTATTCCAGAGGTCAGCTTAACAGTATATGTGCTTATCTTTGCAATGAGCTGACAGATGAATGAATAAAGCAGGTGAGAGATTTAAAGATGACACACTAGAATAGAAAGGTTCCACGTGCCGTGTGAGCATTATGTGGCACAATGGAACCTGATTTGCTGTTGTTGTACGGCACAGTGAGATCCGATTGGTTGGCTTTGGTGCGTTAGTGCTTATAGTGTCCGAGGACAGGACATGATGACCTAAAACAATGACATCATCGCCAGAAAAGGAACGATGAGTGACAAAGACTGGAAAGTGCGTGACACTGTGGGTGTGTGTGTGCCATCAGGTAAACAGTGTAAAGGTGTGGATGTCTAGCTGGTGAAAAAATCAGCTTTGGTTTCAGATTGCACGCTGTAGAGCCTTTTGTATAAAGAGCATTTACAGTATATTACATTAGCTTACCAGTTTATGGCAGATTGGATTTATTTATTTTGTTTTATTGATATTAAATTGAAGACATTTTAGTTTGTTACTGTAGTGTAGCCTAGCTTAGCTTTACAGTTTGCTGTATTTGGAAATCGATGCTGCGGTTCGCTTGCACAAGAGACATTAAATAGTCAAATGTAATTCAAATGAGTTTTATAGATTATTGGTATAAAACATGACTTGCAAAATACTCAGTGTCCTTGATGCTTAGTCCAGGTAAGACGCATTCTTTCATACTGGAAATTTTTTTGTGTTAGATTTTGTGTTAGAAAAGCAATTTTTATTTTTTACTCTTGGAGTTCTGGTACAGATGCTGCGGTATCTCATGAGTAATGTTGATGCTGATGATAATGTTCTTCATATTTGCTGCCTCTTTTATTTCGTAAACAGCATCAGCCTGGCATTGTTTGCTCTTAAACAGGGCTGTCTGTGTTGTTCTAAATATATGAACACACTCGATCACACAGTCCTGTCTAGGAGCACAACACATGCTGTGGCAGAGCCTCAGTGCCATGCTTAACTCACTGCTTCTACCACCTCCGGTACATTTTACTCTCTTTTCTTCGCTTCTCTCACTTTCTCTAGCCCCAGGATAAGGTAAGAACGAACTCGGTGTCTCTCTGTTAGTTTCGTCTTCTCTTTCCGTAGCTGTCGTCTCTGTCGCTGCCCCTTTCCATACTACAACTCCCATCATGCCTCACTCCACTGTATCATCTGATGCAGTGCCTTTCTCTAGAGACTCATTTCTTTCATAAACACTGAGGCCTGAGCTCCTCTGCTAGATAGAGCAAATCTAGAACTACCTGCATCTCAGCTCATCTCAACTGGAACGCTGGTCTCTCAAACCTGCAGGTCCTCTTGTGATGAGGTTCGGTTTGTTCTACCCGGCTCCGAAGCCAAACATGCTTCTCATTAGTCACACAAAGCCATAAAAACATTCATAGAAGTTTCAGAAATGTTTGTAGGGGTAGTTTACTAACAGGATAGGTGGGCAGTAGTTGTGTTTTGTGAAATGTTGTGGAAGTGATTAATATTGCTAACTATGTTTTGGTTGCTTACTTTTTTGTTCAGTTTGGCATGGATTGTGTTTATATGTTTCGATTTAGTTGCGTTGTTTTGCTATGTAACATCCAGGGACAAAGGCTTCGCTCAGCAGACGAGGCCAGTTTCTTAGAGAAAATCGCTGACGGCACATGACATTGGTTTCTCAATCAATGTATTATTCACAAAAGTCATCACAGATCAGTTTCTTGCTAAATAAGAGAATAGATGCAGAGGTCTAAGCATGCATTATCGTTCACAAGTAGTTTTTTTTTATAAAAGAACCTAATGCCTAGATATTACACCAGAGCCTCCATGACAAGAATTTACATTGTGCTTTCAAACACCCACATACTGTATTTACACAACGTGACCACAGTATATGATGTAGTAGACATATGATAGGAGTAACAGTCTTTGTTTCACAAGCATGCAAATACCCAGTACCATTTTACTGTGGTTATTTTAGCTCTTAACAGCCGTCTTGTACAATGTTCAATGTAAAACAGTTAAAGAGAGGGAGAGAGTATACTGTAGTGATGATGAATGATGAAATGGTAAAGGAAAAAGTGTGATAAGCTAATGCAGGAGAGAGAAATAAAGAGAGAGAGAGAGTACTGCAGAGAGGGGTGAGCTGGCTGCTTCAACGATTCAGAACCATAAAAATAATGCATATCATGACAAATGAAGCCGAAGTGATAGGGAGGGGCGCAGGAAGGAACGATAGAAAGTTATTAACTCATTCATCTAAAATCCAGGCCGCAAATAAACAATATCATCAACACAAACACTTTCTCCTCCGTGTAGTGCAGAATTGTGCTGTACCTCTATCCTGCTGACTGCTGCAGAATTTTATCATACATGCAGCGTGCAACCAACTCAGACGGCCCTGCAGAGGTCCAGGCATTTCTGAAAGCACTGCAGAAGAGTGCACACTATTTTCATCAGAAAATATTTCAGAAATATCTAAAGCTCTTTTGACCCTAGCAAGTGCACACTAAAGGGACTCCTTAGCAACCACATAAGAGTTCCCTGTCAACCATACACCACATCCTATCAACCTATAAGCACCACTCACAATCTCTACCAATAATCTCTTTAAAGGAATAGTTCAACCAAAGAAATTACAATTCTGTCACCATTAACTCACAAACAATGTGTTCCAAAACTGTGTCAAATTCTTTGTTCTGCAGAATACAAAAGAAGATATTTTAAAGAATGTGTGAAACGAAATAGTCCAGGGACACCATTGAATACCATGTTAGTTTTTTCCCTGATGAAACTTTATGGTTTCAAACCTTCTTCAAAATATCATTCTTTGTGTTCAGCAGAATAACAAAATGTACCAGGATTAGAACAACTTGAGGGCGAGAAAATAATGATCGAATTTTCATTTTTGGGTGAACCATCTCTTAACATAAGACCTCAAACTTAAATCTCTACGTTTGACATAGTTGTCCTTACTTATTTATTAAATCTTCCACACATCTTCCATCTTCTGTTTTCTACCTTCCTTCTCTCTGTCCATTAGATATCCGTCTCCCCTCTCAGAGGGGTTTTGATTTTGTTATCCCTGGATGTTGCATGTTGTAATTTTAGTGTTTTTGTTTTGTGTTCGTCCCTGTATGTGTCTTTCGCTTCGTGTTTGTGTGTCTGCTTGCGTGTGTGTGGACACATATGTGAACCTCTTACACACTCCAGTCTGCGCTCCTTCAGCTCAGACAGGTCCAACACTCTGAACAGAAGCTCCTTCGCTCGAGACAGCATGATGATTGAGGAGATGCTGGCGCCCACTAAAGATACGGTAAGAATCCCACTTTCTTTATTTCTGTTTCTATGTCTTTCTCTCTTTTGCCGTACACAGCCAAAGATTTATTGTTTATCTGCTGGCATTCTTCCTACAATTGCATAAAGTCCACCCAAGACTTTCCACAAAACATCAAGCTGTCCTAGAACATTTTTGTGGGTCCCATGGGATTTGTGAAAAGTTCCCCCATGCAAACTGAATTGGTTTCACATTTTAATTCCCAAATGTGTCTTAAAATAAACTCTTATTAGATTGAAACTTTGTCTCTGTCTCGTTTGAACCCTCAGTCTATCCTCAGACAAATGAAAGACATTGGAAGCTGGGAAAACAGAGAGGGAGAGTCAGACTTGGATACACTTACACACATAACAGCCTGGCAGATGCTCTCTCAGGCTTTTCCGTTATGTGCTTTCCTTTTGGATTTCTGTTTATCTTTCCATTTTACTTAGGGTAATTGATACCAGACTGTCGAAACCGCACAATTCCTAGTGAGACAGTCACAGTTTAATGTTCGCTAAAATGCTGTATTCACTCGCGTACGTGATGAAAGAAAAGCTAAATTTTAGATAAACTAACGCTTTAGCATAAAAAAACATGCACAACACTTGTTCCACTCACCACTGATTAATAAACATATGTTTATTTTTGCTTTAGGGTCAGATGCAAACGGAGAAATAGGCTGTACTCCAAAACCCAGTTAGCTGCCTACCGTAGACAACTTAAATAGGGATCTATTGAATGCTCAGTTCAGGTTAAGTTAATCACAGTAGGTAGCATACTAGATTTTGAAACACAGCCAGAGAAACACTTTTAATCCTCCTTGCTCCCTGCATCTGACAGTATTAGGGTCACCCTTTACAGACTTGAAGCTAAACGTACGTATGTCTGTATTTGTTTTAAAGCTTCACAGTGTTTTTAAAGACATTTCCTACATGGTGGACCCTCAGAATAAGGTACAGGCCGTGGCCGTTACATCATCACTCTATAGTCACATCATAGTTTTCATCCCTCTGTTACACAACAGCCCACACACATTTCTTTGCTTTCAGTCTTTTGCTCAGTGGTGTTTGCCTGTTATTGTTTGTTTGTAAACTGAAGCTCGTCCCCATCTACAGCTTTGTGTTTGTCTATGCCAGGCAGATGGGCATTTCTATGAACCCATTGTACTGTTTCCCATGTTTTTACTTTTTTCATGAGTGTCCTGTTTAATGCCATGCTTCATCTCGATACATCAAAATATGGGCAACTCAGGTTTAGGGTTCTTTAGGTAACTGAGATATAGTATGTAACAATTAAATTCTAGCTTTTTGAGTTTTTGTATTTTCAAACATGCTCACTTTTACAAGTTATGCAAATGTTCACTTTTGAAATGTATATGTTTGAATGTCTTTACAGCATCTCGCCGTCACTCGCGAATACAACAGCGAGTGTATGAGGCGATACAGCTGGACCCCTGACACAGTGGATCACTCACACAACACTGTGTGCAGTCCTGTGCATTCTGGGTAAGAATATTGTAAAAAAAAAAATATTTTCAGTGACAGAAAAGTAGGTTCAGCTGTTTAAATATGGCATTATTTGTTGCTTGGTAATTCTTCACGTAGGAATTTTTTTTACTTTGAATACAAATTGTTTTAATAAATTTGTTCTAGGTAACAGAAAAGTTCCCCCTATTTGAAGAATCACCCATATATGCACTAAATGAGGCTTTTATAACAAATGAACGTGACACAGTCACTATGCACATTTATGATAGAAATTTAATTGCATAGATCAACTCGACAGCTTGACTTTGTAAAACTTGTGTTAACATTATACATGATAATAAACATTTGCTGAACTATAAGGGGGGTTCAGCATGTCATTGGCAATAATAATGATACCAGCATTGTTTTTGAGGATGCATGAAGAGCTTTGCATTCTTTAGAGTTATTTGCATATGGCATATTTTTCTGTTTAAGTTTTCGTTAAATTTTGCATTCTTGCAGTGTTATACATAAGATTTCGTTTCATATCAGCTTCATGTATCATATGTATGTCAGCTGTCATGTTGCCACAAGGACGATTGTAATAATGAATGTTGTTTATTTTGTTTACCTCCTGCTTTCTGTTCTGTTTTTCTTTCGTTCATTTTTCCTTTTGCAGCCCTTCCTCTCCGCTTCCTCAGTATGACTCCAGGTGAACACACAGAGTCCAGTGACATCACTTTTGTTAAAGCTTTTTTACTCTCACTTGTCTATTCCCTCTATTTTCCATCTGTCCTCCCTTTTTCTCTCCGGTGTCCTGTTTTATCTCTCCTCATCTGTGTGAGCGCTCCTCCACACCCGTGTGTGTTTAGTTCAAGGAAATGGACTTTCACGCACATGATTAGTCATAATTATTTACTCACCCTCATGTTCTTCCAATCCGGAATGAAACCAATATGACGATAATTGAAAGAAATTCTACATTTGTGTTCAGTGAAAGAAATAGCATATTGGTTTGGAAAGACACAAGGGTGTATAAAAAATGAATCATTTTGTACTTGCACAAGTAGATGATTGTTTATTTTATTAAAGAAGCACTGATGTAATTTAACTCTCTCATCACTACAGAAGAATGTGTTATTGACATTCAGGGAAGATGCAAAGCATTGGTTATTCTCTTACTTTTTAACCAGTTGATAATGGGTGTCTTGGGATTCATCTGTGGAGGTGTTACGGGTCACACTATCACTGCTTCGAAACAATTGATCTTGGCAGTAAACATAATAATATTTAGAAAATATTTTCAGCTTTCCACACTGAGTTGTGTCTAAACATTGACTATATTTTGGTACTTTTGGATAACGTATGAGTGGAGACATGCTGCCAGGTTTAACAGCTCGAAGCACTGTCTCTTCTCCTTTTTTAATTGTTTTATCCTCTGTCTTGACTAAACTCTTTCTCTCTCTTTCAATGGTCTGTGGTTTCTTTCTTGCTGTCACTTTCTATGTTTCCGTATATACCTTTTCTTTCACCCCCTCTCTTTCACCAAGTTTGTTGGGTGTACAGTGATCACAGCATGGGAATCGTCTCACACTCGTTCGTGTCTGTGTAGTGGGTTAGCGTGGTGTCCCTCTTTCTCTCTTTTGTCTGTCTTTGTCCATTAACCCTTTATTATCCTAATGCAGGTTCCTAGTGAGTTTCATGGTCGATGCCCGGGGAGGATCGATGAGAGGAAGTCGTCATGATGGGATGCGTATAATCGTTCCACCCAGGAAGTGTCAGGCACCTACCCGGATCACCTGTCGTCTGGCAAAGCGTCATCGCCTGGCATACCCGCCCCCTATGGTGGAGGGTGAAGGCCTTGTCAGTAGACTGGTGGAGATGGGGCCAGCTGGGGCACAGTTTTTGGGGTATAGTTTATACATCTTAACTCAAAATATGTGCAGTTTTACAAATATGTATAGCCTGCCTTGAATGCTTGGGTTAAAAACTCCTAAATGCATAAACAATGTAAATTATGCAAAAAAAAAGGTTTATCTTGGATGAACTGCATTAGTTGTTTTGAATTGTTTGCTATTGAATGTAAAACATGCGCATGAGTCATTTTCAATGTTGCGATGCATCTTGCTCTGTTTTAGCAACTTGTGTTTTTATGACACTGTCAAGTTAAAAGATTTTGAGACATCTGCATTTTATTAAAGTAAATTTTGTTTCCTTAGCTGTTTTTGAACCTGAGAACATGTCCTATGTGAATGGCCTCTAACAATCGTGTACTAATATTACCTCATTCATTTATTTTTCTATAAAGCCATTGTCATAATTTGACCCGCAGCTCAGCAGTTTCACTGTCCTGTGATTCATTTTCAGGCCTGTGATCGTAGAAACCCCTCATTTTGGCTCCATGCGAGGAAAAGAGAGAGAGCTAATCATCCTTCGTAGCGATAACGGCGAGACCTGGAAAGAACATCATTACGACTGTAAAGCGACCGAGCTCACCTCTATCCTGAACGGCATGGACGAGGGTAATCAAATCTCTAATGCCGTTACTGAAACCATCCAGTAATAACTTCACAAATTAATAATGCTTTTAATTACAGAGATGGACAGCCCGGCAGAGCTTGAAAAGAAGCGCATCTGCCGCATAATCACAAAAGATTTCCCACAATACTTTGCGGTGGTGTCACGCATCAAGCAGGAAAGTGATCACATGGGGCCAGAGGGTGGAGTCTTGAGCAGTGAGGCAGTACCTATGGTCAAGGCTTCCTTTCCTCAGGGGGCACTTACTAAGAAAATTCGTGTTGGTTTGCAGGTACATGGGATTATTAAACGCTTTTAAATGGAAATGTCAAAGATGTTTCGGACAGTCAGTGCATTAAATGAATGCAGTGATCTTCAAAACACCGTGCATAACACCACGGTTCATTTCCACTTATTTTGTCCTTCTCTTTGCTCTCTCTCAGGCACAGCCAGTGCCTGAGGATATGGTGCGGACCATCATTGGTAACCGAGCATCATTTAGCCCGATTGTTACCGTGGAGCCCAGGAGGAGAAAATTCCACAAACCCATTACCATGACAATCCCCGTACCACCCAGATCCAAAGAGGCTGCTGGACGCAAAGGAGAATCCGCCCCCTGCCTAAGACTGCTCTGTAGCATCACAGGTATGTTAGTAGTGTCTGTGTATGTATTGTGTTTTATTACAGAAAATGGAAATTCATACCACTGTATTTCAACACAGTATTGTATTGAAAGATTATGTCCCTAGTAATATGCTTTGACAGTGATGTTATAATGTTGTGATAATATGCAGGCTCTGTAGAGGTCCACTTAAGTGTTTAAAGTATTTGTTTGTTTTTTTAGGTGGAACGTCACCTGCACAGTGGGAAGACATTACTGGTACCACTCCCCTCTCCTTTGTCACAGACTGTGTGTCTTTTACCACAAACGTGTCTGCCAGGTGAGACGCATGCATCTATCATGACCACTACAGTTTGGGTTTGTAAATGTCCCTGGTGATATCAAATATATCAGATGCAGAGAAACAAATCATTTTCTTGTTTTGAAGTGGAGGACATTTCAATCCCACATTAAATTGTCATGTTTACTTTCATGTTTACAACCCAAGCCAGTTAAAAAAAATGACTGCAAACATAACTTCTGCCTTGCCAAACCAATATAGATAAGGTCATAAAGAGGTTCAAATAAACTTCCAGCTTTTTTACAAAAACATACACCTTTTATATAAACAATACTGTGGCTCTGCTTAGCTTTCCGAGTTCACTGACTTTCACTGGAATATGTGTGTTTTGGGTTAAATACAGTTGAAGCTTATTTTTGGCCATATAAAAGTAATCAATTACATCAGAGTTAATGGCTTTCTCTTAAAGCAAATAACCAGTAGGCTCTTTGTATAAAGATTGTGTTTTTGTGTTGAGTGGAGCTGACTTTTGATCTGGAATCCAAGACACATAACTTTCTTGCCATGTAGATGAAAAAAAAGCGATGTTTTTATCCCCTCTGGGCTTCTCTCCTTCCCTTTTTCTCCTCTCTTCTTTCATCTTCTCCCCTCTCCATTTCTCTCTGTAGATTTTGGTTGGCAGACTGTCAGCAGATCAGTGAGACGGTGGGTTTAGCATCTCAGTTGTACCGAGAGCTGATCTGTGTTCCATACCTGGCCAAGTTTGTGGTGTTTGCAAAAGTGATCGACCCTGTAGAGTCCTGTCTGCGTTGCTTCTGCATGACTGACGACAAAGTCGACAAAACTCTAGAACAACAGGAGAACTTTGAGGAGGTGGCGAGGAGCAAAGATATTGAGGTGTGGATTGGGAAACCATGCTGGTGAACACATACAAGCTGGACATGCTATATACACATTAATTAAACATGAACAGTGTTTGGAAACTATGTTGATTTTATGAAAATACAGATTTGATGGACATTTACATTGTCCCATACCCATTGATACAATAACCTTTTCCTGATCATTCATGAATTGTTTAGAGACATAAACTTAATGATGATTCCTTCTTTGACAGATTCTGGAGGGCAAACCCATTTATGTAGACTGCTGCGGCAACATCTCCCCTCTGACAAAGAGTGGCCAGCCACTTATTTTTCATTTCTATGCCTTCAAAGAGAACCGGCTTCCATTCAATATCAAGGTTTGAAAGACATTGACATTAAGCAGTTCAGTAATCCATCCTAATAGTCCTAAAATAAATTGTAATTAGTTTATCAGCATATTATATATTTTGTCTTGTTTAGATGACATGATGTTCCAATGTGACGTTTAAGCACATGTATATTGTGTGAATGGCCGTTTTTCATGTTTTGTGTAGGTCAGAGATTTGGGTCAAGAGCCATGTGGGAGAATATCTTTCCTCCGAGAGCCCAAAACTGCAAAAGGACTGCCACAAAGTGCAATCTGTAACCTCAATTTCACACTGCCAACACACAGAAAGGTAAAGCAAAAACATGATTCAAAGACATTTCCTTTGATGTTCTCTATAGCCTTCAACTTAAATATAAAATGGTCACAGAGGTATTTCTGTTGCTGCTTTTGCTGTAACATTATTCTGCACTTTCTTTGTCACTTTCTTGCTTTTCTGTGTTTCCATTTTTACCTTTCGACTCATATACTGTCCAATCTCTGCTCCTTTACTTTGTCTCCTCTCATGCGACCATCGTTTTAATTTATCTACCCATCGTCATCGGCTGCTGCTGCATTATCTGTTACTGCAATGCATCGTGGGAAATATTAGGAAATGGAGTCGGATCCTGACGATGAGGTAAATATGACATACTTTGCGCACCTTTGCCTTTAGTGTGGGACTTACATGATCATATGCTTATTTTCATTGGCTGAAGTCAGGCAAGCGCATGACTTCTGTTTCTGTTTATCAGTGGATTTGAAGTGTTGCTTTTTTGTTGCTTGGTGGAAATATTTTTTATCTCTTTTGCAGATTTGTTTTCTTTTATTTAATTTCAAAATGATACAGTTAGACACTGGACGAGACCAAACTAATATGAAATATATTTCTTTAGTCGACACTCACTCAATGGGCCACATTTTGATGTGAATGTACCTCAAGATAAAGAAAAGAACAAAAAAGAATTGGTCTTTACAAAATCAAAAGACCTTGAAATACTTGTATCTTGGAAGATAGACAGCACAATTTTTTTTTTTTAAACTTTTGTAAAAGTAAAAGACCCACATAAATGTTTTCATTAATAATCATCACAGAATTTAATTAATAGAATTGTAAATTAGCAGCTTTTTATCACTTTTATCAAGTTTTTACTTTTTGTTATTGCAGAATGACAAAGATCGACGCCATACCTTTGCCTCGTTAGCATTGCGAAAACGCTACAGCTATCTGGCAGACCCAGCATCCAGTGAGTCATATATGTTTTTATTCAAAACTTCATTCTTACTCTGGAATTTGATAAAAATCTATAAAAAGCTTTAAAAACCTCATATTTCTCAATTTTTCAGAAATAGAACTGCCAGTGTGAAGTGTCTGTGTACATTACACATAGACAGTTACATTGTTTGTTGGTTGGTTAATTGTTTTGCCCTTTGTTTGGATTTTTTATTGGTGTGCTGATTATGTCTTTGTTTTCATTGTTTCACATTTCATATGATTTGCTGCCATGATTGTGTATTGCCCATTGTATTTTATTACTGTTCATCTTGTAGATGTTCATCATAAAAAACTTTGGAATTGACTATAACTGTTTTACCACTTATTTATTTTTGTTCATTTATGGCATTGTTTCTTCATTTTGTTTTGTTTTGTGTATTTCTACTTTGAATAGTTACAATTTTCATTTAAATGTGTGTTAGAATATTTCTTGTTTGTTGGTCTATTTTATTTAAGGGCTGATTACTGTTAGTTTTACATCTTCACCCATTTAAGTTCTGAACAAATGACATTTCATTTGTTTGCAGGTTTGTTTCAAGTTTTCACAGTTTTTCCAAATAATTTTCAACTGCTGTTTGTTTAGGATTTCCTCTGACTAAGCCTTTTTCTCTTTTCTCTCTCTTTTTAACTATTTCTGTTTTCTTTATGTTATGTTATGTTTATTAATTTAATTATACCAGAAGCAGCTGAAAGAGGTCATAACACCACTCCAAAAACCACACCGCCGCAGCCTTCTGGCTACGCTTACAAGCCTGTCTTTACGACGCGCTCCTACCAGGCCTGGGCAAACAGCTCTCCTGTCAATGTGCCTAGCCAGGCCAAGTCCGGATTTGGCTCCCTCTCCAGCTCGTCATCCAACACCCCCTCAGCCTCCCCAATGAGGTCGGTGTGGTCTGTGAACTCTGCTTCTCCCATCAAATCCGTCATTGGAGGCTCACCAGCGCCCTCTGTCAAATCTGCCAGCGACATTGCATCACCAATTCGATCTTACAGAACCATCTCTTCACCTATAAAGACTGTAGTTCAAGGTGCCCAGTACCCAGTCCAAGCCTCGCCCACCCTTTTGTCCTCTCCAGGGAAGAGTTTTCCAGAACCCATTTCAGTTAAAGGCCTTGCGGGCCTGTCAGCCAGGACTTCCCCAGTACCATCTGGAGGGACTTTGCTGGAAAGATCCTCTATTGCTATGACCCCTCCAGCCTCACCTAAATCCTCTTTAAACATGTACAGCTCAAGTTTGCCCTACAAGACTGTTGTAACCCCTTCAGCATCCTGCTCCCCCATTAAAACTGTCCCAGGCTTTTCCTCTATCAGAGCTAACACTGATGCCTCTGGCTCTGCCAGAGGATTCTTGTCATCACTCTCCTCACCATTGAAATCCGTCTCACCCACTGCAGCATTGATCAATGGGACAGCTTCCCCAACCAAATATCGCTCCTCTTCCCCAACAACGCATCTTAACAGCACTCTGCAGGAAAGGATTCAAGCCACAACAAATGCAGCAACAACAAGTGTAAATGCCGCTTTTGATGAAGTGGAAAAAACTTTGAATTCTTGCTCGGCTGGCTATGGCACTCTAAAGTCAATGTCGTCCACTCCATCGTCCTCTTACCAGTCTATTCGTTCCTCTGCATCAAGCTCACTGTATCCCTCCCTTAGGTCTCCTCCCAACTCTACCACTTCTGTCACCTCTAGCACTATAACTGTACCTGTCTATTCTGTTATAAATGTCTTGCCAGAACACCAGTTCAAAAAGCTCCCTGAAGTCTCCATGTCAACAGCTGCTCTCCTATCCCCCAGAAAGGCCATGCCTCAGGTTAATGCCCAGAATCAGTCCTCTTTTGCCAGAACTCTGTCCCCTGTGAAAGCTCCCTTGTTAACAGGGACACTCAAATCCACTACCTCATCCCCTTTGTCCAACAGCCAGGAGATACTAAAAGATGTGGCTGAAATGAAGGAGGACTTAATCAGAATGTCTGCCCTTTTGCAAACTGATACAAGTTCAACTTCCAAAGGTTATCCATCTGATTCTAAAGAACATAAAGTAGATGACGAGGAGCCTTTTAAGATTGTAGAGAAGGTCAAACAGGACTTGGTCAAAGTTAGTGAAATTCTCAGCAAGGATGTTTTAAGGGAGAGTAAAGCAAATATTAAAAACAGCAAGACAGTAGATGTCCTAGAGGATGACATTGATGATAATCCTCAAAATGAATGGAGATGCCCCCCTCGATACGAAACGCTAGCCCCTCAAGTCAAAACGAAACCAGTTTCAGGCAGAGATTTCAATCTTGCCAAAGTAGTTGACTACCTAACCAATGACATTGGCACAAGCTCTCTTTCTAAAATAGCAGAGGCTAAACAAAGAACCGAAGAATCAAGGAGAGAAGGAGAGGAGAAACAGAAACGTGTCCTAAAACCTGCAATGGCATTACAGGAGCATAAGCTTAAAATGCCTCCAATAAACATGCGACATTCCCCTTCAGAGAAAGAACTGTCAAAGTTAGCCGATGCATTGTTTGGCCCCGAAATAGCACTCGACTCTCCAGATGATGTCTCCCATGACCAAGACAAGAGTCCGCTCTCAGACAGTGGCTTCGAGACTCGTAGTGAGAGAACGCCTTCAGCTCCCCAAAGTGCAGAGGGAATGGGCCCCAAAGGGCTCTTTCAGGAGATTCCCCCAGTCATTACTGAAACACGCACTGAAGTTGTACATGTCATAAGAAGTTATGAGCCTCCAGAGGATCCTAAGGAACAAGTATTGGAGAAGGCTAGGATGGCAAATCCTCCACTACGGTGTGGTGACAATGAGCCACGATCACCAGGTGGATCCATTAAAGAAAGAGTAAAAGCTTATCAAGCCAGAGTCAATGCAGAGGATGATGCAATGGCCAAAGGCATGCGGGTCAAAGAGGAAACTCACATAACAACAACTACAAGAATGGTGTACCACAAACCCCCAGCTAAAGAGGCTGCATCTGAGAGGATGGAGGAGACCATGTCTGTTCGAGACATCATGAAGGCCTTCCAGTCTGGGAAGGATCCATCCAGAGAGTTAACAGGCCTTTTTGAGCACAAAAACAGCAGTGAAAGTGCAGAGCATTCCCTTAGACCTATAGATCCAATGCCAAAAGTTGAGCGCATTATTGAGGTTCACATTGAGAAAGGAAATAAAGCAGAACCAACTGAAGTTATTATTAGAGAAACCAAAAATCATCCCGAGAAGGAAATGTACATATATCAAGGTCAAGGTGGAATTAAAGAACTGCAAAATAGGATGGGCAATGAACAACATGACAACATAGAACCTGAGGAGTCTCTTCCTTGCTATTTGGACTCCAGAATACACACATCTATGGAAGATAATAATACTTTGAAATTGCTGAGTCAGCATTCAGTAGAGTACCATGATGATGAATCATCTGAAACAAGGGGAGAGTCATACAGGTTTGCAGACAAAATGCTCCTCTCAGAAAAGTTTGACTCCTCCCATTCAGACTCTGATGAATCTGTGATTGACAGGTCACGTTACTATGGTGAGGGAACACATGGTGGCTCAGTTAGAGAATTCATGCTAAAGCCTGATAGGTCTGGCAGATCATCAGAAGATGACAGTTATGACAAACTCACTTTGGTGCAGTATGCTTCTGATCCTGATAGTCCAAAAAAGTCTATTTGGATGAGAGTTTCTGAGGACAGGCAGAGTAAAAGCAAAGAGAATAATAAGTATGAAGACAGGGTAGACAGAACTGTCAAAGAGGCAGAGGAAAAACTTAGTGAGGTCTCACAATTTTTTCGTGATAAAACTGAAAAACTGAATGATGAGCTTCAGTCTCCTGAGAAGAAGCATCGCAGGCAAGATGCAAGAGAGACTCGTTCTGGGCCCAGCTCAACTTGCAGTAGCCCAGAGAGGTCAGTGCATAGAAATGGAGAAGACTGGAGTAGAGACAGGTTTAGGGATAAATACGGTTCCCATGACAGAAAATGCGCCAGTCTACCAAGCAGCCCTGAAAGACGGGTTTTGCTTCAATACAATGATGACCCCAAGAAAGGGGACTGCTCATCTGCAAGCAGTGCTAGTGAATCCTCTAAGTATTTCCAGCCCTCCACATCTAAAGTTAGCTCGGTCCGAATGAAATTTGAATCAGAGGCTCAGAAACAAGAGAAAGGGCCCCAACGGGGACAAACTTCAGGATCACCTGTAAGGAAGCTGCAGGAAAGTAAACTTCCTGTTTATCAAGTTTTTGCTGGGGGTAATCTTCCAAAGTCCTCAGAGACTTCGGAAACTGAGAGAAGCCCCAAAAAAGATAGAGAGGGTGGGCACAGTTACAATGTTCGAAAAGCTCAAAATCAGCATAGTGATAGACAGAAAAATAGATCAGATAATTCTTCCCAAAAAACAAACCAAAACGTCTACAGTAAAGAACAAATTGCCAGCGAAGATAGAAAAATATATAAAACCTGGGAAAATCATGGCAATGGGCAACTGAAAGCCCAAAAGACAAAGCTTACCCACACGTTAGTGCATGATAGGCAAAAGGAAGAATCGCAGAATGAGCAGCACTCATATGGAGATGGAAACAAGGAAGAAACTACTAAAAAGATAATTTACACAGAGTTGGTAATTCGAGAAGATTCTAGTAACATTGAAAAATGCAATGGGGCTCTAAAAAAAAACTCGGAATCGCAAATTCCTGTTAGGGTGTCATCTAGTTATATAGACCATCATCAAAGTAGCACATTAAAGCTAGATTCCTCCAAATCTGAAAGAACAGGATCTAACCCAAGTTCTGGTGCTAGCAAGTCATCTAGTAATGTATCATCAGTAGTGAACTCGGATTCTAAAAAGCTGATTGCTAACATAGTCTGTAACGGTGTTGATGAAAACCAAGTTGATTATATTGAAAAAGTGACTCCAGGTGTCACTGCAGACATTAAACCTCTTCCTGTTTATGTCAGCATTCAAGTAGGCAAACAGTATGAGAAAGAAACTGCCACTGGACAGTTGAGCACTTACAAAAAAGTAGTAAGCCATGAGAGCAGGACAGTACACGAAACACGTGGCGCATTTTATACTGTCAAACAGAAACAGCCACCATCCCCACAGGGTAGTCCTGAAGATGACACACTAGAGCAGGCGACATTAATGGACAGTTCAGGCAAGAGTCCAGTAACTCCTGAGACACCTACATCTGAGGTGGTCAGCTGTGACCTGAACTCCAGAGCTCCTGACTCTACCGTAGGTTCCATGACTGGCATGCCTAGCCCAATCCCGGAAGAGTCAGAGGAAGAGGAGCAACCTAAAACATTTATTTTTAAGGAACTACCAGCAGATAAAGCCAAACCTGCCACTCAAACACCAGAAAATTCAAGAAGGAAGCAAGACTCATCTGGAAAAAGAGGAAAAGACAAACGCATAGCTTACATTGAGTTCCCACCACCACCGCCTTTGGAAAGCGAGCAAGCTGACCCTGATAAAAGGCGGTCATGTCCTTCCTCTGAAGCAGAAACAGAGATGATGGAGGTGAACCTTCAAGAGGAACATGACAGGCATCTCCTTGCTGAACCGATCATAAGAGTCCATCCTCCTTCCCCTGTCCCATCAGGAGCTGACAATAGTGACTCTAGTGATGATGAATCGGTTTTTCAGCCTGCCCCTAACAAAAAGTACACATTTAAAATGGCAGAGGAGGGTGAGAAACATGTCAAGCCTAAGAAACCAGAGAGAAACGGCTCACACCACAAAGAGCCAGGTATCAATGGCATTGTAAAGGGAGAGGAGGTAGAATGTGAGCAGAATGGAAATGATCAATCTATTACTGATTGTTCTATAGCAACAACTGCTGAATTTTCCCACGATACTGATGCAACTGAGATCGATTCCCTTGATGGCTATGACCTACAAGATGAAGATGATGGGCTGAGTGACCCAAAAACATCCAGCAATGAGGGAAAAGCAAGTTCTTTCACCCAGAGCAAACTTGAAGTGATAGAAGAGGAAAGCACACCAAATGATGAGTCAGGGGAAAAGGAAAGGAGGTCATCTGGGAGAAAATCTGATAATGGGAAAGATGAAGAGGACAAAATATATTCTTTGGAGGGAAGACACCCTGACAGACAAAGTTTTACAGAAAATTATTTCAGTTGTCAATTAGAGGAGGGCATGAACACTACCTTTAAAACAGTGGCCACTAAAGGCTTGGATTTTGATCCTTGGTCTGGTAAAGCGGGAGAAGAGGGAGCTTTTGATTCTAAAAACAAAGATGAAGATCCAAAGCATTGCGCTTTATCAGTGGACGACAAATCACAAGCAACCACACCGGATACCACGCCAGCCAGAACCCCAACCGATGAGAGCACCCCAACTAGTGAGCCCAACCCTTTCCCCTTCCACGAGGGCAAGATGTTTGAGATGACCCGCAGTGGTGCTATTGACATGAGCAAGAGGGACTTTGTTGAAGAAAGACTTCAGTTTTTCCAGATTGGTGAGCATACTTCAGATGGGGACAATGGGAAAGTGGGCAGGAATGCGGGGGTAGTCGCCTCTGACTCGAAGGCAGGGGAGAGAGCTGTAGAGGGAAAGGTAGAGGCAACCTCAGATATAACACCATCCAGAGGCAGCACAGCGCAGGGCAGCACTGACTGCCCGGATGCACCTCCATCCGCTGACACCACTTCATGCACTGTCACAGCTTCCAAGGTCGACCCCAAATTACGCACCCCCATTAAGATGGGCATCGCAGCTTCCATTACTATAAAGAAAGACTCCGGCTCAGCCGAACTGACTGATGTTAAGGCAGAGTCTTCACACAGACAGGTTCCAGAATACATTAGCTTGGAGTCACAGTTAGCTGAGGGTCACTCTGATAGAAAGCGCACTGACTCTTCCACGACGGGCAGGAAAGATTACCCCTCAGAAAACTGCAATAACAACAATAATTTAGAGTCCTCCAACGTCCAGGCCAACTACATCCAGTGTGGTAGCGTAGTGTTCAATTTGCAGTCATCTTCTGAACCCACCTTACAGAAGGCTAGCAGGATAGAAGCTCAGTTCTGTAGGAACTCTGGGGAGAAATCAAAGAGTGCTAGCAATCAGAGTATTCAGGGTATAGTCGTCTCTGAGAGCAGGCAGCACAAGTCTAGGCTCCCAGTCAAGGCAACCGGGTTCAGTTTTAACACACACAATTCAGGAAAGCAGAAACCTAAGCAAGTTGTGAGGCCAGAGGCGAGGAAAGTGGATTCTGCATCTGTAATGATTGAGCCCAAATCTAGAATTCCTGTCAAGGAGGTCAAACGAAATATTACACTCAGCTCAACTCCTACAGCTCAGGTAGTTCCAAGGTCAAGCAAGCCCACGCAGTCAGAAAGATCAGTCAGGCCAGTAGTTCCTTCTAGGCTGCCTTTCAAAGATAAAGCTTCTGGTGGGTCAGTTAACGAGGCAGGTAAAGGCAAAATAAGTGAAGTGTGTAGACAGTCAATTGAGTTCTTAAAGAACGTTAGTGGAGAAGCAATAAAAGTGGCCGAACGACTTTCAGACGAAGAGAAACAGACGCAGGGAGAGCAGTCGGAGGAGGACAGCAGCACATCACGAAGCACCTCACTATCGGACCCCTCTCAGTCCCAGCCCTCCCTCTCCGCTGGCTCCTCCCGAGGGGTCAAACCCTCGAGATCAAAGGTCACCAGGGCGGTGGGCAGTGAGAGAAGGAGGAGTAAGCGGACTGGAGGAGGGAAGGAGGGCAGTAAGAACGAAGGGGCTCGCAGGTCGCCCCCCGTCGCGGAGATCAAGCCTAGTTTGTAAAACTTTATTGACAATTTTATTTGATCCTTAGTTGCATGAGCCGTTGTGACTGATTGGATTGCCTGTGGCGTGAACAGTAGCTGTCATTTATGTCATTCTTTCATCACTGTGGTGTGTGACTGTATCTTACTGTATCCGTCCTTGTCAGATCTTCCCTTTCTTCTTCCCTTACTTTACACGGATAATTTATCATTATAATGAGGGTGGGACACTGAACGGTCTCTCTCTGCTGGGTTCGGTTAATAGAACGTTTTTGAGGAATTTATACCCGTTTCAGTGTTTGTGAACTTTGTAATACAAATTTTACAGAGTTGCATGCTTATTCGTCCATCTCAGAAATCTCCTTTTTTATGTTTCATTTGTATTTTTTGTACACGTGTATAAGCTCATTGTTATTGCCTGCATAGATTCACAGAAAAATCTCAAATATGCCATCAGAGCACCAGCTGTGTAGCTAAAAGTTGTTTACTGTCTGTTCTTCCTTTCCTAGCCAAACTTCCTGTGGAATGTCCTTTAGGTTTTCTGTCCAGTCACTTTGTTTAAAGTTTCCTTAATTTGAAAAGGCATGTTTGGCCAGAAAAGGAGGACATCATCTGGATATTTATTTAAAATTAGAATGTAAAATTGACTTACAAATGTTTATGTTTTGTATCATGTCACAGGTCCACAGAGTCCCTGTGAACGAACAGATCTTCGCATGGCCATTGTGGCCGATCACCTGGGACTGAGTTGGACAGGTGATACTCGTTTTGAAGTACATTTTGCAGTCATATTTGTCAAGAAAGAAATAGCAGTTGCATAGATGGGAAGTCAAATGTGACCATCATTTATAGTCATTGTAAGGTAAGGTGCTGTAAAGATATCTTAACTCTGCTATAGCACCCTCTTGGGCCCATGCTTGGTATTGCAGTGCATTTTTTAATTCCACATTGTTCTTCACATCTGACAACATACAAAGATCGACTGTATATATCTGTATCATTTATTCCGATAACACTTATAAATGCATGAAATGTATGTAAAGCTCAAAAGCCACTCTTCAACAACCTCATAATAATGGCGGGCTAATATATAGATGTAGCATTTCTAATTTTAAATGTACTGTCCTTTTTTAGAACTGGCTCGGGAGATGAATTTTTCTGTGGATGAGATAAACCACATTCGCACCGAGAACCCAAACTCTCTCACAGCCCAGAGCTTTATGCTCCTCAAGAAGTGGGTCAGTCGGGATGGGAAAAAAAGCAACGAGTACGAATCATCTTTTGTCTCTCGTACCTTTTTATGCAGCACATATTTTGACAGTACGTGCAATTCTTTGTAAAAGTTGTCTTAAGTTGTACTAACTTCTTTTCTTAGCGGATGCACTGACGGCGGTCCTGACTAAAGTGAACCGGATGGATATTGTGACTCTGCTGGAAGGGCCCATATTTGACTATGGTAACATTTCAGGCACCAGAAGTTTTGCAGATGATAGCGCTGTGTGCCAGGAGAAGGCGGATGGTAAAGTTTAGCCCCATCTAGCTGACCCCCCCACCTCATCCCACCTCCCCAACCCATTCCTTTTTTGTCACCTTTGTTTTCCCTCTACCTCCCTGTTTAGTTTGCCAAGTTTTAAAACAAATGGGCCACCAATAGACTCTGAATCACACACGGCCCTTGAATCACTCTTTATTTTAAAGACAGTCTGTTTTATTCAGAGACATAATTTCTGTTACCCTTTTCCCTGCCTCCCAACACCATATGCATGTACCGGGTTTGAACATGCATGTATATGGTCATGTGACGTGAAGCAATCACAGCATGATGCTTTGCCACAACAAGTATTACACTTGGTAGGTTACACTTTTTTTAAAGCTTTAGATTGCCAGTGGAACATGAAACACTTCATTGTGAAAACACAATTTCTGTTTTTTAGTTTAGGTCAGGATGTAGCTAGTGTTTTGTCTATACCAGATGCATGTTATTGCCAACTGTTTCTTGATCAAAATGTTTTGAGTTTGAGGGTTAGAGAGGGTTTTTTTATGCGGTGGACCCGCAGCGCATGGCCTCAGTTAAAAGACTCTGCTATCTTCTGCCTCTCAAGCTCTGACCTGCTTCCTCCTCCGTATATCCTTCTCTCCTCTCCTTCCCTGCACTGGAGCAAGGGATAAAAAAAGAAGAGAACGAAGGAGATCATCATTCTTTCTACAGTCTCCTCGTCCTCCTGACAGTCTTCTGTGACAACCTGGTCCAAATGAAATGAATTGTCCTCTTCTCCAGTACAATCCATCATTTCCACCCTCTGTCCATCATTCACCCCTTCCCAATTACCCCTGGTTTATTCTTGTCATTGTCATGTCATTTTAACTTGCATGTTCTTCCCAACTTCCCATGCTCCATCAAAACATCTCTTAAATCATTTTCTGCATCAAATTTGCAGTTTGCCCCTGAAGCTCAACCTCATGTTGTGACCCAAGATTGTTCATCTCCCCCTCGGAAAACCCCTTCTACTTCCAAACCACCAAATTCTACACAACCATCCTTCTCTCCTTCACTCTCTCTCAACCTGTCATCTCCTGTTTCTGCACGTAGAATTTGTCTCTCTCCCTCACCCTGCCCATCTCATCTTGCCCCTTCCTTTCCCTGTACATCACTCTGCTCGAGTCCTGCTCTCTCCTCCCCACCTCCCACACTTTTGCCCCTTTGTGCATGCTGTCACTGCCCCTGTGTGACCCCAGAACCCCCTCTCACCAATCCATCACACTGCTTAAACTCCACTATTTAACTCTTTATTTGAACACATCATGATTCTTAATTTAGTTTTTAACCATATTTGGGGTCTCAGTATATTGGATAGCGATGCATATTTTATGCAACATCTGTAACAAGAATTTGTAATTTTTTGGATTTTTGTCCGTATTTTGTAGTGATTGGCTTATTGTGTAGATGCAAACAAAATACCAACAGTGTCTACACCATACGCGACAGGCGCGCCACATCCAGTGCGGACAAAATGTTTAATTATAAAGGTTTCTAATGCGTCATCTAAAACATTTTTCTAACACACTGACTCTAATTCTGTACATTTGTTGCGTAAACCGCAGTTAGACTGTATTTTAGAACCACTTTGTTATTTTTAGTGGGGGGAGATCACATGCTCATACATACACATGTTACCCTCTTGGTTTTTGGGGATCTAAATCTGTTCCATTGTCATTGTTTATTAACTGTGTGTGTGTCTGTATGGATTGTGTGTTGTGTCTGCTTTAACTTTAAGAAACACGATCTGCTGTGCATTTGTTGGTTTTGCTTTTGCATTTTAAGGTGTGCTTAGATTGTCTTTGTCTGTGTTTAAAGGAATAGTTCATCCCAAAATACAAGTTCTGTAAAAAAATTTCTTCAAAGTTAAACATTTTAAAGAATCTTGACACAGCTCTTTCAATACAACAAACAACAATTCCTTTAAGCACGTTTACGTGTGTGTGATTGTAATCGGGTTTTGTCATGTCCATCCATCTGTATGTGTGTCATCTCACTCAGGTTACTGCCAGATCCTGGCTCAACTCCAGTCAACTACCAACCCCATCCCCGTTCCACCCTCTAACTGCCCCTCTATGTCTGATGACCTCGAACCCATCTTAGATCTGCCCCTTGACCCACCCCCTTACAGCCCCTCCTGGGGGACACAGCAGTGCGACGAGGATGTGTCTATCAGAATCACCTTATCCAGACCCTGCGACCTGCCCTTGGCCCAGTCTGCAAACTACCCTCAGACACTCTCTGAAACATCTGCTGAAATACACTCACACTCCGACACCCACACTCACCCGCACACACACTCCCCTGAACCTCACACACACCCTCAGCTCTCTTCCGACAACCACACAACAGAGCTGTTAGCTGAAACACATCATACCCCTGGCACACTATTTCTCCCTTCTGCTCAACCTCATCTAAACCCCTCTGTGCTATCTGGCACAAACACAATCCCACCCTCAAGAATCGAGCTGGACCACCCTACACATGGGTCTCAACATAACGAACAAGGAGAAGAACATGAGGTGGAAAGACAGAAAAATGAATCAAGTCACCTGACGCACAAGGAAAAAGAAGATTGTAAGAATCCATCATCATTACCACCCCCTCCATCACAACCACCACAGGTTAACCTGAACGAGTTTAAAGTCGATGATTACTCTGACCCGCCTTTGCGACCCTGGGTAGAGGTCCTGAAGGAGTCTGGTTCAGGAGGAGGAGGAGGAGGAGGAGGAGGAGGAGGAGAAAAGTGAGAAGAGGCAGGAGCAACTGCGCTGTTTGCTGGAGGTGTCAGCAGGCCATAGTGGAGAGAGGGAGAGGGAAGTGAACGAGGAGATGATTCAGGAGAAAGTAACAGAGATGGTGAGAGGTGTTGAACAAAATGAGTCTGAGTTGTGCTTGCTCTCCGCAGGCTGGCTTAGTGAGACCTCCAACGTTAACGCTGAGCATCCCACTTCAGGGCGGAGTTTCGGCTCGGACCACCTGGACAGACAGGACAACAGGTACGTCAACGTACACTTGTGAATTTTCTGACATCAAACAGCTTCTCAGGTTTATGAATTTAGGTTGTGTTTAAATCATTTTTAAATTTGAGACAGGTTATGTTCTTAAATTGAAACTCTCTCAGCCAGGAGAACTCCAGTGACTCCATAACATCATCATCTAGAGGGGATTCAGGGAAACCTCGACATAACGGTGAGCGCTCCAATGCCACGCTTCACAGCTCAGCGTCTCAGGAATCCACCAATGGTGCGAAGGCAGGGGCGGGCAGACAGGAAGGAGCGCTGATCGCTGAGCACAAAGTCCAGGTGAGAACTTTACCAGCAGATAAGATAATGGTGCTACCGCCTTTATAAAACACATGCTGCTTTGTTCTTACTGTATTAAATGCACTGTTCCTTATATTTGTTACTGTGGAATGAGATCATATGTTGCAATTAGAATCTAGAAGACTACATTGAACCTTAGTTATTTGGTTCACAACCATGGTCCTGAATTAACATCCACAAAGACCAGGAAAACTTGTGAGAAAATCAAAGGCAGTTGCTCTTTAACTTTATTAGGTCCTGCAATATAATTCATTGTTTAAATGCAAGATGGGTAAAGTGACCGTCACGAAAGTAAATGATGCGAACAAACAAGTCAAAGACTTACAAAACATCTAATGAAGAAGATCTGTTTTGTAGTCAGACAAATCTCAAGGTTACAGTTTTAGAGTTTTAGAGTTAAAGTATTACTATTAAAAGTGAATCTAGTATGTCTGAATGTTCATTGATTTAAGCCTCCAAAAAAACATTTGTGTGTTCTGGTGCATTTTTTTAGACTTTGTTTTTAGTTTCATCTCATTTATGATGCTGTGAGTAGCAAATGACCTACACTAATTGACACAATATGTCATTTCATGGTCTGTAAGAAACATTTGCGGATGTTAGATTTACCATTGTCATTTGTGACAGAAAGTAAATTTTGGACCCTTTGCCGCTTTGCTCCAGAAGAACTAATACACTGATAATCATATTATATACACTAACGTACAGTTAAAGAAGATCACACGCACATACACAATCATTAAGATGTATTTTATATTCATTCATTAGCAGCGTTCATCAACAGAAACCGGTCTGGATGAAGAGCGCACAATCACCACCAAGGTGTTCCGCAGGCGTCTCGTTCTCAAGGTACCTGCCAGCTAAACCACAGTGCTGTCAGGTTCATATCTCTACATGAGATTTTGGTCCGGGTCCAGTTTTGGTGAAAATCTGAACGTGTGGAATGAATCTGATTTGTGTTGTCAGAATACAGTGATCGGTCTTTGGTCAAGTGTCTTTTACTTGTTTCTTGCTGTGTGTTGGTTTCTTTGTTCTCATCTGCTTACAGGTGCTAGGTTTTCATCTTTTAGGGGTCTTTTGGGGTCTTTACTTTGATAAGCTTTTTGCCTGTTGGAAAGAACAAGCACAAATTTGATCTCTTTAAGATGTCAGTTGTGTCTTGTAAGATATAATGAAGAGCATATGGAGTCCTTTTTCTGCTGAGAAACAGGCTTTATGTATCTGATATGTGTACTTGGATTTGCTCAGAAACCACCTCTGCAATAAAAAATTGGAGATGACAATATTCAGATGTTTTTACTATATCAAAAAGAACAAAATTATAACAAAATTGAAACAAATTAAACATGAAAGAGAGATTTCTGAGCAATGATCTTTAAATATGCTAGATTTATAAATGCACGTAAAAGAGTGTGTTTCCCAGCTAACTGCTTTGTGTGGTTTATAAAGGTTGTGATGGAGTGCATATTGCATAAAGGCGTGTTGGTTCATATTTTAAAGTACCAGCTTTGCTTGCAGGTTCAGATGGCTGCTTTGGGTGTGTGGAAACATGCTTGTAGGTGTGGTGCCTTGTGTTGGAAGGTGCTGGACGTGTGGTTGTCAGCATATTAAACTAAAGTCTGTCTTGCTTCAGGGGGAGGAGGCACGGAACATTCCTGGCGAATCCGTTTCAGAGGAACAGTTTATTGATGAAGATGGCACCATTATTACTAGAAAAGTAACTCTGTTGTTTGATGTTTGTTTTTTCTTATACAGTATCTCTGTTCCTCTCTGTTATCAGTTTCTGATGTTCATATACTCCCATAGTGTTTTTTTTATTTCTTACTTTGCCTTGTCATCCTCACATCTAAAAAAAAAAAAAAATCCTGAAGGAAAACTGTGACAGTACGTACTGAATTTGAAGAAGTACCTACCTATCGGCCATTAAAAGAGTACATTCTATATAGTATGAGTGGGACATTTTAGACATACTGCGTCCACCATGTTTTTGGTCATGTGACCCGTATGTATTAACAACAACCTACACATGAGCTTTGATAAAAACAATTAAGTCACGAGAAATTCATTTATTGGCACTTACATAAAAAACAGACGTCTGCCTTAAAGTTTTCCGCTAAATTTATTTGATTTACTTTTGAAATTTGACCATTGCTCAGCTCCCATGGCATTATGGGATAGATAAGTGTCCATCCGATCAACACTTACGAATCTCGGTGGAAGTAGTAGATCTTTTTCTCGCCTACTATTTTTGCATACTGAGATTTCGGACATACTATTCATGACTCATACTATATAGTATGGAAGTAGGCGATTTCGGACACAGCCAGGGTTTGCAAGGCTGGGAAAGAGTATTGGAGCTTTAAGCTTTGCTGTTCGTCGCTTTTGCAGTTTCTTCCTTTAAAAACTTTACTCATTACTATATTTTGGCATTGTTTTTTACGACTTGCGTTCATAGTGACCTTTAACCTTCAATACCCACGTACAGGTGATTAGAAAGGTGATTTGTCGTGTGGACACACCCACTCCTGAAAACCAAGACCTGGGGAGTGGCACAGGGTCACTGGAAGACCCTGCCGCCCTAGGAATGGGCTCGGCCCCTCTGGGTCCTGACATCCAAACCCACCTAGCTGCACATGCTGAGGTTTGCACAGTCTGTGTGGAGTGTCTCTCTTTCCAGATACCTCCCGATTTTTCAAAATGATATCAAACCTATGACTGTAGAAGTATTTGTAGAAGTAATGCACATGAGGTTTTAGGATACCAGGAATTTTAGTCACATCGACACATAAAACTGCAGACCAGAATTGATCACAAAGATTAACTTTTTGCTTTGAATGTTTGGGTTTCTTAACATTCACTTACCTTTCAACCTTTTTAAGGTCTTAATCTTTTTTTCTAGATGCAGTCTCATAGGTTTGATGCTTTTAATATTGAATATAATTCTTCGTCTTGTCTCTCTTCTAACCTTTATCGCACAAAGCTTCTCTCAAACCCGTGTGCACCTCAACTTCATCTTCGCTTTCTCTTCTTCCCCATTAATAATCCTTTTTTGTCTTTCCTCCAGCTTGGACACTCTATACCACCTGCAGTTAAAAATATTGTGAACTCAACTGTTTTGTATTAACTTTTCAGTATTGTTCCGTATATACGTGTTGATGCTTAAATGAAATTCGTAATAAATTTGAATGGACATCTGTTATAGATCTCTCACTCTTTTTGTATTTGTAAACAGGGCGGCGTCTCCAAGGTGAGGAAGAAGGAAGACAAGCGTCCATCAGAAAGAAAACATCATTCATAGTGGGGGTTTGCAACTACAGGCAGGTTGAACACTCTTTTTGTTATGGTTTTTCCAGTTATATTTCCTGTCCCATGTTGGCAGACATCACATACATGTAATTATAACAGATGATGGTGCACGTTTGAAATGGCAGTAACCTCATTTCTGTTGTGCTTCTCTTAACGTTTGCAGGTATATTGATCTGTTTCCTGATGGGCAGGGCACCGAACGCTAAACAGTGACATTCGGCCTAAAACCCATCTACAGCTTCCACTTTGAAACGCATGGCATTCATAAAGACAGAACTCTGACGTATCAGCTTGCGCATGAGCATGCATCTCACTCGGCTGACACACTTCCTGTTCCAAGGGGGTCTTGTTGAATTCTACTTCCAGTCTTGAGTTGGGTCCCGGTGAATTCTAGTTCCACTTACTTCAAACCTTCTTGTTTCTGGGGGACCGATTATTCATCATTCTTCTGAAAGGTTAATACCTGTGCTGAAATGGACCATCAGAAACGTTTTTGTGCCGTGAATATCAGATGAGCAAGGTAAAGGGGTAGATTCAAAATATCCCACCTGAAACTACTCCAGACTGAAAAAAACCATACAAATCCAACACACAATTCCCTGTGACCAAAGAAGGCACAAAAAGCTCTTTTTCCTGTTTTGTGGGGAAAACGATATAGATGCTGTTGAACCACAATGTACATTCGCCTTACGTGTTACCGCGGACCCACGACATCAGGAGGAGGATCCCTGTGTTATTTTTATTTATAAAACAGAAATAAATTATGTGGTGGACTTTTCTGTACATAAAACCTATTATGTAAAAAACAAAGTTTAGTAGTTAGGTTTGCTGAGAGCACTGCAAAAATACACTTTACAAGTGCTTTCAACGTTTTAAAGACAGTCCGAGTGAAACTTCTCATGCTCTTGTATAATGAATTATTATAGCAGGTATGTTTGTATATGAGAATAGTTGGGTCAGTTTTCAGGGGACGTTTCCTTAAAATCCTCTGCCAACTGCGAACAATTCCCAAAATGGGAATGTATCCAATTCTGTGAAGAAGTCAATCAGAGGACTCATATTTTGATGCATGCCGTTCAACTTATTTTAAGAACCCTTTTTCTAAGTTTAAAAGACAAATACGAAAATACTTTTTCTTGTGTGCACACAAATATATTTGTCTCAACTTTTTATATTCCAGAACATCACCCTACAAGCGTCCATCGTGTAGAAATGGTCAAGTGTGAAAAGCACTAAAGAGATCGCTTCCTTAGGAGTTTAATGTAGTGTCTGTTATCCTTTTGTATGGGAGACGGTGTCTGCTGATGTTAGCCTGAGGTGTTCAGAATGTATATGCTAGTATTCAGCCTCTCTGTTTAACTATCACTGTATCATGTGTATTGACTGTAAAATGTAGAGGTCTCTTCGTGTCTTAAGGCTATTTGTAACCATTAAAGGAATGTCTCCTTTTTTTTTTGATTGCTGAGGTTTTAAAATAAATTTTTTATGTTTTGTTTCAGGTAAGGTGAACATTTAGTATTTTCATCTGGAGTCACACTTATTCGTATGGGACGACTTTAATAGATTTAATAGCTAGATTTAATAGCTCATGTATTACCTATGACACGCACTGGATTGTCATAATTTTAAGTATTACAAGAAATTGTTTCCAATTGTGTGATATATTTTAGATCAGAGAGTCCGTGTGTTGCAGTGTTCTGCATCGGTTTTGATAATATAGAATATTTCTTTAGAGATTATTTTGTTTCTTTGTTTGTTTTTCCCTCCGATAGCGTTAGTCTTTTTAGCTTGTGGTGTGTATGGTGTGAAATATCATTAAGTATGCTGAACTTTACTATGGTAATAAGATCTGAAAGACTTTACATGGAAACTAGGTCATGAAGGGCGTGTGGTTCTGCTTCCCTGTTACATGTCAATCAAACTGTGGGAGGAGCCTGGCATGGTTCAATCAGTTGTTTTTGTTTAAAATCTGTTTTCACCTGAGCAACATTTTTGATGTACAATTCTTACAATGAGTGAAGCCATTTAAATGTACTTCTAATAGCACTTTGGTTATTGGAGATCTTCTCTTTTAGAAACTAGCAGCTATGATGCCACCATAATGTTTCAAATGTCTTACAAAAATCTGATAAAATAAAGGCATTGATTTTGCAAACCTATTCTTTTTTATTCTGTTGTTTTGATGTAATATGTGTGTCCAGTAAAGCATTGCCAACAAACATAAAACATACTGACCTTGAGATTCACATAGAAGTGTGCATGATGTGTGACTAAATTAATATTGAGATCATATGTCATTTTACTAAATTTTCATACATTCAGAAATTAAGAGACAATTTCAAAATTATTTACAGTTTTTCTGAACTTACTATTTATAGGTATGTCTTTAAGTAAAATGATAATTTGTGTTTCATTCTGTGTAATACTAACTAATATTTCTCCCAAATTTCAAATAAAAATATTGTTTTTATTTGCACAAAATAAAAACTGGCGAAACGGGTCAAAATAACAGAAAAGATGCTTCAGACCTCAAACACTGCAAAGAAAACAAGTTCATATTCACTTTTAAGCAATACAGCAATGATAGTTGAACAGTTCAAAATCATTTTTATTTGATAACCTAGATTTTTGTATGTATCTTGTCATGCTCTCACATTGGTGTTGGATGACTTTATGTCACTCCTGAAGTTTGATTTGGTTTTCATTCAACAAATCTTGTACTGGAATGGCCACGATACATCTAGAAATGCTGATTAAATGACCATTTCCGCAGCTGTTTATCTGAATGTTACTCTAGACTAAGTTACTGTATCACTAGAATAATCACTCGGTTGGATAATCTGTCATGTTTTATCATCCCATAAATCCAAGAAAAGTTTCCCACTTTTTTACATATCGCCCTTTAAAATTCGAGAGTGCTGAAAATGTTCTGCTCAAACCATAAAAGTAGAGCAGAATTTTTCAAAACAAGCTCATCATTTTTACATTGGGACGGACATACTTTTCATATTGTCTAATAGCAGGGTCACATTTTTGTACTGTATAGGTTAAATGGATTTTACTTTGTGATGCTGACTTTGCGCAGACCAGTGTAAAACCAAGCAGTCTTACAGTATGTCAAAGTTTAACCTACTGGACTATTGTATTCACTCTCCTATATGGTTAGTTCAGTTGCACTGTAGAAAATAAAGTGTGGCCTCCAAATGTACTTTTGCACAATAATGTTCACACTTCAAAATGTATGAATTTCAATTAATTGCATTTGATAAATATTAAACCAAACTAATTATTCATAAAAACAGACAATTACCATATACCTGAAAAAAAAAACACCATGGTAAAAGTAAACTATGTGTGTATTTGCGTTATGCAATGTTACAACAAGGTACATACTGTAGTAGTAGTAGTAGTAGTAGACATGCCATTTCAAAGCATTAAAAACAGCTAACGTTAGATTAAATGGATAATAAAACTCCTCACGCAAATATTTACGCTTCTATTAGGACTACTAACATTACTTCACTACACTATATTCACATCACTGATTTTGTCAATACAGGCATGTTGTTTCACTCCTAACCTCCATGTTTGATCAGCGTTTCACCCCGTTGCACAGAAAAGCATCCATGTGCCACCCTGCCAACAGGCTGCGCGAGAGAAAAACAAACACACCGTCCTCTCCACCACATGACGGCGCCACCCTCCAGACTGCCCTGCACTTTCAGCACGCCCAGTCATTTCTTGGACAGTTCCCGTTCTAGTGTGGCAGCATTCGCTCCCCTCTCCTCATTTCTCCAGCAACGGATAGCCACATCGAGCACCAGGCAACAAGCGCGCGACACCATGGCGGATAGCGCGAGCGAGAGCGACACGGACGGCGCGGGCAGCAGCAGCAGCTCCGCCACCCCGCAGTCCTCCTCCGCAGTCGCTTCTCATGCCACCACGACCACCGCGAGCGCCGCCAGCAAAGGGCAGGGCGTCGTGATCTCGCAGTCCCGGCTGGAGGAGCTGACGAACCGTCTGGCGTCGCTGCAGCAGGAGAACAAAGTGCTGAAGATCGAGCTCGAGACGTTCAAGCTGAAGTGCAAAGCGCTGCAGGAGGAGAACCGCGACCTGCGCAAAGCCAGCGTCACTATCGTGAGTCGGCCCGTGCCTGACGTTAATCTCTCCGGTACACCTGACAACACCTCCAGGGCCTCGGCAGACGTATGGGGCGCGTTATGAATAACAGTTGGGTCTGAAACGGACATGTTTTTAGAACATTTTGGGGGGTGTTCATCACCTGTTGGTCATGCTAGCCTTGCAGCTAACGTTAACGTAACTTAGCTGTGAAAGGATGATAACTAACGTTAGCCAACAAAAGCCTGACAGCGGTTAAATACCAGCAGTGCTAATATGTCTCGCTACATTTGAAACGCGTTGACTGCTTTTGTTACGTTAGTTGTTAACGTTCACAGTTCAGTCGGTTTTTATTCTTAATGGTCAACAGAACTCTGGTGGTGGTCTGTGTGTGTTTAACTTACCTACCACGTAAAGCGTTTACAGGTTCACCATATGGTTATTATTGTGGTGGGGTTGATGCAAGACGTGCGGTACTTTGACTTGAGGTTTTTGTTGAGGAATGGGATTGTCGTTATTGATTTATTATAAGGCCTCTGTCAGGGTGGTTTTGCTGGCACACGGAATAATTGGCTCAAATGCGTCAACATCCTGCATGTGAATCAGCCATGCACTCAGGCCATCTGCATTTAGACGAAGAGGCAACACTCATACTCGTGTATATATATATAAGTGGAAAAATACTGACACTTGTGTTCAGTGCATTCTTTAATTGGGAAATCTGGTGGTGCTGTAAAATGCATATCATGATTTTGTAATTCTGGAGGGTTTGATATGCCATAAGTACAAGTTTATAGTTATGCCTTATTGACAACAAATACTTTTGTATAAGAATCATTCTTTTCAAGTGGGAAATCATGGTAACACATAATATTCCCTATAATAAACTCTTGCGTTTGTTGATTTGATATGTATGGACATTTACACAATTCTGTAAACATATACAAAGTGGATTTTCCTTCTCTAATGCAACAACTTCATGGCCTATCCATAACAAATAACAAATTTGTGTTTGTCATGTTTCAGCAAGCGCGTGCCGAACAAGAGGAGGAGTTCATCTCCAACACCTTGTTTAAGAAAATTCAGGCTTTGCAAAAGGAGAAGGAGACACTCGCCGTCAACTATGAGAAAGAAGAGGAGTTCCTCACTAATGACCTGTCCAGGAAACTCATGCAGGTGAGAGCCCATTAGTGTCTTTGGGGTCATGGTGAGAGAGCAGATTTCGGAAAGCTGATCTTTGTTTGGAGAACAGATAGGTTTGGGTTCGGAAACGGGATCGCGGTAGAATTTTTAGTTAGGGTAACTTTCAAACGACATTATGCAGGGATGCAGATTACATCTTAATGATGTTGCATGAAGGCTTGTATTTTATAAAGTGTGTATTTGATGGTGGTACATTTAATTAAACAAAAGCTTTGATAAATCATGTGAGAGATATTGTTTAGGTAATGTGATCATGAGTCAGACGGATTCTGTCTCTTCTCAACAGAGACCAGATGACATTGTTTATGCCGTGTGTGTGTTGAGTAGGTGTGCTGTATTCTGCGGATGAATAGCGTGCATATTAATGAGTCATACACTGACTGTGTGGATATTTTCATATTTTTCTGAATTTGAACAAGCGTGCTTGTTTATATGTGTTTTTGTTGCATCGTTTGTGTTATTATTTGGTCAGAGCCACAATTTCTGACATGTGACTTACTTTAAATCACAGAAGATTTAGGACCTCCATCATGTTTAGATCTGGAAGTGTGTTATTTATGCTATCAGATATATATTTATGTTTTTTACCTATCTTACAGCTTCAGCATGAAAAGGCTGAGCTGGAACAGCACTTGGAGCAGGAACAGGAGTTCCAGGTCAATAAATTGATGAAGAAGATAAAAAAATTGGAGAATGACACCATCTCTAAACAACTTACTCTAGAACAGGTACCATCTTCAAACAACTTACTGTTGTGACCAATCCAAAACTAACATTTTACTTGATAACATCCACCTTTCAACAAAACACAGGCGCTGAACAACATAACGGTAGTTGAGACCAATAGCATTGGCATTTTAAAATAAAATTATTTTAAAAAACATTTTGTTATATCAAAAGATAAATATAACGGATAAAATAGTGTGTAAATAAAATAAATATTGCTTTAAGGTTGTGAAATAAGAGTAAAAGATTTTGTCTTTTTTCATTTAATATTAACAAAATTAACAAAATATACGCAGTTATGCAGCAAGGCCCTAAATATGTTCATATACTTAATATATTCATATAAAAAACAGTTTAATATATTGATTTGGTACTTTTTACATCCCTGATTTTATGTAATGTGTGCAGCTCCGACGGGAAAAGATTGATTTGGAAAACACTCTCGAACAGGAGCAGGAGGCACTTGTAAACCGACTTTGGAAACGCATGGACAAATTGGAGGCAGAGAAAAGGTAATGTCACCTGTGAAATGATCTTTGGGATTCTTCTCAGCCTACACAATTCACCTAGTGTGTATGTGCCCTGCAAACACGATCACATGACCTTACCTCTTCCTTCTCATTGGCAGGATTCTGCAGGAGAAGCTTGACCAGCCAGTGTCAGCCCCGCCCTCACCACGGGAAGTTTCTATGGAGATCGACTCTCCTGAGAACATGATGCGGCACATCCGCTTCCTGAAGAGTGAAGTGGAGAGGCTTAAACGCAGTCTCCGCACCACAGAACTACAGCGTGAGTTTTTCTTATTGTGCACACCTGCACTCTTACGCAACCTCTCTACAACCAGTGGTGCACACTCACAACAAAGCATACTATGCTGGGCATAGTATCCATACTATATTGCATTCAATGGTAGGATTGATTATTTAAGGTACTATTGCCAACAACCCCTTGCACTGCAGAAGAGTTTGTCCAATTGTTTTTGACTTCAGTTCTGAAAAATTGGCAATGACTTAGTTATGAATTCAAGTAATAAAATAAGATTTGGTTAATGTTTGCATGCAAGTTGCTATGCGAATGTGAGGTGTGAGATTAATGTTGTGGTGTCCTACATTCTCAAATGTACTCATTAACATGAAAGTGACAGTACAGCTTAAGTGTGCCATTCTTAAATTCTTTAATATTTAACTTAAAGAGTACATAACTAGGGATTTTTAAGGTCCTACTTTGGTTTATGGAGTGTCCAACAACAAGTTTATGTACAGAGAAGGTGTAAAAACACTATTATTTCGTAATAATAAGTAATTATTCTTACCTTACTTCTTGACTGACTCTAAAATTATTTGTTCCGCGATTCATCTGTCTATTCCCCTCCTTTCCGCTTGCCTAGTTTGCTGTGATTGGTCTACCGCGAATGAGTCTCACGAGCTACAGTGTTTGGGGGAGGAGAGTGAATTTTTCGCGGGCAGTCCTAGCAAAACGTAGGTGGTGACTATATGTAGTGACGTAAATCCACGGTGGTTCGCGAATCGGACTAGGGACGACTCGTTTGCGTGATTCAGAGAGAGTCGACTCTCTTTTTTCCAAGCCAATAACTTTGTTATTCATTCACCTTCCGATTTACAACTTGGCAGACTGCTTACTGTCAAACACGGCAACATCACACACTGCATGAAATGTAATTTTCATGATCTCATGTTATGTACTCTTTAAAAACATTTTCTGTTGTGTTTTTGAATACTTGTTTTTTTAAGTGTGTATTGACCACAAGAGGGAGACATCTCCTTTGACATGACTGAAAAGTTATTGCATATTTCATGTTTCAGCATGTTATCACATTTAGTGTTATATCAGCACTCGGAACGTCTGTCATCCAATCAGATTCTCCTGACCAACTTACCAAAATTGCCACCTGGTATGCCAGGCAGACACCTGTTGGCTGATTTTCATTAATTGTTCAATGCCTTTAAAATAAGAATTTCATCCGTGCACACGTGCATTTAAATATGAGCCTGTAGATCAAACATTTTATGGGTTTTTAAAGTTTGTCTTGATCTGCTCCATAATTCTGCTCTCTTTTTTTATTCAGACACAGAGAAACGGGCCCAGTATATTGAGGAGGAAAGGCAGATGAGAGAAGAAAACATTCGACTGCAGAGGAAACTCCAGAGAGAGATGGAGAGGAGAGAGGCGCTGTGCAGACAGCTGTCAGAGAGTGAGAGCAGTCTGGAGATGGACGACGAGAGGTAAAGATGACCTATATCTAATGCGTATGTTAATCCAGACAGTCAATAACCACACAGGTTAGTCTTAAAGGTGCACGCTGTCATATTTCATATTTATAAGGCTTTCGGTTAGCATTGTAGAAATGCACTGTTAAATCTCAACCTTGATTTAAATATTCTACAAATGAAAGTGTCCATATGAGAGCAGAATTCGGCCAGTCAAATGATCTCAGCATGTCTGCACCCATGCTCTTAGCTGAAATACCTGGAGTTTTATCTCATGTTAGCAATTTACCAACTATACCAATTTTTCAAGAATATTACTCCTTAGTAATTTTCCCTCAATAAAAAAATAGCCCAGAGTTCACATTTCAAGCACCATTGTTACTTCTAAATCCCAAATGTTACAACATAATCATATTGAAAAGTCTTGAAACAGACACTCTTACTGTACATTTTGCTGTTTGTATCTCATGTCTGTCTCTCTCTCTCTCTGTAGATATTTTAATGAGATGTCTGCTCAGGGACTGAGAGCTCGTACAGTGTCCAGCCCTATCCCTTACACCCCGTCTCCCTCCTCAAGCCGGCCCATCTCACCCGGTATGTGTCCCCACACATCATGTCACAGCATATTTAAATCTCTTTTTTCAATGATCACAGCAGCACTTTAGGCCTAGCTTAAAATTAATTTTGTGTACAGAGAGCAATGCGCATTACCACAGACATTTTATAACTATTATTACATGCTCCGATTGGTCTTATATAATTGTCCCACTTTTTTGTGAACCATTTTAACTTGCCTTTACACACAGATTCGGAACATTGGCTGATGATTAAGAAAAGACAAAAATGTATGGCTGTTATGTATGGAGTGCTAATTTTTATGTGAGCTAACTATACTCCACTATAATGTGGTGTGGCGGAAATTGCAGGTTTAATTGTCTGGGTAGGGAAGTTTGTTTAATAACAAGTAGGCCTATAAAGCTTGAGATGGCGATCCTTTAAATGTATTAGTGTCAGTTGTTTAGTGTGCAGGAAATCAAGGGATGTTATGCAGACAACAAGCAGGATAGACGACCTCACAAGAAGCTAAAAAACTGATTAGCAAGTGATCTTTTGTCTCTCTTTCATTCCAGGTTTGTCGTACGCTAGTCACAGTGTTGGCTTCACCCCTCCTGCCACCCTGAGCCGAGCACCAATTCCCCACTACACATCACCTGGGCTACACATCCACCCGGGACCCTCACACGCTGTACAGGTACGTGCACGTATACATATCTACTTATCTGTTTATAAGTACTTCAATACACTGTCTCTCACACACAAACTGTAAATACAACTAGCCTTATTTTAGATTGTTGTGTTGTATACAGAAAATGGTATTTTGTATAATTAGCATTGTATTCTTTCTATGTTTTCTTCTGTAAAGCTGTTTTGGAACAATGCACATTGTAAAAAGTGCTATATAAATTGAATTGAATAGAATTAAGTTTCTTTCTTTCGTTATAAATAAAAGCTATGTGAAGACATCTCATAGGTGCCACAAGGGTATCACTTGTGATATGAATTGGATATTGAATTGGTGGGGAAGTGATGATGACCGTTAAGAAAGTAATAAATATAATATATAAGTTTAGGACTGGTAGTTGTAAACTTCCGTTTTTTTTTATTCAGGTTGCACATACCCGTTCAGCCTTTTAACCTTTATTTATCACTTTGCACCAGAACATTTTGAAACCAAGTACAGCATGCGATGACTTGCATCCTTACAACATCTTTTGTGAGATTAAAGACATTCACTATTTAATGTAAACAATGCAATTCATTTATCTTTGAATTGGAACAGAAGGGGTCAAATAGTAGTTATGGTTAAATGGAAAGGGGAAGTTAAAGTGCCGTGGTTTAAAAATTAGTTGGATTTTTTTGTATGTGACAGGACCAGGTTCTTTCCAGTTCAGATCAGATGAGAGCTGGACATTCTTTCATTGCTGTTTCATCACTTCTGTTATTTGATAACTTGTTTTTGAGTCACGCTATAGCTTTGGATTTTGTAAATGTTTGATTTCTGACTGTCTTAAAACCGTCATATTTGCTGATGCGATTATGAATTGGTTCTACTACTTTTATTCATCAATCTTTTACGCCATTCAGGATGGTTGAGAGAAATGTCAACGGAAATATGCTTTTTTAATGTGTCCCTTTATCAGGCTAAAGTAAGCCAGCAGATAAATAAGTTAGCTATGAAGTTATCATTTTACTGGTCTCAGTGGCAGCTTATGAATGTTTGTGTATGTATGTTTTGGGTTATTTTGCATTTGAGCAGAGGGAATATCACAACTTCTTCTTTTAAGACATATCATTGTGTCACCTCTATCTTACAGCAGATCCAGTCCACATAACCTCTGACAGATATATTGTAATACGGCTATTGAACTTGTTTAATAACACCTAAAGTGCACTTCTCACTACACTTGTGACCACCTCAAGCTTTCAAAGAACAACATTCAGCTTTAAGACTTTTAATGCCCTTTTAATAGAGTTTTTTTGATATAAATGGATTATGTCTAACACTTGGATATAGCAACAGTGATTTGCTTGTTTTAGCAACTGGCTCTCTTTCATGTCCTGGAGTGCCATGAAAATGTTTGCTTCCTCTGATAAACAAAGCCAAACCTTCAGTCATTTACACGACACTCACTCAAAGAATCACCTTTGCACTTTTTATACTTTGCTTGTATGCGTGCACAATCTATAAACAGTCTATAAACTAAGAGTGACATTGGACCAGTGTACCTTTTAGGTTGTTTTGGTCATGCTTTGAGGAACAGTAAACCAGAACAAAAATGTTGCAGGTCAGATGTGCGTTTTTGTAGCAAAAACAACATGACTTGCAGTAGTGTTAATAAATACCTTGTTTCACATAATAAATACCTTGTTTTTAATTCTTGTTTTGTTTCACAGAGGCCATCCCCAAGGAGAAGCACCAGCCCAGATAAGTTCAAGCGTCCAACGCCGCCACCTTCCCCCAACACACACTTTGGGGCACAGCACCCTCCTCCACCGCCACCCGCACAGCCGATGCTCCAGTCTGGCTCCTCCCACTCTGTGACATCACAGAACCCCTCCTCTCAGCCTTAATGCATGCAACATGCGCTACCTTAAGCTAGGCTAGTCCAAGCTAGGCTACACTACTACTACAATGACAACAACTCGGTGATCCTCCACTGGGAAAACGTTGGAAGTGAAAGGAGGGAATATGGAAGTTGAATTTGTGAACTGGGAAACGAAAGGACTTGGGAATGTGAAAATGGAGAACGTGTAGATGCTTGGCCACCTGACAGACCCCATGCTGTTAAATTGCGTTATTCTTACTGTGTTTTTCTTTAAAGTGATCAAGCTGGTTTCGGAAGAGTTCGATCTACAAGATCATTTATCAGGGTTGTTGAGTGTGTTGGCTGCGTGTGTTTGAATTTTTTTTGTGGAAAGTTCTTAAGTCTTATCCCTTCCCCTGTTAAATCTTAACTATTTTAACAGATTGACTGTTAAAAGTACTCAATCATTTCCTTTAAATAAATGCTGTCAATAATGAAGCTCAATTGGAGGCATCTTTCCTCACACCGGAGAGCATCTCCTCAACGGTAGAAGAGGAAGTCTTGAATCCCAGCACATTTGCCATGTGGGAGGCAGTGTAAAAGTGTTTTGCTTTTTTTTTTGTAAGGCTGTTTTTGCTTGTTAAACAGATGTGTGCGTGGCTCTAGTTGGCAGCATGTAGATGATGGTAAAGACAGTCTGAAATGTACTGAAACAGCACTTGTTGCCTCTGCGTGTGTATTATAGTGTTTGTGTCTGCAGGTGTTTGTGTGTCTGCACAGCCATAGAGGTTTCCCACGACTGCTGGTCGGGGACCAGTCTCTCCCTGCTAGAATCCAAACATGACCCACTACAATAACAAGTCAATACTGGTTTCTGATCAGCAGACCAACCTCTCTCAGAGCCCTCGCTGTAAACCGAGAGCTCTGAATGCTTATTCAGATGGCGATTTTTTGCTTAATGCCAGTGTCATATAACTAAACATGATGCAACAAAACAAGGTACTGTTGAACAATAAACTCAACATGATTAAACGCTTGTACAAAATAAATCTTCAGTGGTTTTGTATTTTTCATGCAAGTTTGTGCGATTGAACCAACCAAACTATAAATAGTTGCTGGAAGGTATGTAAGCCTTCTATTACTGTGTGAAATATATAAGAAGGTAATACATTTCAGAAACTTGAAGTTCTTCAGTGGATATTCAACCCAAAAATTCTGTAATGAATTATTACCTTCTATACACGTTTTGTTTTAATTGCATTTCAGCTGTAGCTACATTTATGCATGTGGCAGACGCTTTTATCCAAAGCGTCTTACATTGCATTATCCTATACATTTATACATAGGTATGTGCAATCCCCTGGGATCGAACCCACAACCTTGTTAACGCAATGCTCTTACCACTGAGGTACAGGAAAGCCTATTGTCTAATGACCTTTGACCCTCATTCTACACGTATAGGCAGGCCGGACATCGTAATCCCCCTTATTTCTAACATCAGCTCTTTGGAAGTAATATGGCAGATAATACTTCACACCTGTTTGGCACTACCTTTCGCCTCATTACAGTTTTCTAATTGAATTACTTATAGGTACTTATGCCCAGTTTCTCTCACACACACACAGACTCAGTCCCTCAGCTGTGTGGTAATCCCTGCACAAGTATTTCAGTATAAGCTGTCCTGTGGCACTTTCTTTCTGGCGGCGACCACCCTCACCTGGTTCAGACCAGTTCTGCCTGGCTGGGATGGTAAGAGGTTTAAACGACCCTCAAACTTTATTCTTGTGAGATTCACCGTCACGGTTTTCTGTGTATGTGGTTATGAAAGTAAGAACCAATAGTAGAAGTGACTGTACTTTCACAACTGATAAGCAATGTGAGCTCTCTACAGAAAATGCAATTTTAAACAGAAGTTGGGTTAGTAACACTGATATGATGCTCTAAATGTGTGTAGATTGTCTCCCCACAACAAATCGAACCCGCTATACTGCCACAGGAAAGGTGAGTGATCTATGTACTGTATATCCTCCAAATATATCCTCCAAAAGAATCTTTCCTAAACCCCAGGAGATGCCTTATGTATATGTAAGCCAATAAAATAGAGTAGGACAGGAGTGTAATTACTGGGAAATGCCCAATAAAAGAAAAAAGGAAACAAAGGAAGGGAGTGTCAGGATATCTTGGAGGTTACTTGGAAAGGTCCCCTGTGTGTCAGCCCACGTGAAAATGAACATAAGAGCTCATAGTAAACATTGGGATAGAGTTACAATACCAGCTTTGGTTTTTTAGAATTTCTTGGAAGTCCACAGATTTGATTGGTTGCACTAACTCAAGTACCTCCAAACTGGAATTTATGTTTCTCAAAAGATGCTCCAATGAAGATGGCTCTTAAGTATGTCATCTGTGATTATTAAAGGGGTCATATGGCGTGAACATGTGTTTCTCTGTGCCCATGCATCTAATAGACACTTAAAATTGCAAAAATTCTCCGTGTCAATACTTGTTAATAAAAACGTGAAGTTAACGTTGTGGCAAAAACAGACTACATTATTTTAAATGTAGAATAAACGTAACAAGGAGGTTCACAATGACTGTAAAGGGAACGAGGATACAGAGAAAATATAAGGATTCTGACTTTAAAACAGTAGGGCTATGTAAGTGCTTTGTTTCATTTCGTCATTTGTCATTTAAAGAAAGCTAGTATTAAAAGTTGTGACAGATATCAAAGATTTGCGATGCACTGCAAGATTGTAAAGAGATAAAGCAGCGGAAGGGGACATGTTTTCAGTGTCAATCTCTCTCGAGCCGGAGGCCCGGAACAGATGAGAGGAGCCACTGCCGGCGAGCGCCCTTACACCAGCTTTGACTAAAAGTGAGCAGTTTTATCAATATTACCTGACGGCTTCAGCGGGACTCTTTCAGTCACTGACGGGACGAACTCGACAGGGCCGCAAGAAATTTTGTGCATTTTCTCAAGAAATGCACCAATTGTATGAATGAATTGTGAACGGGTAAAGGGAAAGCAACCACAAAAGCAGCTTGGAGACACAAAAGCAGGAAAAAGTAAGCATACGGCGTATGCGTGCGTATGACCCCGACTACACCACTCCCTATAAAACTGAAAAAATCATGTAAATCTTATATCAGTCAATCTTTGTTACCCAAAGATGTTTTCTCGTTCTCTGAGACTTCAACTTTTCTGACACGTTGATGCATTATAGGACTCACAAATAAATTGACAATCATAGAAGCAAAATTAATGTAAAGGTTGGAACAAAATAATAGTATGAAACCCTAGAAATAGACCAGCCACACTGTGAAAAGGCATATGGGTAAATCTTGAACATCAGGTCTTATCACTGTTTTATTTAGTCATTAATTAAACAAACCTTCATGACTGACAAAATCCTTATTTCGTTTTTTATGCTCTGTAATTTCGATACAAGTTCTGTCCACATGTCCCATTGGTTTCCCAGTCGCCTGCAGTCAAGCTCCGGTCAAGCTGGAACTATATCTAAAAAGGTGATATGAGGCAAATGCAATTAAGTGTTCTGTTCCTTCTGTTTTTCTTTTTATCTACTCGCTTTTCATGTCAAGAGGGGATTACGGAACCTCTCGTTTTATGTGTGTGTGGGAACAGGATCTTGGTGGGCTTAAAGCCCAATCTGCCTGACCCTCAGCTGACCACCCAGACAGAACGGTGAAAGAGAAGGGTGGGAAGATGTGGATGTTCACCCTCTTAACTTCTTTTATGAGTTTTACTCTAGTTCTAACTCCAACAGAGAGTGCAAGTACTGTAGAAACCTGACATTTTCATTAATATAAGGTATGATGATTGCTCTATGGCCAAGAAATGCCTTTAAAAAAGAAAAACCAAGCTGTACAGATACAAAACATTAAAACCAGTAATAAACACCATGCCATATGGTTCTGGTCCTATATCAGCACTTTTGTAATACTTGTCATTGTCCAATCAGATCTGAGCACCTGAACTAACTTTACTCTTCAAAACACAATGCCATAGAAGAACCATTTTGGGCAGAATGGTTCCATAAAGACGACCTGAATATTCTTTCAGTTTCACCAAAGACTATAGAAGTAAGAAAGAAATAGTTTTATAAGAACCTTATATTAGGGAATTTCTTAGGGAAACCAAAATTGCATCATTTGAAGAATCTTTTTTTATAGCACATTTTTGTTTAAAGGCTAAAATACACTACAAGACTTTTACTCAGACTTTGCCCAGATTTTCAGTCTGGAATCGTTGCAGAAAGTCTGTGCCAGTCTGCAGATTTGATCAGTGTGTTTCTATCTGAGAGTCTGCAAGTGTGTGATGTCTAGTTAAAAAAAAATCTGTTAAGATTTTAAAAGTCTTGTAGTGTATTCCAGCCATAAATGAGTTTATATTTCCCTCAGAGTAGTCTTTCTGCTCAAGCTTCCTGTTTCAGATAGCCTACTTCTTTTGACAGTAAACCTAAATTGATATTCTTGGTAGTGTTTAATATTTCTTCTATACAAAAAAGTTTAATTTGATTGTTATTTTATTCTTCCTCCACATCACTTTATATATGAACTAAAACTGACCAGGTAACGTTATATATTATTGTGTTACTAAAACAATAAAGTTTCCTGTAGAACATCTAATGAAAACAACAGAGACGCCCCCTATCACTTTTTGCTGTGCCAGTTGAGCTGTCCGTTAAAGCGTTGCGACTGGTGAGAACAGCTTCTAACCGGTTCTTTATTTCACGGGAAAGTGGGACACATGCTGAGAAAAGTACACGTGCTCGTGCTCTGGCCACAAATGTACAACCTAACTTGGATGCAGATAAAGTTTTTATGTTGAACCTTTCTCCAGAGTCATTTAGAGTGCGCGCCTCCTGTCGTCACCCCTCACTAGTAGCCTACATACAGTGGCCAACGCACGCTTCTCAGAAGGTGAGTTTCCCACAACAAAATCCTACTTAATATAAGAATATATATTCTTTAAAGTGGAAATTAACCGAGTAATGTAATGCATTACTACTTGTTTTTGTCAAAGTAAAGCTGCGTTGAAGAGAAACTTCACCAGCGCGCAAGAAAACGAGGCAGCCGCGCGCGCTCCGGGATGAAACACACATAAATATTTATGTAACCTCTTCGTCTTACAAATCGATGGCCGAATGTGAAGAGAAAGGGTGATAGAAAGGCAGTGAGGTGTGGTTTCCTAAAACAAGGCTGCCGATGAGCGAATTAGAAGGAGCGAGGGCGGTTAGCGCGGAGGGGAGTGATTGTTTTTTTTTAAATAATAAATCAGGTCATTGCGTTTTTTGAGGTCCAGATTTTAGGTCAAAATACATGAATATGAAACGAACGTGCGCAGTTTTGCTGCATTAATTGTAAAAAAATTTGCAGTATCCTAATGCCGCATGTGACAAATGCATTTTTAAAACTTAAAATATTCCATGTAGTCTTTATGACTTATGTATGTAATGCATAACAAATAATTATGCTAAACAATGCTGTTTAAAATAGTATACATAGAGATTTAACACGTTAAACTGCAAAACTTTAAAGTAATCTGCAATAATATTAACCTATAATATTTAATGTTGTAGATGATAATGTCAGCAACCATGCCACTAGAGGTTGTTACAAATGCATATAAATTGCTATATATTTAAGTGCATTAAAACGTTAATGAAGCCACCGTGCAGGACTCTGCAGTCACTGCTTGATATGTAATGTCAACTATCCATTTATTACACCTACTGTACTTTTTTCTCTCTCTGTCTTTTAGCAGTTCTCTGTGTTAAGTCAGTGCTGAGAATGGTTGCTGTAAAGGGTGAGGGTGCTTTAGATGGTGGATGGGGGTGGATCATCGTTTTGGCCTCTTTTATGGCCCAGTTGCTGTCTTTTGGATCGCCCCAGTCTGTCGGGGTGCTGTACCCTGAGTGGCTGATCGCCCTTCAGGAAGGAAAAGGCATGACAGCTTGGGTCGGATCCATGGTGTCTGGGGTGGCTCTCATCACCAGTGAGTACTCATTATTTATGTGTGTGAATGTGTGAGAAAAAGCAGAATCAGGTGGCTACAAACTACTTTTGCGCTTATGTAATGCACTTTGTGAACATGAAATATGTCTGCGTAATCATACACACCCATAAATGAGTGCTTGACATTTTGAAAGAGCTAGACAGTTTATAAATAGACCAAAGGAGAGATTGCAAACAATACTCTTCTTAATCTAAATTATATTAGTATCGTTTTTCAGTAAAATCCTTACAAATGTGTGACTTAAAAAATATTTTAAAGATAATACAATTTTGTTAATTTTTTCAATTAAAAATATCTAATTCTAATTTATATAGTGTTTATTTTAATTTATTGTAAACAAGACAAAACACAAATAAATCATTAATGAGTAAATGTATAGGTTATCGTACTGTTCCGTATTATGGCCAGACATTTATATCTGTCCTAACGCATCCAATTCAACATAAAAATCACACAAACCGCAACATATTGTTGTTTATTCACATTACAAGCTGCTGACTTAGTGCTCTAATACCATCTTAAGATTGTGCTGAGAGATAGCGAGAGACATTATCTGCTTGTTTATATTAGTCACTCCCTGCTTTCTGCTTTGCATATAGTTACATTTCAAAGCATCTTATTTGCTTACATGAGGAAAAACAGCATAACTTTGTGTACTGGAAACAAGAAAGATTGCTCAAAGGAGCTAAAGGTTCGCTCAGGCTAAGTGTATATACGTTTGAGTATGTTTTGGAGGTGTCAGGTTATGTTTACAGACATAACTTTGACCGGTCTATCGTCACGCAAGGGAAAGTCATGACTGGACAGAAATGTCAGTGTTATGGTTGTGTGTGAGAGTGCGTGTGTTTGTGTGTGTGCCCTATTCACACTGTTGCTGACGCAGAGAAGGGATTTAGAGGGGAGGGGAAGGAGTTATTGGGAGTCTGACTTATGGAAACACATGAAATCTTATTCAGCAATGTGTTGTGGGAGAAGTCTGATGTGCTTCAACTTCTGATCATATGGCCCCTTAAGATACCATTGGATATGTATTATTATTCTATACATGCTGCAAAACTCTCGTATAATCAAGTATAATGTAAAAAAAATGTAATTTTACAGAATTTTACTTTTTGACAGATTTATGTCTCTGATTTGACAGAGAAAAGACTTCAAATTTTAAAAAACAAAACGTAATTTTACATTTTAATTCTTCAAAAGTTTTTTTATACTGGCGCCACAGCTGCCGTAAAATATTTAGTTTTGCAGTTTATTTTTTAAACAAGGTACAAATTCTACAAATTCACAAGAAAAACATGTAATTTTACGTGAAAAAAATGTGCTTTATGTTTTTTACTGGCACCCCAGCTCCTAGAAATTACAGTTTTTAACAAGATTTTTTAACAGCGTACCAATAAAAATATAAACACCCTTGAAAACAAGTAAAATTTACTTAGGAAGCAAATATGCATAATCATTTTCAGAAATATATATCCTTAATTGAGCATAATCCTCAGTAAATGTAATTTTTATTCCATGTCATGGCCGACGCGTTTTAAATTAAGCTCTACTTTGGAAAAATGTCAGTTAAGTGTTCATCATCTTCCTATTGGTTAGTCTTAGGTGTGTTTGAGGGCATTTGGCCGTAAAGTTATGCGGTGTGAACTATCGCATACCGGTTAGTAGGCCTTGCTGTCAAATTATTATGATCTCGGATGGCACAACCACACGACCCATCTGTCTGGCTATGAGTCTTTTAGTTCATTTTGTTCTCAGCAGATGCTCTCCAGAAACTTTATCCGTATTAGGATTGTCTCACGGTTGTGTATTACAAGATACAGTGGCTATTTTTAAAGCAGTATTTAGTGCCAGAACCTTAAATTACACATGGTATGCACATTAATAGGACATTCAACTCATCAAGTCATCAAGTGTGCTATTTGTATCCTTTGACTTAAATATGTGCTTTATGTCACACAAACACATAATGTTCTCCATTGAAGTGCAGCTGTGTCTATTTTATATCTGTAAACCGCCCCCACCAACACTCCATCCAATAATAGCAGATTCATGTTAGTGGTGTTTAAATGTCTTTACAATTATTTCTTACATAATGAATTTTAGGATCAAGTACATCATACAATGGAAAAATACTGATACTTCATATTTATGTTTTAAATGTTCAACGCTTGTTTGTCACTTTGATGCGAGTCTCTAAGAACACAATGTTTATGTATGATGCAGAAGCGCCAAAAGTGATTTATTGGCAAAAATGTGCATTTGTGTTGGCTATGCATGATGTCTTAACTATAAAAACTGAAAACAGTCTAGTAACAGTGCAAAATAAATGACTTGCCAGAAAATAAGTCAGATAATTTGATAAAATAAACTGAAGACGGTAGCGTTCAATGACAGATGAAGATTATTCCGTCAGGGGCAGGCAAGGACATCTTTTGTTTGGCTTCACTTTGGTGTGAAAATTAGTTTAATTGTAGTTTTCCCTTTATTTTTCTGGACTATTAAAATGTTTCTGTGTCTCTCTCTGTGCAGGTCCAGTGTGTAGTGCCTGTGTGGAAAATTTCGGTGCCCGGCCGGTAGCCGTGTTCAGTGGTGTAATGGTGGCGGGGGGTTTGATGTTGAGTGCATTTGCCCCAAATGTCTCTTTCCTCATCTTCTCCTATGGCATTGTTGTCGGTAGGAAACTTTTTCTCGAATATGTCTGTTTTTGTGACCTTCAAATCATCATGCATGTTTAGAAATGTCACGTATTGTTGTTTTTGTGTATGTCTGTAAGTTTGTGCCAAGTAAGTTGTGTAATGCAACAGTTTGTTTTTGAGCGAGTTGCTATTAATTCTCGTGGCTGATGGCTAGACAACATTCACTGACAGCTTAGAATTTGAAACTGTGAAACGATCATTGTTTCCAGTGCAGGCCCTGGTTATACACACCAACAAAACCCATGCAATGCAAAACATCAGCCTAACAGTTTACTCATGCATAAGTGTTTTCATTGTTTTTGTGAAGTACCCTCACCTCCTTTTTCCTCCTGTCCTTGATATTATAGTGCAGTTGTGCATTTTTCGCTTTTGTTATTCTATTCATACTAATGTTAAGATTGTCTAGTTTCACAGCATACATTTCTTACATTTGTGTTTGTATTTAAGGTATGGGGTGTGGACTTGTCTATGCTGCCACATTGACCATAACCTGCCAGTATTTTGAGAAGAGGCGTGGCCTAGCTTTGGGCCTCGTCACCACAGGTGTGACACTATATCTTTCTAACTATATTAACTCCACTGAATAAATGTGAATATCTGGAAATGCAAATAGTTTTTTGCATTATGCATTACCGTTTTTTGTCTTAATGGAGAAATGTTCAACGGTCATTCTGTACATCTGTCTCAGGTTCAAGTGTGGGCGGATTCATTTATGCTACAGTCCAGAATGAGCTCATCGACTTGTTCGGATTGGAAGGCTGCCTGCTTATCATCGGGGCGTTGGCGCTCAACCTGATGGCATGCGCTTGCCCTATGCGACCTTTGAACCTGCCTGGTTACTATTTGAAACAAAAAGCTGCTCTACAGCGTACAGAGGAACCGCTCTACACCAAGCCTACTGCCATTATCATCGACTTGGGCAACATCAAAACCACACCCGATAACACAACGGCCATGAAGCTGTTGATCCCCATGGAACCAAAGGTCCTGCAAAACACCGAGGGCAACACCAGTGGTGGGCTGCTGTCCTGTTCAATAGTAGCACGAGTCGTTAAAAAATGGATGCGGCCCTACGGAAAGTACCTGTGCGAGACTGTAGAGCTCCTTCAGGACCGTGTCTTTGTGTCTTTCTGCATTGCCATGTTCCTGTTTAGCTTAGGGGCCTTTCCACCTGTTCTCTTTATGGAGGACGTCGCCCAGAGCGAGGGCCTTATTGACGGTATTGCACTTATACCCCTCGTCTCCATTGTTGCCTTGACAACGGGCATCGGTAAGCTGTTGCTGGGTGTCTTGGCTGACATGCGATGGGTGAACAGTCTGTTCCTGTACACCCTCACACTGATGGGCGCAGGCGTGGCTTTGCTGCTCATCCCTTTGTCTAAAAGCTACCTTGGACTGCAAGTGCTGTCGGCCGTGGTTGGGTTTTTCTCAGGGAATTGGTCTCTCACATCTTACATCACTACTAAGATCGTGGGCATTGAGAGACTCAGTCAGGCTCATGGCATTCTCATGTGTTTTGCGGGGTTTGGAATCATGCTCGGACCACCTGTCGTAGGTAAGACTAGCCCAACACATTTCTGATCAACAATATAGGACAAATCATAAAAACAGAGAGTTGTCATATACAATATTTCTTACTGCTTGTTTTTTCTTACAGGTTGGTTGTTTGACTTGACTCAATCATACGACTTGGCATTCTACTGCAGTGGCACTTGCGTCGTCGTGTCTAGCTTGTTTTTGTTTCTGGCCACTCTGCCTTGCTGGAACAAGATGAGGGAGAAGGAAATTTCCCCAGCAGAGGAGGATGTCAACAATTCACAACAACATCACACTTCTGAATGTGACAAAGTAGCCTCTGTGGCTTAAACAGTACAGTATTTCACTAAAACTGACCCTTGCCTTAACATTTTCAAGAATATGTACGGTCAAGCTCTGCTTAAAGCTTTTCCCCTGGCTTCCAATTCATACTAGTTTTCTTGGATTCACCGCATGCCAGGGGACTCTTCATAGTTTAGTAAGTCTTGAAGACCGACAGTTTTGTTCTACAAAGCCTGTCATTTTTTGAAAGGGTACAGTATACTTTTGTTAGATGCCTATAAAGTCTGCCTCATTTTTGAGGCTATACATGTATGCAATACCTTTAGCAGAAAATATTTTCTAATAGTTTATTTAGTAGATTGTTTACTGACACGGATGCTCTTTAGGCCTTTGATTTACTCTCTGAGCACATGAACTCCAATAACCTGTGACATACACAAGCTTCCATAAAGAACAACTGGTGTGGAGAATCCTGGAATGTTTGAATGAATGTTTTTCACTGCACGCACCTAGAACCAAAGATTTCCTTCGTAATTCCTGGTAATGGTGAGAAGGACTTGAAGCAATGCATTTAATGCATCAAAGAATGCAAATTATTTTTCTTGTAACCTCTTTTTCACGCACAAGTCCAAACCGGACGGATATGTTTTTCCAAGTTCGCAACCAACTTCATTTACCTGGCAATGAAAAGGCCTTACTTTTAAACATAATCATCAGTTTTATTTATATTAGTTTTATTTTATTAAAGCAATCATTATTTCTGTATCTCTTAACTGTTTGTAGTTTAAACAAGTTTTCTTTAATACAAGAATATGAGGAAGAGAAAGAAGAGTTAGATACTTTGACTGCAATATACTGTGTGTTGTGTCTTGTAATACAATCTATTTTTGACAGGCTGGTCCCTGACAGCACTATCTTTTATTATTTGAAATGTCAGTGTTATTATTTTATATGTTAGTATTTGTCTGTCTTTTATTATGTGTAAACATATTAAAAGTAATGTCGTGTAAGGGCCACTAACCTTTTTTCTTTGACCAAAAAAAATCATTATGAAGTTTTGTCAAGCAGCATGATAACAGTTTTTACTTTATTCTCGCTAGCTGACGTGACTGTACTTTTTTAACAACTATTTTGTAAAGTACTGTTTGTTCATTTTTAAGTATGAATATAAAGAATTATTACTATGATCCACAATTCATCTTAATCTTTATTTTTTTTACTTGGCGCTCTGTCTGTAAGGAGGAATATCCACCTGTTTCAAACTTTAAAGCTGTGTAGTGTGTTCAGTAAGTATTCGCTAGAATACAATCACTTTGAGCATTTGTTTTACAGATTACACACACATGTATCAAATGCCTTATCATGAGTCAGGACACACAAACCAGTTTGCTACCAATAGTGTTACATTATCTTGAGGTCTTGAAATGGTTTCTAAGGTCAGTTAAGTGCCCTTATTAAAAGTGTTGGAGAAAGACATCACTTAAACATATTGGCAAACAGTTGCAATAAACATGTTGTGGAAGGTGATGTAAGAGCACCACTGATGACAGGTTCAGTCTGGAGCAGTGGAAAAACAACATGAAGACACAGATAGAGGGAGAGAGAAAGAGAAGAGAGAGAGAGAGAGAGAGAGAGAAAGAACGATGGGGGGATGCCCCTATTTTTAATGACTTAGCTGACCGTCTGGTTGTTCGGTAAACAAACCTATTAATGGTGCAATAATATTAATACTCTGCCCTCTGGCTTTCAAACTCTCTGGCACACACACACATGCAAGCAAAAATAGTATCCCCTTCCTATAACATACTCACACAAAACCTTGAAGTTCTGAAAGTATTTTGGTTGGTATAAGGATATGGTGCTGAAATTTGTACGCTGAATTTTAATATATTTTACATGAATGTTCACAGACCTGTTATCTCAGCCCTCAGTCTGGTGTTTAATCTCCTTTTTTAGTCTTTTAGTATTTGAATACATTAACGCTAAAAGGATAGTCCACCCAAAAATGGAAGTTATGTCATGAATTGCTCATCCAAGTTGTTCCAAACCTGTATCAATTTCTTTGTTTGGTTATGCGAAGAAGATATTTGGAATAATTTAGGAAAACAAACCTTTCTCTGGCACCTTTGATGACCCAGAAATCGAAGGTGCTAAAATTCTTCTAAATATCGTTCTTTGTGTTTAATAGAACTAAGACATTTATACAGGTTTGGAAATACTTCAGGGTGAGTGATTTCTGACAGAATTTTGATCTTTGGGGGAACTATCGCACTAGACTAAAACTTAGTTAGGTAAACTAAATCCTATTGAGCTTTGTTAAAAGGCTCCCTCTTTTGGATGAATGTATCAATTCCAGAGTGAAAAATACTTTTTAAAGCACCGATCTTTATGTGTTTACTTTTGAGTTATTTTATTTTTTACAAAATATTGTTTGTACTGCACCTTTAATTGCCATGCTGTTCCTGTAGTGACCAGCAGACGGAGGTAGAACTGAGCAATTGAGTGCTTGAAGGGTTGCATAGGATATGGTCTTGATGATCAGACAGCATGCTTGCCTGTGTTTGAGCGTTATGTGAAGCTCTTGCTATCCAGATGATCTGTGTTTTCCCAGCTTGATTTGAGAATGGTCCAAAAAGCATCTTATGTGCTTCATGTGTATGAGAGCTGACCTTTGGTACAGAGGAGTAACATGGTCTAAGAAATTTGTTTACATTTTTTAGTGTCCAAGTCATTTAATTTCACATCATTACTGTCACGAATCAGTGACAGTTTATATAACATTGTATTTAAAGAAAGGAAATATTTATATCTGTCATATGTATTTATAATTTATTTAAAAAAATTGTATACAGGTTTTTCCGCTGTCTAATGTTTATTTTTGTTGAGCAGAAACCCGCATTTCCTTTAGCACTTACTATGTACTACTACTGTAGATTTGTGTGTGTATAGAGAAGACACCGCAAAATCTGTGAGAGTTTTTGAGATCTGTGATTATTTTAGGATATTTCTTACTTTTAGGCTTGGTATTTAAACAGGAATGTGTGTACTGTATATGGACAGATATCAAACCAAAAAAGTTGAAGTTGAGTCTTACCTTTTTCCATATCTGAATCGTTTATAGCACCATAGCAGATATGTCCACACCTTCCAATGTGATTGTTAAAAACATTTTTACATGTAAGCACCTAGAATGACTTCCAAGGGCACTATTTTTTGTACGTTTTCAGTAAAGCATTTTTGTTCGTAACAGTAAGTAACAGAAATAGAATGGCATTGTATTGATATCCTGATCAATTCCTCAGGTGTCATTTTGTTGTTAGGTAAGATGCTGTTACTCACCAGCAGGATGGCTGCTAATAGGACGGTGTGCTTTCAGCTAGTTGTAAGAATGTCATTTTCCTACAGTTCCAAAATGATCAGTCACATGATATTCATGGCTGAGGTGATTGGCCCATAAATGTTTCTCTAAACTGAGGGCCTGTCCACACAAACACGGGTATTTTAAACCGCAGCTTTTCATTGCGGTTTGGCCTTTCGTCCACACCCAAACGCAGTACACGGTCACTGAAAACAAACTTTTTTTAAATCTCGGAGCAGGGAGAAGATTTTTAGAAACTGACGTTGTAATGAGTGCTGCTATCTCCTTTGTTTGACGTCAGATTCAAGGCTTCTGATTGGCCAACATGGCTTTAGGCTTAGTGTTATATCGCCACCTGTTGGTTTGGCATGCTTTTGACAGCGCTTTATAGCGTGTTTTTGTGTTTTCGTGTGGGCACGTTTTTTTTTTAAACGAAGAAGGAAACTCTCAGTTTATAAAAATACTAGTGTACGTATGGACTAGACCTGAGGCTTAATAAATAATACCCTGTATGTCTTATAGCATAGTTTAACTGCTTGAAATCAAAAGATGGTGAAAAACTATTATTAAATATTAACAAAAAGCTAAATAAATGGTCAAATCTGTTAACATATGAAATGAAATACATAAAAACTGTTCCAGGAAAAAGCAATAGGCAACAGGTGCACGATATAGGGAAACTTTATGGTATAAGACAGATTAACCAATGCAGAAAGAAAATTCATATTAAACTCATCTATCTTCTCTTCCTCTAAAGCTCTCCCTGTACATTTCTGCATTTCCCTCGTACAATATTTGGTATGATCCAAATTGTCCATAAAATAGATTTATTGATGCACTGTACTGTACTGTACACGCCACATACATAAGGATAACACAAGCAGTTTAGATAAGTGTAAACATTTAAGATTTTTCACAAAACCTATGGATATTTAACACATAAATATATGACACATGGACAGTTATTCAATTCAAGCATTATATCCATTATAAGAGGTTTCAACAATAAAAATGCATTACCTTGACTGCATTCAGATAATAATGTAGTTGTGTGTACACATGCCTTGTGTGTTATTAGGCTAAATGGCATTATGACCCATCAAAACAGTAATCATGAACAAAAAGAGGAATTTTCAAAATTCTGTCAAATTGTGTTCTTAACACTTTGTGATGTGAATGCCGTAATGAAGTGCAGTTGGTCCTAACATTGGGACAACATGTCAAAATAAATTGATGCATTGTACCAGAACCCATTTCCGTATCATACAACAGTATTACTCTCATCAGTCATGGTGTCTTGTGACGGACAAATGAGTTATATGGCAAAACAACAAATATGAAACGATATCAGTTTTGGAAAAGTATTGGAAAATTGTTTCTCTTGTTCCAAATCCTTCAGTGTTCTCCTTTATCATAGTACAACGAGTCACATCAGAAGGAAGAGCTCAAAACATGATATTATTGTCAGTTTGTCTTTCACAGATTGACAATATAAGATGATTTAGATTTTAGCTTGCATTAGGGTTAGCAATATGACTTGCTAGCTGCGATTTCAAAGGCATTTGTAGATTTTGTACACAGTCAGTACCTCCAAACTTGAATTAGCTTTGTGCCTCAAGGATAGAGAGACGATATTTCACATTCAAGTGTGTTTCCTTTCCACCAATTCATGTGTTATAGTTCTCAACTTCTCATTGTACATGACTTCAAAAATTGCATCAGAAAAGGAAACACAGATTTATATTCTGCTTTCTAAAATTTTGCAGTCAACTCTAAAAGATTCATTACCACTGTGCATTTTTCGACTCCATGTTTTCATTCCATCCATGAACGAGTTTGTGTTGGGCTGGCATCTGTCTTAAAGGGACAGTTCACCCAAACAATTCTGCCATCATTCACTCACCCTCGAGTTTTTCCAAACATGTACGGTATATGCAATCTGTATATGACCACCATAGGCAAAATTGCTTTATCAATATATTTGTTCTGTTGAACACATGTATGTAGGAAAGCAAACAGTTTTGGGGCACTTTTGACTATCATTGGAATTTTTCCTACTATGGTTGTCCATGATGGCCAAGAACTGTTTGGTTACAAGCATTCTTCCAAATATCATTCTCTGAATTCATTGGAAAAAATAAATTGACACAGATTTGTTAGTAAATGATGACAGAATTTTCGTGTTTGATTGAACTGTTCTTTAAAGAGGTTTACAACTGTTCCAGGCAGCAACATCACCAACCAAACCTATTTACAACTGTTTATTGTCCATTCAAAACTTGAACATCAGCCCTGTTACGCAGAATTATTTCTATAGCTTAGTCTAATAGATGTCCGTGAGACATCTGTGTTTATAGTAGACATCGGAAAGTGTTCATAGCTGTCCTCGAGAGGTTGGAAATGGCAGTGCAGCACCACCGAGGCTACGTCCTTCCGGAAGTTGCTGTTGAGAAATCCATAGACGATGGGGTTGATGCAGGTGGAGCTCATGGCCAGTAAGTGGCAGAGTGAAAACAACAGGTCGTGATGACACACAGGAAGTGCTTCGTGATGCCAGTCGGCCACCGCGTTGAAGGCGTTTAACGGCAGCCAGCACACAGCAAAAGCAGCCACCAGGGAGACAAGCATGATGTTTATACGTTTGTTGTGCATGACACGCCTTTGTTCGTCACAGCGATTGCGGCTGCACTGGTGCTCCAGCATGCGCTGCCTGCTGCGCAGTCGCAGGAAGATGCGCAGGTAGCAGAGTAGAATGAGAAGCAGGGGGCAACAGTACTGAAACAGTAGCATGCCAGTGGTGTAGAGCAGTTTTTGCTGCTGAGAGGGCCAAACTTCCAGACAGACCTGCAGGTGGCGGAACGGAGCGGGAAGCAGGCTGTACGGCTCGCTGCTGAGCAAATAGTATGCCAGCAAAGGAAATGCCATCACGCAGGCCAACAACCACACAGTCAGGACGGCCACATACGCCTGCGGAGCGCTCGGCTTCCAGCCGGATGGATGCAGGATGAGCTGGTGCCTTTCGACAGCGATCAGAACCAAAGACAGAACCGAAACGGTCACCGACACACACTGCACAAACGGTATTAGGCGACACAGCAGGGCGCCAAATATCCAGTGATCCATTAATGTGTAGACCGCAGTAAACGGAAGGCAGAACACGCACACCAGGATGTCGGAAGCGGAGAGGTTGGCGATGAGGATGCTGGTGACATTAGGAGGCTCCCTCTGGTGCGTAATGATGCAAATGAGGAGGATGTTACCAAGCAACCCTAGAATTAGCACCACACAGTATAAAAGCACTATCATAAGCGTCATGCCTCCTGAATGCCAGCAGGAGGCGTCGAGCAGGAACAAGCTGCTGTTGCTTTGATTGAGGCTGAGGGTGGAGTTAAAGAGTGCCTGCCACCACGGCATGTCAAAGAGAGCCGACGGCATCGGCATCCTCAGGGTAGCCGCAGACTGCAGAGCATCTTGGGAAACTGAAAATAACAAGGTAGATCCAAATCAGACATAATTGCACATCCCTAAGACACGCAGCATGCATGTCACCAATAAGACACTATAGTGACTGTGGTATTTTGATTATTTAAAGTATTTTTAGTGCATATAATAACAACAGGTAGCCTTGCGGTAGACGGCACTTGGGGGTAATTCGTTCTTTAGGAAACATTTGGGGGTACTGCAAATGGTCTTCTAATGATCTTATAAAAAAGAGTTCTATTTGAATTCAAGGACTGTTACTAAGCATAATTATATGTTTCCATCATAAATAATGAGAGACTTGTGTAAGAGAGAGAGTTCAGACTTTTGATCAAAAACTAGCTCTCTTTGTTATTTGGTGTTTGCAACAGTTTGGAATAATAGTGAAGAGAATAAAAGAAATGTGTGGGAGTAATAACACTGTAACCCTGCCGAGGGGTTTGATGCACGGTCCGTTTATAGATGTTCCTTTGAGGGTGGCCATTGATCAGGGCCTACAATGGCTTATAATGAGAACGGAATCAGTCTCAAGTCAACCAGTTATCCATACTGAAGTGTTCATTAATGTGGCAGACTTGGAGACCAGTCTCATATTGATTCAAGTGTTCCTTATGGATAATCCATACATGCACCTCAGGACTATTCTTGTCTCAGTTTCATTTTATAAGTCTGTGACTGTCAAAGCCTTTCTCATTCCATATTAATCAAGGTGTTGATAGGGAACGGTTAAAAAGGAAACTCGTCAAGGATTCTTTCTTTGATGTGCGAGTCATCACAGGATTTTTCCCTGAAAGGGATTCCGTTTTCTTACCGCTAGCAACAGCGGAGAAACTGTGAAAGAAATGATTGTTCCTTTAGTTCATTAGCGGTGCAAAGGTCATGATTCCTGGCGAACACACATATGGATAAATTGTATAGCTTGAACGCATGTTGCTAAGGATAAGCATCTGCCTAACGCATAAATGTAAAATGATTTTTTAAGCAATATAACATCTTCAGATCTGAAATATTTATTTGGCTTTAATTGTCTTTGTGAGGGCAATCTCTACACAATTATTTTGAAGGGCCTTATATAATAATGGAATATTATATTATTATATATAATAATGGCCATACAAATGTATTCATTAAAAACTCACGAGAATCGTGTGTAATATGTAACGTTATGCTGTCTGCTCCTGGGCCACATCTATAGCTTTAAACCTAAGCTTATATTTAAAGGTCCATTGTCTGAAATCTAACATCATCCTTTCTGTTCCACAGAAGACAGGTGGGTTTGAAACTTATGGTGAGTTAATGATTGCAGAACTATGCCTTCACATCTGCAACATGCTAAAACAAAGAGCCAGGCTATATAGGTTCAAGTCTAAATATAGCTTGGTTTTGTCACATTTATGTGTCTGTTTGTGTGGAAAACAGATAGGGGAGAAAGAGCCATATCTAACATGCTTCACACCTGACATCTTTTCCTTTAATATCGTCAAATCTTTTTCTTCACCTGTAATAGGACTCAGAAGGGCAGAAGATCATATTAACCTGCTGTTCTCTCACTCTCTTTCCATCTTTCTGTCTCTCCTTTTTGTTATCCTCCTCCAAATCTCATATTTTCTTTCTCGCAAGTGCGGATTTAGCCCTAGGCAAGATACATGTCACATTGACCAAACCATAAAAAAATCTCTAGATTCCAGTTGATAGAAATCTCACTGCAGCCCGGGAGTTTGTGGGGTTGTACATTGTTTACCTTTTCTCATAACTAAATTTCACGTTCGAAAGGATCACTGATACTGATGTTATTGGATGCACAGTATGTGATTTGATTCAGATACAAAAGAACCCGAAAGAAATAAATGTTTTCTTTTTTATCTTAATCTAATACATGAAAGGCTTAAAATGTCACTATTTAGCTTCTGCCTCCACTTATACAGACTGAGAATGTGTATGTGTGTGTGTGCAAGTGTGAAATTGTCTGTGTGTCTTCATTTCATGGCAACACCAAATGGCTTCAGTCAATGTCAACAAGTCCATCAGCAGACTGTATGTCACTACAAGCTTTTTCAGTCTGTTTGGACTGGAGTAGTAACATGTGCATGTGCATATAATGCCTTGTCTATTTAAGGTTGCAATGTGATCATAGCAATTGTCAAGCAAGAGCATTTTAAATACTGAAAAGATTTAACTACATAATCGACCTGTGAGTTGTACGAACATTCTTGGTCACAATGAGTCAAACTTCACCGAATTAGGATAATTATGATAATAAACCTAAAAGAAAATTGCAGTCATTTAAAATCTGTGCAACAAAGTTTCTTGTTAGAAGATCCAACATGGTGCTACACATATATAATGTATTATTTTATAATATACAAATTGAGCATCTACGTATAGAATACATTGGTTAACGGTGTATCTGTGTGTGTTTGTGGCATTTCTAGAACTCACCTGTATCTTCTATAGCAAATTGTTCTTCGACAGCCGGGAAAAGATTCAGTCAACTTCAGGTGTTCAGCTGCAACATGCATATGTTTCTCTGTCTGTATTTCTATTCATTTGATGTTATTTTCTATTCTGTTCCTTTCATCTGAATCCACATCCTTGCAATGTGCTGCCTCTGTAGTCAATGTTCTGCTGGGCTTCACTCAGCTGTTTAAGTGTGCTGTGTGTCATTCGCTGTTTTACTGCCCTCGTGTGGCAGGAAACATGTGCTGCATTGTCTTTAAAAAGTGTTTTATCTCTCTTTTTTTAATATTTATTGTAACATCTGCTGGGCTTCATTCTGCCTTGGTGTTTCACTCTATTTTCTAAGCTTATAACCTTTTTGTTTTGAAATTATGTATTAATGTGGCAGGATGATGCACTAGAACCGACTAAAACTGATAACTCTCTGTGGCATGTTTTACCTTCATAAATATAAAGATTCTAAGCTCGATTTTGGGCTTTGTTATGTAGAGATATTCTATGACTTTTGCTACAAGTATATTCTATGACATTAAAATGTATGTTTACATTCTAAGGGTTACCTCCTGATAAACTCTTTAAGATGATATAGTTCCTTAGTTTTTAATCATTTGATTAATTGATGTTTAATTAATAAATATTTTGGCTAATTAATTAATATAATTTATCCCACTCTCAATAAAATCAACTCTTTCACTCACCATTGTACTGCCTTCTTGTGGCAGGAAAGATGCACCACAATAATTTATGTGTTATTTTTAATAAATGCACAACTAAACACAAATGCATGCTCATGTATGTTTATTTGAACAAAGTAGCTAAGATACTGGAGAGAGAGATTTATTTACGCCAAAACATTTTTAGGACGTTATTAGGACAGCTGAGTGTCCTTAATCATCTGCAATGAAGTCAGTCACGCCAACGTGGTTATACTCATGTTCCTGGTTGCTCCCATCGAGATATCTGTTCAGACACACACAGCAAGTTTTTGTATTTATGATATATCCACTATTTTATGTGATGTTTAATAATATCTTATATCTATATATTTTCTTAACCCTTTTTATTGCCAAACGTCTAATTTAAGTACTAATTTGCATGATAATTTTCGCATTTTGAGCGGTAATATACATTAAGGTAATTACATTAAAACTGTGGGCACCTTTACATTTTCAGATTAAGATGTTTATCAGACGCTACAATTCCATTTACTCACCCTCCAAAATGCTCAGCATACCATTTTTCCCAGTCGCCTAAATTGTCAAAGCTGTACAGACACAAATGTTTTGGCAGATTTAAAAGTTTGTTTGTGATTCTCCATGTTTGGAAACTAAATCTATACATTTTATGTTTAAATTATTTTGGAAAAAGGTTTTCTAAGAGCATTTTATTGTCTTTTGACGAAATTAGACAGCACAGAAAGGCACTTTTTGATTTGAAATAATATTCAAATGATTTGTTTTGAAATCGAAGTATTGCTAAAATAAAAATAAATAAATTAAGTTTGTTACATAGACTCTGTGACCAAACAAGGAGATTATACATTTCATTCAATCATTCAATCATACATACACACATTGTTATATTTAAACTAAAATACAGTAGTCATTATGTTTTTACTATGAGACACTCCTAGTCCCCATGACCACTTCAGGTTAATATATTATTCTCCAAAAGCAATATGAACAAGACCGTTATATGGTAGTTCTTTGGTTTACAAGTAAATACACCACCATTCTCCAAAAATGGCCAAATGTTTAAGAGGTTTCTTTTATAAGGACTTTTGATTTATACTTTAAACTTTATAAAATAAGTACTGTGCAAAATGAAGCATGACAAAATGTGCAAGAAGGTGTATAGTGCTAATATACCTTGGGCAACATAGGGTCCCAATAGTGGAACATACACAACGTTCAGTGTCTGTGCTCCACTCAGTGTAAATCTTATGGGAATTTCCTTCCCTGTCATAACAATCTGAAAAATCAACAGAAGTGAGTTTTAAATATTTAATTTAAATTTTATAAATTATTAATAGTCCCACTTTATATAAGATGTATTCAACTATGTATTTACATAAGAAAAATGTATGCAATCAATGTAACTATTGTGTAATGTGTACATGTTGTTAAATCTGTCAATTAAATCTGACCCTAGTATGACCCTAAACTGACTCAAAACGCATATGTAAAAATTGATTATCCTAGTCATCAGAAGGATAGACGGACACACACATATTTTTCACCTGGGGCATTTGTGGTACCATCATTGGGCACATCAAGGGAGCAGCTGTTACAATATACCACTACCATCAACAACACTAACAGTCTGAGCTGAAAGACATAACAAGACATTAACAGATGGATTTGACATGAAATTTGTCAATATGTCATTACATGATGTTTCAATGTAAAACAGTTCCACAAAATCAATAAAATTGCATGTTTTATTGTACAAACATGTGTAATTCTAAAGAAAGATTATGATTATTTTTTCCTACACAGTTTCACTTTCTACATACAGTATATAACATAACAGACATACGTAAATATGTTTTGTAACATTTAAAAGAAAACATTGTTTTACCATATTGCATTAAAATTTAAGATAAGCAGTAAAACTGTACACTACCATTTTGAGCTGAGATGTGGTGAGCAATTAGTGCTTTAGGATCTTCCAACACCTCTCTCTCTCTCTCTCTCTCTCTCTCTCTCTCTACATATACTGTATAATCTCCAGCCCCCCATCATCACCACCCCCCCCTTCTATTGTTTGCTGTAAGGGTTTGTTGATATTACGTGTTCTTTACACCTTTATTTTTCTTTGAAGTCATGTGCTATGTGTTAGTATAGAAGTTTGATATGGATCATAAAATAAAGCCTGCTTAAATATCCTGTTGTAGAAACAGCCTAGTTCCTGATAGTTCAAAGTAATGGGGCATCATGTGATAAAGAAAAAATGAGAAGAAAAAAAGAAGCCACAAAAAAATATAATATGGTGCAACTAAATTTTGATTTCATGTTTTACAGGACAAGAAAGAAAAACAAAATGTAGTTTTCCAGGGCCCGTTTCAATAAGGAGGTTCAACCAACTCTAGGTTAAACCTCGGACTTGGAGAGTTGGTTTACTTAGAAATTATAAACTTTAAACTTATTTTAGAACAGCTGATTTGAGTTAGTTCAATTTACTCTGGGTAGGCTTAACCTGGGTTAAGAGCGTGCACCACGACTATAAAAAGGCATCATCAATGGAGCTCCGATATTACGATTCAACATGGCAACGGCACCAAAAAAGCAACATGGCGGCAGAAAGTACTTGAGAGTGAGGCACACTTTCTGCTCTGCAAACAGTGTATTTACCGATGTGCTGAAAATGACTTAAGTATAAATTAATAAATAGATAAATGTACCAATAAACACATAAATGAATCATTAAATGAATGAAAAAACAGAAACAAGACAGAAATAATTAAAAAAAATTGTATGTTCTCACTCGGCATGAGCGCTCTAGCTACGGGAATGGACGTTAGTGTATAGGACACCTGTACGTAAGTTAAGGCTCAAGACTTAACGTCGGTTTCGATGCCTGCTGTGAGCAGATTTGAGTAGGAATGGCTGCACGTCAAAATTAATTGTTTATTACCTTTATCGCTTCATTTCTACATGGATTAATTAATTTCTTAATTCATGCAATTTATACACTTTATTAAGTAATTTCTCATCGTCCATAGAAAATTATGCTCTTATGTAATACGCATAAGGTGGCTGATGTTATTGATGTAAGGATGGATGAGATATATCCTCTTCATATTGAATCCTCTATAAAAGCACATATGACATATAAATCACTGAGATGGTCTCTGTGTGATCGAAATGTGTGCCATGAATGACTATATTAATGAATGGATCAATGAGTTACACCACTTGCGCTTTAAAAGGGGGAGGATATCGAAATAAACTCTGGGTTTTCCAATGAAAACCTGCTCCCGACCAGGTTAGGTTCACAGAGTTACTATGGTTACTGACTTATTATTTATCCCTGACAGTTAATATAGAGTGCTACACAATTTGCAAAAACCTTGGTTTGCTTTAGAAAAATAAAGACAGAAAGAAAGAATAATCTGCATTTGCCTTTCTGTTTTATTTAATATACATTTTATTACATTTTTTTAGATATCTGCAAAGCTTGTAACATAGTACTGTAAATGTCTTTTATCCAGAGAATCTCCCACAGTAATGTGATCAGACTATTCAAAAGCAGTAGCAAAGATTGTTTCGTCTACAATTATATATATATATTTAATTAATGAATCATTTTAATATAAATCCTTGATATAATTGTAAAACAAGATATATTTTAGCCAGTCAGTGTCTAATTTTACAGCTGTTTAATTGTGTTATTTGGACATGCATGGTTTGGTGGGGTCTGAAGCCATCGCAATGGTGTATGAGCAGGTGGTTTTGTCAACAACCAACTGGCATTCGGCAGGTAGTTGAATCGCTGTCGGGATCCTACGCACACACAGAACCGGCAAAAATGAACACAGTAGTTAACAAAATAATATTTTTGTAAACCCAAAGCTATTTTCAAGCATACAGCAGATAAATAAAGTGAACTTACTTGTTACAACAACTAATGCCATAATTTAAGCAGACACAGTTGAAACAGTCAGTTGTGACCCACTCAGAGCCAAAGACATGAGTCGATCCTTTAGAATCAACACAACCTGAATAATACACAAAAATTCAGTGCGTATAGTTAAACCATTATTAGACATTAAACAGACAACTTGTAAATGAAATGGAAATCAAATGCTTTTTCAATTGCATCCCATCCAATAGACTAGACCTAGCCTTCAGTACGGTACCTTCTACTTCTGGTTGGTTCATTTTGTCTTGGAGGGGTAAAACTCCTACGTGAAGTCTCTCGAAGTAGCACTGGGCGCTACAGGAGACCACCACAAAGAAAAGCACACCCACTCTCAGGAAATACAGCTGAGAAGAGTTCATAGTATTTGTGTCAAAACATGAAGCCAAGTAACAATAGAATTAGTCAATTTTAACAATAGTAAAGATAATTATAATAAAAAGCTGTTTATAACTATTCAGAAAAATATCAGTATTGTACCATGTTGAAATATTCGTCTGCAGCAGGTACTGATCAGGATTTAAGTTAATGGTTGAATGGACAATCTCACACCTTTTTATATCAAATGCAGTGTTTATAAAAGAAAGAAACATTGGTTTTGCATGGGGCATTGATAGTGCCAGATATGGCACACCTTTATGCTTTGAACTTGTGTTTGATCATGTCACTTAAAAATGATTTTTCTGTATACTGTAAGTACACATCAGTATTTAACACAACCGGATTCATAAGTACAAAGGCTTTTTGTTACCTCTGCTGGATCATTGTATAAACCTGAGCCAATAGAAAAATAAACATCAGACCAGAGCCAAAGGTTAGACACTTATGCAGAAGTGTTTTTCTCAAGAAAACATTGGTCATATGTCAAAAAACTAAAACTAAACCAACACAACCTTTCAATTGCCACATTGTGTTGGTTTACCACACCTTTTCCAAATTAAAATATTTCAAATTAAACTAAAGTTTTCTTGTGGCTCAGTGGGAAGAGTATGGCGCTGGACTCGTGACCAGAAGGTTGCCGGTTCGATTCTCAGGGCCGGCGGGTAACGACTGAGGTGCCCTTGAGCAAGGCACCTTACCACCCTACTTGCTCCCCGGGCGCTGCAGTGGTAGCTGCCCACTGCTCCTGGTGTAAGTGGGTTTCACCACTTGCTGTGTGTGTTTTCACTACTCTCTGGATGGGTTAAAAGCAGAGGTCACATTTCGGGTATGGGTCACCATATCTGACTAATAGGTCACTTTCACTTCACTTCACTTAACAACGCCAAGGTCATGGGTTTGAGCCCAGCGGATTGCACATGGTCAGAAACAAATGTATAGTACAATGCAATGTTAGTCGCTTTGGATAAAAGCGTCTGACAAATGCGTAAATGTATTATTACAAAGCCAAATGGTTCCAAATAAAATGAAAATATAAATTATGTAATTGTTATAGATATTAAATAAACATTTACAAAAATGATTGACAGTTACGTGGTGGTGTAGCAACGTTTACACAGTATCTGAAGACTATGTGGACAGAGTTTAGAAAAATGTATAATCATCTAGAAGCAGCTTAGAAACACCCTTAGTCTCACAGCTCTGTATATACACAACAGTGGTTAAGGTCCAGAAACAACATGTTGAATTCCATGTAAGGAGACCCGCGGTGTATGTAGAAAGAAATAGCTCATTCTAAGGTAATACAAACATAACGCTTTATTTTGTAAGGTCTTTATACACCTTTGAAGACGTAATTATGTATATTATATTGCATTTCTCTCAATAGATCCTCCAAAAACTACACAGTCTATCTTGCAAAATACTGTACAAAAGTGTTTGTAAACTTTTATTATTCCAGTAAAATAATCCTATGGGTTTATAAACAACTTGATAAGACTTCAAATTACATTAAAATAAAACTGAAAAAGAAACAATGTTATAAATTAAATGTACACATACATATATTAAAAAAAATACACAAATAGTGCTTTGATATATTAATCTTACTAGTAAACAAAATGCAGCACCTCCCTTTTAATAATGGCGTTGACGTTAGTGTTGAACATATCTTTGGTTATTCACAGTAACACTGACGCTATTGTTGGCAAAACACATTTTGACAAATTCTAATTTCTTCCTGAAGTCACATATAAAAAGTTTGCAAGTATTTATAAAAAAGTAAATTGTTAGAATTAGCTAAATCAATAAGAAAAATATTACATCTCTGTTACAAGACCTAGGCACCAAAGGACATACAATCTAAGACTGAGGTATTAGTATAACAACTGAACGCAGATTAGAGTAATATTTATTTATATATTGCTTTCGCTTACAGTATATCTTATACTGCAATAGTTTATGCATTAAAATACTATGTGGTTATTTGATGTTATACGGTTTAATTTCATGAGTCCTGAAATATGCTGTACTAAATACTCCTTTCTTCACCAGTCAAACAAAACTGATATTGAAAAATTTGTCACTCAATTATATTACAATGTAATTAATGACAGGAGTTTCAAAAAGTGAACAAATGCAATAAATAATATTTCCCCGAGAGACAACAGTGAAGGTCTATCGTAAAAGGATCTTCATGAAGGCAGGTTTGGAGAAAGGCCACCCATACTCATTTGGAACGGGTCCGGTCACGTTGCACTCAAAGAAAGAGAAGAGAGGGAACCAGATCCGAGCTCTGCGGCTGTGATAATAGGCTTGTGTGTTCGCCAGCGTGTGGTAGTACAGGAACAGTCTGGTGGTGATGTAGAATGCGATGAAGACGTCTATGGAGTAATGTTCATGTGCCGCCAAGATGAAGAAGATTCCAAACAGATTCAAGACCCAAGACATGGTGTGAATGAAGTTCCAATTACGTGGTGTATCTAAAAAAAGACATCAGTAAATGCACTACATAGGGATACAAAGTGTTTTCTTTTTTTGCTTTTGAGAACTTTTTACTTTAGATTTAACATCAGCTTTTTAGTTCAAGTGTTTGGTTTCTAACTGGCGTTTCAATTTCAATGTTTAATGCTCTCGGCTGCCAATAATACATTGCACAAAACTCATATGCAGCAGTATGTGCCAGATTTTGTGGCAGTTCCGTTCTAATATTTACATTTTGTATTTGTATTTTGTATTGATCCACCAATAAAGGACTCTCCATTGTTTCAAACACCCCAAAACTGCTAGACATATCCATCATAGAAGTTATGTCCCCTTGTTGCTCTTTGTACTCACATTCAGTGACAAAAAAGTTGAGCATGGAGAGAACTACAGTGTGTCCACTGAACATGTAATCCCCACACGTATGAACACCAGTTAAAGACATGCCAAACCCAGTCCAGATGTCCAGAGCACGCTGCACTTTTGCCCAAATATCACCATACACCTGCAAAACACAGATATCACATCCACATGTGCTCACGGGACAGATGACCTGCAAGTTGGGTTGTGTGGAGGTTTATCACATTGGACAGGATAACAACATACTTAGTGGGTTTAATGATGTTTATCTGCTAATGTCTGTCCTTGAGAAATGCACTTTATCAGTGTGCACAATCTATAATATTATGCTGTCAAAGTCAGTAAATATTTCTAAATAAACAAAATTTGTACGAATTGATGAATGCAAATAAGATTTCTTCAGTACTGCTAACAGAAATGTCAACAAAAGATGGAAGGAATAGAAGGTAAAGAGAGAGGGACGTGTTACTCACTTTGCCTGAACATTGCAGATGATGACCAGGTACAGACAGTGATGTGACGAACATTGTGACACAGCGGAGAAGAAATACCGTCCCCATTAAACTACACAACCTGCGAAACAAAATAGACCTATACACACAACACAGAAAGCACAAATTGATCAAATATCCACAATGTGCAATGTGAAACAATTTTATACATAAGGACAGTATCAGACCGTTTTGGTAAAGCACTTCTATCAAACATGGTAATAACATTTGCATGAGTTTAGTTTCATAGCATTAAGCTTTAGGACTGTCTGAACAGGAACTGTGTCTCTGAGAATAAAACTATTTTGACAATATTTACACGGCACTAAAAGCACAGTAAACATTCAATAAAGTCACGGCTTGCTTTTTGACAGTTTAGCTATGTTTTTATATGATTTACCTGTGTTTGTGCATTAACAACACCAGCAGCAATATGAGACTTAACACCACTCCGCATGCTTCAGCCATGGCGAACGCCCAGGGAATTCTGGGTACACTGACACATAAATATCAAAAGTCATTGGTCATAATTCTTGACAGTCATTAACTACAAGAAAAACAAGTCCATGATCATGAACAACAGTTGCAGATCATTTAAAACTATAAGATTATAATTGAGGAAAAAATGTAATTTCAAGACTACTTTCCAATCTATGGAAAATTGCAAAAATTTTCCTTTTGACTTGATAATAAAAAATACAGACACACATATACACACACACACACATATATGTATATATTGCTGTAGTCCTCCTAAGACCTTATATCTCCATATTTCATGATTAAATTGTTTTCCATAAATCATTATTATTAGTCACCCTTTATGTTTGTCACTGGGTTTTGCAAATGTCTAACCAATAGAAAGTATCAAGAAGTGTTTTTCAACTTTGACAACGCAGTATTTATTCATTTAAAAAGTACAAGGTTTTTTTTCATTTCCCTAAAAATGGGTGAATTTGTACATCAGAGATTTTGGAAGGACAGCAACGATATATCGTTTTTATGGGTTTCACATGAATTAAGTGCACCACCACAAAGTTTGCAAATATTTAGGTGCAGGTAAAATAATGTAAATATTATTTTTACAAATGTACTGTAATTTAATTTTATTTACATGTGACAGATAGTATGTAAAAGAACTACAAACTATTATTTATTAAAAGCTACATTTATTAATCTATCTTATAAAAAAAAACATAACTGGTTTCAATGTATTAATTTAAATATTGTGATTTAGAATAGGACTTAGCCTCCCTGCAATACCTCAACAGCCCACAGTTTGGGAATGTTAAGAGTATGTGATCCTTAAAATATTATAATATGTGAAAATGTCTACAGATCTTATAATTAGATAAAAAATATAGTAAATATATCGTTTGTCGTTCACAAATATACTGTGCGCGTCCTATGATGTGACAACAAAAATTTTGAAAACTGTCCTAATATAATATAAAACATGATAAGAAAGATTTATCGGTAACACTTTACATCAAGGTTCCATTTATAAAGCATTTGTAAATGTGTTCATTAATGATTAATAAGTAATTTATGAATGCATTATAAAGCAGTTATAACTGCTTTAATTAAAAGGGATTCTAATGAAATACCTGCCAAATAATAAGCCATTTTTAACTTGCATGTCATAAATGCTTAATAAATGTATTTTTTGCTAAATCGGCTGTCAGACTGGAGACAGTAGGGTGTTATAGTTGTGAATGAATACTTCACAGGCATCCGCTTTTCTTTGAAGTGCACTTTCATGGGCTGTCAATACGTCTAATGATTCACATCAGAGCTGTAGCCTTGTTTTGATGAACTATTGGAAGTAATTGAATCATTAATAAAACATCGTAAACAAACAAGTTTACAACAACCTCTGTGAATTTAGTGTTAAAAAGTGATCAAAAGTTTGATGAATTTATCTTGGTAAGCAAGAAAAAACTGCTTTGGATAAGCATCATGATCTGAAGGCATTCTGGAGGGCACCGTAATACATTCGGAATCATATCAGGTAAGCAACATGGTTTGAAAGTAACGTATGATATGATATATACAATAATAAGAAAAACCAACACCCTACAATCCCTTGTCTGACAGCCTATTTTGCAAACAACATCAAGATAATAATGAATCTGCGTTCGAGTCAAATAAATAATGAATAAATACATTTATTAAGCATTTATTTATTATATTAAGCAAGTTAAAAATGGCACAATTTGTCAGGTATTTCGTTTATTTATGCAGTTATAACTGCTTTATAATGCATTTGTAAACGACTTATTAATCATTAACAAACACATTTATGAATGCTTTATGAAGGGAACCTTCATGTAAAATGTTACTGATTTATCTTCATTGATAGTTTTTTTTCTAAACGTTTGCAGTCACACCATGAGACACATTTATGGTATATTTGTCAACAACCCATATTTTACCTATCCAGAGCTCTGTCTTTCAACACATCCGAAAACTCACCTGTCCAGAAATATGTCTGGAAGGGGCGGGTACGTCCGCATGTCTGGAACTCTCTCGTGCACAAGCACCATTACAAATGACGTCAATCCGCACACCAGCATGGCGTAGAGAGTACCGAGTGCCGTCTTCCAATACTCTGGGTCCAGCCGAGCACAACACTGCTTACGCTTCCCGTTCGCGTAAGCACTGCTATGTTCCTCACCGACCGTGGTGACTGGCCTGACCCCGTTACTATATTGATAGTCTCTTCTCCTTACGTCCACAAAGCCATTACCAATATCTATTCTCCCATTGTGCATAGGAGACAATGTGCCGACCTCTGTGCATGTGAGGGCTGTGTGTTGCCTCTGAAGTCTCCGCACTGCCAGCATCAATCTCTTTATGTCACCCAGCACCTTAATTTCCAGGGGAGGGGACCGTAGGTCAGCCTCACTAAGACACAGCAGACTGGCTCCATCCAGTCGATGCTTAGAGCACAGGAGATCCACATATTCACGAAATCCTTGTTCTCTCAGCCAGCCGGTGACCTGCTTTGTGCTCCAGCCCTCCACGCCGACGTATCTGGACCCCCGCATACCTGCAGAGAATTGTAAAATAGGCACATGTGTATAATCTGTACAGTCACAATAAATCCATTTGAAGGAGCAGATGATTCATTCGCACAATCGCGATCTCCTCGAATAACTCTGCACAGCTTGAACTTCTCTCTATCTCTGTGCCTACAATCTGAACATAATCAGTACTTGTATCTAAGTTCTTATAGTCTGTACTCCTGCTGATTCTGTAGCATTCAGTGCTAAAGTGCAGAGTTTCTAACAAACGCACTCAGACTGTTATCAGAGACTGTGTTTAACCTCTGTATTTAGTTCAAAGAATGACTGAAATTTGAACAGGCTGGTTAAGGGCGGTGGGGTGTATTTAATGGTTAAAAATACTGACATTTATATCACCGATTTACACAATATCTGGTGCTCTGCTAAATGTTTGTGCCTCATGGTGGGCAATGGGCTTGTGATTTGTAAACAGAGAGACAGTCAGGAGCTGATAATGTTGATGACTTGTTGAACATGCTGACCAATATAGGCCCTAATTGAAACTACAAAACAAGCGATCACATCTGACACAACCACACACAGACAAATTATGTACAGTATTTATGGATTAACACATCAACATGAGATCTAAATTGGACTGCTGGTTTCCTGAAATGATAAAAAGAACTTTATGAGGCTTTAAAAAGGGTTTATCCTGTCATCGAAAAAGCAAAACTTAATACATGAATCATGCACTGTACAAAATAAGTCTAAAGCTAAACTACAGCTTTGCATGTTTATGTTGAGAGAGATTTACATAATTTCCTCACATTAAACTATTATTTGGTTTTAGAAGACTTACAACAATACACACGTCGTGTCATACTGTTTACTGCTTTATTTGTGGATGGCTGTTTACAATACAAATCATTGTCTGCTTTCAGCATACAAAAGAGGATTTTCTGTCAAATAAATGTCTAAATGTAAACATCTAAACGAACATGTTGTCAAATGGACAGTGGACATCGACAGTGCCAAATGTCCTGAAACCAGAATGAGCTTCTTAAATCTATATGTTAAACAAACCTAGTCTATTTCGATTATCAACAAAATGATCACAAGCATTTGGTGTGTACACACACGAACTGCCACTTCGTACCAAGATGTTATTGATTCAGGAACACTATCGCAGTTAAAATCCAGTGTCCTATTGCGCAACACTGCGTGAACAAACAGTCTGTTGTTACCAAATCTCGAGGCATTTACAAAAGAATTATCTTCCACAGCTAGTTGTCTGTCAAATACAACACAATAGTCATACCAGGCCAACAAAACTTTAACATGACATAATATAAGGCAAACACAGAAAGCACTGGTTCATACGATTAGGAAATTAGCGCTAATTAAAGTCGCGTTTGGCACGTGGCCACAGATTCCAGTTTCCGAACTTTGGCTCCGGTGTCCGGTGTACCGGGGGCTCGTGAGTCTATCATTGACATTTATCACAGACCACAGTGAAACTAAACCTACGACCGACCGACCAACACCCCAAGCTAGCTTCTGTTAAGACGGACAGCAATCTATCTAAAGTGTTCATACCAATACACAAACTAAATACAGCGGGTAACCCAACAGATGAAGTCAAACAAGAACATCTGATTCAATTCAATCGCTTTTAGGGTTTTATATGTAAAAAGGAACATGAATGTATGAGCGGACGCGTTTACGAGTAAAAACCCCGCAGACAAATATGTTGAACTTAGATGCATGTCGTAGAGTGTGTGTGGCTTTGTTTGTCAAATTGGCTTCGCGCCTATCTTACCCTGTGTGCCCGTGTCGTTATTTAAATGATCGAGTTGTGTTCAAATATCCTTGACAAGGAGCTCGAGAACCCAGCCTTGCGATCTCGCGCCACATCACCCTTCTTCAGCTTCTGACTCACTGCCATGCTGCCAGTGACGCCCAAACAGCATGTAAACACTACACGTCACACACGGCACGTCCCCTGGGTGGGGCTACGGATGTCCAAATGTGGACTTTTTGGTTCAGTGAAGAATGCAGATTCACACGCGACACTGATGATTTAATCTTTGTCGAAACCGAACACACCTTAATTTATCTTTTTTTTTAGTTTCGTTTTTTAAATATCTCCTCAACTTAACTTAATGTACTCATCTAAAATCCATCAAAAGCGACCAACATGGGGATTCATTGTGTATTTAGTTTTTATAAAAAAAAAAAAAAAAAAAAAAAATATTCTGTATGTGAATATGACTCAAACCACAAAATACACTTTGTGTAAGTGCAGATCTAAATTCTGCTCTTGAACTATGTTAACGGAAAAGCCAACCTGTTCTGATAGAGATGTAATCTAAGACATTATCTTTAAAGGCCTTAGTTTGACGCAAGCGATAAACAAAACATTTGAAGTATTTCTAGAGCATTCACTATAAAAACCTGTTCTATGAATTGACGGAAGTGGGACTTTTTTACAACCCTCACCTTTCAAGTTTTTTTGAAAGAAAGAAAGAAGCAGTAAGAGAAGAGAAATGGCACAACACGTTTCTTTTCTCCAGTTCACCAAGGCAAACCCCAAGAAGTAAGTGTAGGCTACAGCAATAGCAATAGCTAGATTCTTTATAACTAGAAAGTCTTGTTCTGGCCGATGAATGACCTCTCCATTGCATTGAGCATTATTTCCAAATCCGGCCTATAGCCTCAACCCCATGTTTCTTTTGTCCTGGTGACTGAACTGTTACTTTGGACTCCACTCCACCCAACAGCCAACAGTATCTCTCCCTCTTGCTGTCTTTCACACGGTTACTCAGAAGTTAGGAATCTTCTGGAACAGCAAGAGTGTGAATTGATTCAGTTGTTAGACTTCACAAAATAAGCATTGTTTTTTAACGATTATGCATTCTTGAATATTGTATGTCTGCCTAATACTGAAAGTCGGAACCTTGACTACAATGCTTGTTGTCCACAAATGTATTCTAGTGCTTTGAGTAGCTAGAAAGGTGAATATTTGTTAACAAAATAACCTTGATTTTTAGTTATTGTTTTGTTTTGTCTTGCCTTGTCTTTAAATAATGTTAAGTCACCTGAGAAATCATTATACTCATTCTCTGTGTACACTAGAGTGCGCTGTTGTGCTTCAATGTAGCTTAGAAACAGTTAGGCTTACTAAGTTATATTCAGTGTTTTGAAAACAAAATATTAGTTCTTCATAACTCCATATTAATCATGGTTTATAATTAATTGACACAAAACTATTTTAATAAATGATACAAAAACATGGTTTGCAGTATGTGTTTTTGATGTAATATCTCCTTGTTTATATTATCATATTTATCGCCAATGTAGGTAGAGAACCCTGTTGGTCAGAAAAGATCTTAAACATATCCCCTGGACCGATGACATCATATTTGTGTTCTGCAAGGTAACACATACAACGCGCACAGAATTAAATAGCTTTATAGGTGAAAGTATTACAGTTCTGTATATCCCCTTGCACCCCTTCGACAAAACCAAGTCTTAATGCATAGTTTGTATTGTATATTTACTGCCTCAAACAACTGTCAGCTAACTGTCAGTATGTGTGCAAAAGGAGCCATGCTTCATCTATTGACACACATTTACATTTACATTTAGTCATTGAGCAGACGCTTTTATCCAAAGCGACTTACAGATGGGGTAAACATTCGAAGCAATTTGGACAACATAAGTACAATAAAAAGTGCTATCAATAAAACTGGCTTCACAAAGCCAACCACAGTATACAGAGCTAAGTTGGAAGGCTTTTTTTTTTTTTTTGAAGAGTAGAAAAGAAATAGAAGTCAGAACTGAATGGTGCTTTGTTTTGGCAGTATATTTTTCAGCCAGTATGAAATAAGAGGTCAGTTCTGATTTTCTTATGCAACTCTGCATTCCTCCACCATTGTCAAATGGAAACACTAAAGTGTGTGTGACTGTGTGTGGATATGTGATAGGATATTAGGACAGAAGCAATGCCCAGCCGTAGGTTCTATCATTGTGTTTTTCAATGAACTATGAGTATTGATGAACAATAATGCATTAAAAAGGATAAAGCGTAATTGTTTTAGATAATTGGATGTTTTTGAGGGAGTGTGCAGTATTTTATGTGCAGACTGATTTATAGAGAATGTTAGAACGTTGTGTGTGTTTTTTTCACATGTCAACAAAATTCCTTATGAAAAACATATTGTAGAAAGACATGTGGTGATATTGAGGTCAGAAGGTGAATTAGAGAGAGCAATATACAGTAGAAAAACAAGTAAGGGAGACAGAGAGAAGAGAAAGGGATTCTGTGATTTTGCAGAAAAAGCGGTTCAGAGGGAGGCCGTTGACGTGGCAGAAAGGAAATGGGTTCAGTGTGATGGGGGAATAAGGAGTGGGGGGGCAGTATGTGGAAAGGAATGAAAGAAACCAAGAGCAAGAGAGAAAAAGAAAAGGAAACGTAAGAGAGAAAATAAAGTAGTTCTTTACAGGTAAACTGTACAGACTAAAACTAAATGTGTGTCAAATTTTGCATGTGTGGAGTTTTGAGGAATCCTGAGTGGGACTGAAAAATACAGCTGAAATATACAGACTCTTATTAAGAGCATCTGCTAAACGTCATGAATGTGTTTAACAGACATGAATTACGAGTTTCATTTAGTTTTCAGTTGGGCAATTTCAACTCAGTAAGAAAGCAATTCAGCACAGCTGTGATTCGGCCACAGAAATTCTGACATACAACAACATTGTCACCATGAGTGTGCTTTTATACATCAGTTTTGTATGAACAAGAAGTATATATTAAATAGCTTACATTTGAGATCAAATGTGACCAGATATTTTGCCATTTTTGGCAAACAGAGAGATACAAACAGTAACGCTTCCCATTGCAGTTGAATACAAAATATGAAATGCAGGATGCATTTATTTACTTATTCAATGCAGTCCTTGAATGCTGGATATAATTAAATTAAAGCATTGGAAATAACTTTTTTAATTTCTGTGTTTTTAGGTTTTTAAGTGCATGTGGTGCCCTGATTATTGCGTTTTCATCTCGTACAAACATTCCACTTGTGCAGCTGGACAGCACTTGTCATACACACAGATGCATTGGCCAGTTACTCATCTTCACTAGCATCTGCTGTTTCTGCAAGTTAACTAAGTGAATCTATACAGAAAAAAAGTTAAATTACATTGATCTGTGTGAAAGTCATTCCGCGCATTTGTCATGTCTTATTTCTTCTTTAAGGAATATTCTAGGTTCAGCACAACTGAACAACATCTCAATGACCACAGAAAGTAATGGATCATCTTTTAGTCTGCGACAACAACAATGACCCAAAACAGATGCTGATGGTAAAACTAAAGTTAAAAGCCTAAGAAGCAGTGTTTTACTATGAATGTGTTTCAGAGAGAGAGATAGGGATGTGAATATGTACGGATCGTGTTTTGTGTGTGTGTATGCTCTGTTTTCATAGGCCATATGTTTCTGTTTAAAACTGTTTTAAAGGGGCGGAGAATCATTTGATTGGCATCTGTTTCCCCTCTTCTCCATTGCTCCACCCCTCGAGCCTTTAGCTTTTGGTTTATTTTCCTCATCTCATCTTTCAGTCCTTCGTAAGCTACCCCTATTCGTTCTCTCTTTCTTTCCCCCCTGTGCTCCATTCCTTTATTCAGTCGGCCTCTGTCCTGTTCATTGAGGATCTCAGAAGCTTGCAGTACACATATGAATCCTGCTGCTGGATGGACCCCTGGCCTCGGGGGCCAGTAGGGGATGTGCTTGAAATCGAATTGCTGAAAACCTTTGGTCTTGGGACTTTTAGGCTGTGTGGACATGGATGTCTAGGTTGTGTTATACCTGAACTCTGATTCAACCTTTTTGATTATTTAGACATAGACATTAAATCCACTTGGATGAACCGTTGATCGGATACCGTGTACTGATTGGCCGGGGCCGTGTTAGTGTTGGTGAATGGCGCGGCGCAGTTCAGGTAGACGCGGGCGTGGAGGCAGTTGGCTCACGGCCTGTTTTTTCCCATCATCCTCAGGGAGAGAGCATGGAGATGCTCTGGGTGCAGAGGAGTGTAAGTGTGTGTACGTGGTGGCGGCGCATTACCAACGGCAGGAGAACACAGAGATCAGTCTGAGGGCAGGAGAGAGAGTGGAAGTGATCGAGAAGAGTGAGAGCGGTGAGTGACACACATTTACATGATATACTTTGCTGTAAACTGTAGAGGCACACAAGCATAACACAACAACCACAAACACCTGCATGTACAGTTGTGTCCAAATTTCAAGGGCCGCTTGAGAAAATATGTATGTTTTGCATTTTTGTAACTAAAAGTTTTTAAATAACAATTTATGTGAAAGTTAAAAATAATGATGCCCTCTTTTATGACATCATGCACTTGAGTTGGAGTGAATCATGTTGGTTCAGCATGATTTGGTAATCATTTGTGGTTTAGTGGAAGCAAAAAAATTTGACCATCGGTACAATGAGTTAACAGGGTCAATAGGACAAATTTGCTGATTTGCAGAATCGCAGCTATTACCAATACATTTTACATCATATCTTTTCTCTTAAAAGCTCCTGGTTTGTTGCCAAATTTAAATTAGATTTTATACTAGATTTCTTTCTGTGTTATAGGCCCTCTGACTTCATTGTATTATTTTTGGGAAAAAACATTTTTTATTCACGCATCATAAAGAAAGTATAGTTGTGTGTGTTTGGACTGTTATACAAAGCTTCATCATACCCAAAACATTCAAAACATCTACTGATGGAGTCCAACCCTGGACTGAACTTCATGACTGTCAACCTTTAGAGATATGCTCACAGAAATAAACAGGCTGTGGTATATCATACGACATCTTTAGTTACCCAAAAATGCAAATTCTGTCATCCTTTACTCACCTTCAGATTGTTTCAAACCTGTATAAATGACTTTGTTCTGCTGAACACAAAGGAAGATATTTGGAAGAATGTCAGTTATCAAACAGATCTCATTCCCCATTTACTGCCATAGTAGGGAAACTAAATTCTATGGGAGTCAATGGGGGATGGGATCTATTTAGTTACTGACATTCGTCAAAATATCTTTCCTCATTTTTACAGGTTTGGCACAATCTGAGGGTAAATGATAACAGAACTTTTATTTTTCGGTGAACTATCCCTTCAAACATCAGGTGAAGGTTTCCCAACTTACATTTATGGACAGATCTGGCAAAAAGTCTGTTTATAAGAAACCAATCCTTTAGACATCCACAAAGACAATTCCCCTTTAACTACCTCACATGCAGGTCATCCAATAAAAACAAAGATGTTAACATCCATTTGTTTTGAAAAGTGCTCTTAGCATTTTCCTCCAGGCATTCAAACTGTGAAAATGATGCAACTTAAATTAGTCATGCAGCAGGAAACTCATTAGGATCTACTGATGATTTTAATACACTATTTGGATTGAATTTGTTGAGTTTAAGTGAATTTAAAGACACGTTTATATTGCAGTCAGAACCATTTAAATGCTTCCACAACACACACCACATTCAAAACAAATGCTCCATGTATTGTGTTTGAATCAGTAGTGTTTTTGAAGTGAATTATTTAGAAATCTTTGCATTATCTAAATTAGCTTTCATATAGGCTATACTCATTGAAGGACTTGAAGTCCTATTGCCATGTTAACAGGTTTACGGTAGGGTGAGGTTGTAGAGGATAGAATATACGGTTTGTACAACATAAAAATCATTATGTCGATGGAAAGTCCTCATTAAACGTGTGTGTGCCTGTGTGTGTATGGAAAAAACCCACCACAGCAATCAAGAGTACTTGAGTGAAGGTCTTTATGACATCTTAATGGATCCTCCAGAATCTTTCCTGAAGAGTTTGTGTGTTCAAATGTGTATGCGTGTGCGTTTGTTTGTGTGTCGACATCTTTGGTTGGGTGTGTGGTACTAAAATCTTTGTTAAAGTCATCATGAGCTGAATTTGCCAGGCCAACCTTCCTAACCCTATTCCTTTCGCAGTATCTATTTTCTTTGCAATGTCTTGTTACGGTGTCTTTTGCTTGTTAATATCTTCTAATATTTACCTTCTAATACATCAGTTTGTAAAAACATAAACATTTCCAGATATACAAACTAAAGGCATGTGTACATTCTAGTTGAGTGGCTGTAGACACAGTATCTAAAATATTCTAATTGAGTCAATCTGCTCGTTTATATGTTTATGTGTCTCCCAGGTTCTCAATATAAGATGCTTTGGCAGAGTGATGCATTCTGGGTAAAGAGCCTTAAGGTATTTTACACAGTATAAACAGGGGATCTGGCAACCTTTCTGAGCATGTGTGTTTGTTTGTACTAAAAAGCGTCTCGCACTGAGACCACTAACTCATGGCAGGTGTGTGCAACCAGTGACGGCATGCTTGTGTTCACCATAAACATTTTTGTGGGATGTAACGTTTTTGCTTTTGAGACATTACTAGGGTATACAGTAAGTAATGTCTGTGTTTGCGTAGGAAAAACATTGTAAGATAACCCTTAAAAAACATTATTAGGTTTGAAGCAAAACATGATTTAACCTTTAAAGTGGTCGATTATCAAAGTATAGTATCACACACAAATATCAAAATAATAAATACAAAAATTGACACTTAAGTGCACAGAACCAGTTACACTTTTAAGACAGAAAGGATTTGACCTAATTCAAATTAACAGCTGGAATCAGTTACATCAGTGGTATGTTCTCTCTCTCTCTCTCTCTCTCTCTCTCTCTCTCAATAGGGTGGTGGTTTGTAAGAACAGCTGAAGAACAAGGCTGGGTTCCTGCTACATACCTAGTCTCTCTCACAGGACATCGAGACAGCCACAAAGCAGCGAACGGAGAGCGTAAGACTGCTGAACTACTCATTTAAGTCATCCATTTGCCTGACTGAATCAAGAATGGTTAAACAAACAGGGAACATCTTTCACAACAGATACCAGAGCTGTTGGCTTTTGTTAAATACAAACACTGGCCAAATGTCCTGTTTTTCTTTGCCTTACGCAACTCTTAACTCTTAACAGTTTTCATTCAGTTGCTTTTGGGAGATTTGTGGGTGAAAACTCTGTTGTTGAGGTTTATGCCATGTCAGCACATGAAGTCTTGCTTGGACAAAGACCATAAAGTCATCACACACAGCCAAAAGACCCCCCTACACACGTATGCACACACACATTTCTTGGAGCATGTAACAGCTTGGGAGTGTGTTGTACATTTCCAGCAGAGATGTCAGATTTTCCACCCATTATTCCAAAAGACTTTTACTGTACAACTGGGTCCAACACACACTGACCCATATTACAGAGAGAGAGAATAATGCTTGTGGTACAGAGATTCTGCAATGTCTGCATGTTTCATTTGGTTTTTCCACTGCTTCATCAAAATAGCAAAAAACACATGTTGAACTTGAAATATTTGGAGTCTTTTGGCACACATTAAATTGATATGTCCTTGCATTAGATAACAAACTATCATACTGAAGTGGCATTCATTTTTAAGATAGCATAAAAAGGATAGCATTAAAGCTAGCATGAAGTATACTTCAAGTTATTTTATTATGTATATCATTTTTATTAAATCTTGTTTTTAGTATACTATTTTATACGTTCAGTATATGTATACAAGTATACTAATAGCGCCTTTGTGTTAAGCAGAAAACTGGAGACACTCCCGGCTCATTGGAAATTATATTACAAAACATTTATTCTGCACTTTTTTGCAGAGTACGCATTTTTCTTCTCTATAAAATGTATCGTGTTTAAGGACAGTATGTAATGCTCTCCCTCTTGTACTCTGTGTTTTGCAGCCGAGCGCTATGTTACAATTCAGCCATACAGCAGCTCCAGTCTGGATGAGCTGGGCTTTGAGGCTGGCGTCATTGTTGAGGTCATCCAGAGGAATCTGGAAGGCTGGTGGTTCATACGGTACCATGTTCATTCTTTTATTTGAGCTACTTTATTCTAAATGTGTTTTATTTTTTGTATTTTGCCACTGGTATGAATGGTGTGTGTGTGATATTATTCCTTAGTTAGGCTTTAGGGATTATTCTGAATCTGTAACTCGCCGCTCATAAATTTGTTTGATTAAATTTACTTTACTTTTTTTAACTCGTATTCTTTGTCAGATATGGAGGAAGAGAGGGATGGGCACCAGCTGCTTACCTCCGGAAGATGCAAGATGGTGTTATGCCTGGTAACCAGGCAACAGATTCAAATAAACCAGCTGTGGAGGGTCAGGTGGAAATCATTGGGAACCTGATGGAGATCAGCAACCTTCTGAACAAGAAACCAGCCAGCGAGCACTACACGCAAAACAACACAAATGCTCACCGTCAAAGCAACATGTCTGTGCATTCAAAAACGGACACCTCTACACAATATAATGGTGATGCAGAGCAGACAGATGAGGTTTTTAACAGCACACATAGCGACAGAGACACGGCCGGCTTTAGCACAGCTAAAATGAACTGTAGTGGCTTAGTGAGAGAATCTGGAGACCAGATCGGCCCTAGCTGCTCTCCACACACAGACACAAATGTGTGTCTGTCTGTCTCAGATACGAGTGTAGGTGTGTCCGTGTCGGATGCTAATGTGTCTGTGATTCGTTCAGAAGCAAGTGTGTGTTTTGCTACACCATCCACAATAAAGACCAAAACTGTTCCTCCATCTCCTGCTATCGCCCGTGTCGCACCTCAGAGAGTTCACAGCGTAGAGACAAGTAAGGGATCTTTCATTCGTTCGTTCTTTTGTTCGTCGTTCTTTTGTACGTCGTTCTTTCTTTTGTTTGTTCGTTCTTCACTCATAAACAAGGTGCTTCAAAAGGTTCTTCAATGCCATATAGAAGAACCTTTAACATCTGAAGAACCGTTCTGTGCACAAAAGGTTCTTTGTGGCGAAAAAAGGTTCTTCAGATTATAAAAAAGTAAGATAGAGATGGTTCTTTAAAGAATCGTTGACTGAATGGTTCTTTGTGGAACCAAAAATGATTCTTCTATGGCATCGCTGTGAAGAACCATTTAACCAGTTTGTTCTTTCGTTCTTTCTTTTCTTCTTTCTGTTTTTCGTCTGTTCTTTGTTCTGTCATCCGTCATTCTTTTTTCCTTTCGTTCGTTCATTCTCTGTTCTTTCATTCTTTTGTTCGTTCGTTTGTATGTTTGTTCTTTCTTTTGTTTATTTGCTCTTTTTTCTGTATTTCGTTCTTTCTTTTTTCCTTTCGTTTGTTCGTTTCTTTCATTACAGTATAGCAAGATCATTTGTCTTTTTGTCATTTAGGATCAGCATCAAGCAGTCAGAAACCGCCTCCCCGTCGTGAAAATAGCCTGGTCGGTATCTTTCTCTTATTTTCTCTCTATCTTTTTCTTTCTATCTCACGTAACAAACTGTTCCACACAAATAGGTCATTCTGTGGTTTAGAATATGCTAAACAGCATATTTCTTTCTCTTGACCTGATTTAGGGCTTTCAGTTACCGCAGCCCCCAGATCCCCCTAGTGTTGAAGCCGAGTATTACACCATTGCAGAGTTCCATTCCTGCCTGGCAGATGGGATCAGTTTCAGCGGAGGACAGAAAGCTGATGTACGTTGCTCTTCCACACACAGCTTGCAATGATTTATAATTTGTAGAGTTTTGGGAAAATCATCTTGTGTGTGTTTGTTGTTTACATGATTCTTCAGTAATGTGTCCCGAATATGTTATATATCCAGGCCCACACAGAATCTAAACAAAGAAAAACAGCTAAGCAGATGTTGCAGAATTGAAACCCAGTATTTATACACATACATTTCCTAAAACAGTGTAGTATTATTCAATGCAATATAGATTATGAAATTGATCTGTGTTAAAATGCGATTGAATGTCATGAAATCCTCTTTGCATACTGTGTTTTCAGGTCATTGAGAAGAACTCTGGAGGTTGGTGGTTTGTCCAAATTGGAGAAAAGGAGGGCTGGGCCCCGTGCTCATACATCGACAAACGTAAGAAGCCTAGCTTGAACCGTCAAACCAGCACGTTGACCCGTCCCAAAGTCCCACCTCCTGCACCACCAATCAAAAAGCAGAACTCTCTTCCATGCGTGGAGTCAGAGGTCATGTCCCCGGCAAGTCTACGGTTGTATGAGGAACCCGAATACGCTGTTCCAACAGTGGGCCTGGAATTTGACCCCGAGCTGGAGTTTTTCCCAGGGGAACCTCCAACTAAAGCCCCACCTCCTCTGGTTCTGCGTAATGTTTCCTTTACGTTGGGGGAAGGTGACGAGGAGGAAGATGAGGGCGTTTATGCGAATGGTGGGTTCAGACCTGCACCCCCCTGTCAGGAGAACAACCACTCACCCTCCCATCAGGCATCCATGTGGGATCCGCCTGAATATGATGCCCCTACTATAGAGCCCAGCATCGAAAGCAACGCCCTGCTCTATGCACACTCTAAACTCAAACAGCAGGCTGATGAGTCCAAATCTAAACCATCTGTCCGTCCAAAACCTGCAAACCCAGACTTTAGCTCTCTTAGAAGGCACAGGTCTGCAAACCATGAGCAACAAGGACAAATACAATGCAGGACGTCCCACACATCCGAGGAATCCGAGACTGGCTCCACCGTGTCGTCGGATGACTCCTTTGGCTTCTGTTCTTCTGATCCGTCCAATGACAGCTCTACCCATCTGTACTGCACGACTGCAGCGTACCAGCAGGAGGAGCCGAGTGAGATCAGCTTCCCCGCAGGAGTCCAGGTGGAGGTCCTGGAGATGCAGGAGAGCGGTTGGTGGTTTATTCGCTGGGGGAACGAAGAGGGCTGGGCACCCACTTACTACCTACAGCCAATCAAAACCTCTGATACAGAAGCCAAAAACACAGAGTCTCTGTGTGGGGCTCCCGCTTCCGAGATGGAGATTACAGTGCAGCTCGATGTCGGAAAGGCAGGTAGAGGCGTTAGCCTGGAGAAGAATGAACAACGTGTTAATCAAAGCTTGAAAAGCAGCCACAGATCTAACCAGCAGAACTGCCGCGTCGGTGTAAAGCAGCTTGCGGTTAGACCTCAAAATGTTCTCGCTGCAACCCACACCAAAGACAACACAAAGAGCTCTTCCATTAACACACACACTTCACCTGTGGGACGAAGAAACGATGCTCCACCCCACCACGCCTCGCACTACAATGACCAATCTACCTCTGCAGGTAAAATGGAAAGCATGAGGCGTAAGGTGCCGGTTTCCATGGTGAAGCCTAAACCCCATCTCATTCACAACAATCTGCGGGAGGAGTATGTGTCGATCGCCGATTACAGAGGTGATTCAGAGACAATGAGCTTCCCTGCCGGTACTAGGCTGGAGGTGCTGGAGAGAAATACCAACGGCTGGTGGTACTGTCGCATGGTTGACTCAACTAAGACACGCAAGGGATGGGTACCCTCCAACTTCCTTGAGAGACGGAGCTAGTGGAACTTCAGGGTTAGTGTTAAATTCAGACAATAGACATTTTGGATGGTACAATATGCTTTATAACTAAAATCACCATCCGAGATAATAATTGGCTTCAGAAAACTGCATGATAATGTCCTGTTAGTCTTATAATGTGACTTAGGTAGAAAGAAAATGACCTATTTCTAAACAGAATAACATTAATACATTTACTCTTAAGAGATGGTCACACTAAGCATGCAACATTTCTATGGAGACCTTTCGAATGTGCAACCAGACATATCACACCTCAAGGGTTTCCTCATCTATGAGTTTTTTCATGGATTCTAATGTATTCAATGCAAGCTTGTTACTCTTTTGATGGTAGATTTGTTATCTGTTATCAATGTTGACATATCGATCCTCTATATATTTGCTTGTCACATTTCATCAAACTTGAACTTTGGAAGGCAAAACTACTTCACATGAGCTTGCCTGTCTAGTCTCCAGCATTCAAATGCATATGAATGGAAGTCAGTAGAATGAAAAGTGTATTGTGGACGCCCATTTAGAATCACAAAAAGTTCACTGAAAAATTTTACTTTTGAAAAAATGTGGCCTTGTGAGAAGGTTAGTGTCATTATTCTAAACCCAGCCTAACCCTATATATCAACCATATCCCAATGGTCCCTTGGTAATAAATCACATTAAACAAGGGTCTATTCATTACGTTTCACAAAATCTAAATATGTTATGAAACCAAAAGGTGAGTAATCTCTGGACCATAGCAGCACTAAACAGCCTTCACAATCACAATCAGGTGGTCAGAAGTGGCACAGCAATTGGACAGTGTACCTTTAAATCTAAAGTAAAGTCGGTTGCTGATTGACATCTTGTATACTCAGAATGCTTGTGCTGGATGATGTGATGTTATTTTCACTGAACAGGCTTTTAGTTATCTGTCTATCTGTCTGTCTATCTATCTGTCTATCTGTGAATGTTACTTAGTTTGTATACTCAAACATGGTGCTATTGCTTTATTAAATCATGTCATTTTTTAAATAAAGACTTTGCCGTTTTATCACAATAGCAAGAAAGTATGTGTTTTTTTGCACAAACACTATATAGGACATATTTATTTAGCAACATTCTCTATTACAGTAATAAGGATCTAAAGCAGTTAGTTGACATCACATGTTACAGTAATAGCAAAAATCAGTGCAACCTTATTATTTCAGGTTTAGACGATATACTAAATTTAAAGCTGCATATTTACAGTACAAATCATCCATATAAAACAAAATCACAGCAATAAAACATTTAAAATATTTTTTTAAACCCCTAATATCTATATTTTTACAGGTATACAATAACAGGCTTTGTTTCAGTTGTCACAATTGTAACATTGTTTCACAATTAACAGGTTCTGACACTAAGAATATTGTCAATATCATATAATGTCATTTTTTTTGTTTTGTAAATGTTATAAAAAATAAACATTTAGAAACAAAGCAACTCAACACAGTTTGTTGAATTAGAATTTAGAGAAACTATTACATACTGTAAATAATTTAAGGTGCAGTATAAAGTTAACTGGTAAAAACATCACGTTTACAGAGAAATAAATGTACATTTTATTGTATGAATTTCTTTTGTATGAAGTTCTTAGGATGTCACACGGAATTAATCTAGTACACTTTTAAGATCTGCTAACCACCTTGTTGTCAAAAATTTCACAAATAGATTAATTAAGCAGTTTTTTATCATCATTTTGATTAATCCGAACTTTATACAAACATTATTTTAGAGGTTAGTCCAAGAAACTTTTACTTACTGGCTCTGGGATTTAATCAGTCAATACATGACAGCAGAAAATTGTGGGAAATCATTACATTTACATTTATGCATTTGGCAGATGCTTTTATCCAAAGCGACTTGCATTGCGTTATCCTATACATTTGTTTCTAAGTATGTGCAATCCCCTGGGAACGAACCCACGACCTTGCGCTGTTAACACAATGCTCTTATAACTGAGCTACAGGAAAGCTAATGGCCTACAACCTCAGAAATAAAAATGTAAAGAGACTGATTCATGAACCATCCAAATATTCTGGTACTATCTGAATATAAGTTGGTTGCCAGTTTACATGCTGTGATATATTTTGATGATGTCTCTGATTGGGCTGCGACACATGGGGCAGGAGGGATTTGACATCTCCCTTAGCTTCCCACCACACACGGAACATACGCACATGTGTCCACAGGCGTACAGCACCGAGTCCACAGTACTCTCACAGCAAATTAAACATTCATCACCAGTAACTGCACAGCATGGCAGGATATTGGGAGATTCTGAGGATGGTGAGCTGGATATTGTCCCTGTTGATAAAAGCAAATACAATCAACCTTTTAGTACACATACTGCTCGTCATGTTTCTGGACTTGTACTTAATTGAAATATGTGTCAAAACATAATTTTATTTATATTCTAGTCATGTGCTCACAGCTGATTGGTCAGTGGTTTAACATATATTAACCCACTTATATAAATATGATGGTATTGGTGGTTTGACACATGAAAACACACCTGTGGAACTACTAAGGCTGTGTGGGTGGGGCTGAGAGCTGTCAATCAATCCCCTGACTGCTGTATTGTGGATCTGATTGGCTGTGGGGTGACTGGTAGTACTTAAACTGGACTGATGAATTTGTGAAAAGGATTGAGAATGACTACAAAAAGTGCCTACAAAGAGAGAAAAGAGGAGTGAAGTTTTTTTCACAAATTCTTCTTTTATGTTTAACATTTTTGATAATCTTACCCAGTATACTGATTTGCTTAATATGTGGTTGTAACTCGAAGATCATCCACAGAGGAGTGGAATTATCCACACAGATCTCTCGACAGGCTCTTCCTCCATTGTGACTCACAAGCACCTCCCCTTCTGCCGTTGCTCGGAAACCAAAGATATCCCCGCCCTCAAGTGGTGAAGCCGGGCAGCTAAAAGCCCAGAATTCCTTGCGGTCCAGCAGGTCATCAGGATTGGCCGGCAGGTTCTTCGGATTAATGTGGGCAGGGTTACAAGAAGTAAATCCGTAAGACAAAAATGCCTTCATGGTAGGTGTCACTTTTGGAGACCTCAGTGAGACCTTAAAGAACACACATTCTCCACAGCGCAACGGTCGGTGTGAGAATGCAAGAGCACAATCGTCACGTCTGCTGTAGCAACGCACTGCTATGTGTTCGGTTAACAGCCGCAGACCGTTGCCATGGACGGCATGGAAGTGCAAGTCATCGTGAAGCTGACGTGACAGCACCGAGTTGAGGGTGTTTGGAGACGTTGAGAGTGATGGCAGATGGTCCGGATGGTCAAGCTTAGAGGAGTCGATTGACAGGCGCCAGTCATGCATCCCTTCAGGACGGAGATATTCAGCCGGGACCATCTTGCTGTCTGTAAATCATAAACATTGCATCGTGGCAAGTTTTGACTTCACATTATCATCATAAAAACATACAAAAATGGGTTACTTGTGTAACCTGTAATCACTATAATACTGCTTGGTGGTTTTATTTTGACCTCAATCACTTAAAATTTGGAAACTGACTGTGCGCAGTGGACAACCAATGATGAGAACACCAGAACTTCAATTACCAGTCTGCTATAACTTTTAGCTTGGAAAGCATAACCAGCATCATCAGCAGAATCCTTCTCAGCCGTGGTTGCTGCTCCTCTTTTGGTTGGTTTTCCTTTTTCGTTTTTTATGCTTCACTAAACAGCCTTCAGCTGACACTGACTTTTCTCAACAGGAATTATTTAGACATGACATTGAGGTCATAGTGAAATGGAAGACCAAAAGGATGAGAACATGCGCATGGGTTGCTAAAATAGTTGTACAAAGTCTCTTTTCAAACGTTTGAAATGTCATTCTGTGATACAAAAGAAGATTAACATAAAAAGTACTGAACAAAAACACCTCCCGTCCAAACTGTCTGCACAGTACGAACTCCAGAGAAGTTTCGTACATTCACTAACACTATTTCAAAAAGTATTTTTATCAGTACGTACATTCCCTTGGAATGAAGCCGGTGACCTTGGCGTTCTTGGTGCGATGCTCTACCAGTCAAGCTTCAGGAAAGCTGCAAAATTCCTATTGTGTGATTTCAGTTAGTGAGAACATGGGGTGATTTTAGTCATGGCATTTAGCCTTCTGAATATGAACACATTTTGGAAGAGTCAGGGGTAACACGACAGAGAGCACAGCGTGTGCGGATGGCTAACGTTCATCTATAAAATTGTTTTATGAGTATTATGAGTTTTATGAGTATCGTTACATGCGTGAAATTCCCACAGTAAAATTTAACACACATGGTTGGTGTTACACAAAGCTGCATAAGAATATCAATTGTCGTCTTCGTGGATACTCGCTGAACCTCGTGTGTTTGTGTGTGTCGGCTGCTTTGAAAAGGTGAGATTGGTTCTTTGACAGCTAAATTAGTCCAGCTGTCCCTAAAGGTTAACTGATGTTACGGCACCACTGACCCCCGATATCAATACACATGCCTACACCCGCATGGTCTGCACTTTTTAAGTATGAACGCACACACATACTTCTCACTTTAAGACATAGTGCTATCTGACTCTGTGGAAACATTTGGTTATTTTTACACAAATGTATGTGAGAGTGAGCGAGCGAGGGAGAGTGTCAGAAGTCCTTTATAAAATGTTCTTCAGGTTTTTTTAGTTGATAGAGCATTGCGGTAGTAACACAAAGGTCATGGGTTCGATCCAACACATATAGAGTACTGACAAAAAAAAAAATTAGTTTGATGCACTGTGAGCATCTTTGGATAAAAGTGTCTGGATTAAAATGCATGAGGGGGCTTGAAAAATAATCAGCACATGTCTTTTAAAATTTTGAAAAAAATACCAATGAAAATAATTCTCTTTTATGCAATTTCAAATTATATAAAACATATTTATTGAAACTTGTTTTTGCCTTGCAATCTGGAATTCCCCAGCATACTGTTTTTATTGTAGAAGCGAAAGTGTAGGCAAGCCTTCTAATCTCTCACATCTTTTTTCCATTCGGCTTTTTTGTCATTAGGATAAGAGGGAATAAATGTCTGAATCTATTTTTAACTGTTTTGGATTTAAATCGTTCAAATGTGTCTGACCTCCCTAACCTTTTAACTTATCGAGAGATCAGCACGTGCTCGCTGAAGCACAGCTCAGACGCCGGCCACATTAGACGCTGAACTTGACCTCAACTATTCCAGTAGGGCCAAACTCTGACTGGCAGGTCATTCGTTATCCACAGAAACTTCCTGCGAACCAGCTTCGGGTACTTTGTTTGTAATGTAATGAGACATCTTAAACTTCTGAGACATGATCGTTTTATATTTGAGCGGGAAGAAATGTGAACTCACCGAATAGCTGTACTCCACGTGTCAACCCATAAATGTCAATGATGGCCCATGCTGGTTCTCCCGCTAGTACTCCGCTGAAGAAGAAGATCGGTGCACCCTCGTTTACCCGGTAGAACGCTCGCCCTGTGTTGTCCAACCAGAAGGACAGAACGGTTCCTTCTTCACAATGTTCCTCAGGCAATGCTCGGGCCCAAAACCCTCTCTGACTAACAAGATCAGGGCAGGCAAAACGTGGAAGCCACGATGACATTAGATGAGATGGATTCACTGTAGTGAAACCCACTCGCAGGGCGCCACTCCAACAACCCTGTCTTTTTGTGATCTGAAAGAATGAGAGAAAAACATGAAGCTGTTAAACCCTTACGAAAGCGTAAATAACAGATGAGATAATTATTATTATTTCAATTATTTCTCCTAGACATCAATGAGATTAAAAGTAGGGAAAATTGATTGGAAGTTTTATCGATGTCAACTGCATCTCAGATATTTCTCGTCTAATCTCATGTCAATTTTCAGAAGAGATCTCAACAATGTCACAAACTGAGCTCTGATTTGCCAAGTCTGTAATCAAAAGTCAATATTATTGAAGATGTTAATATGAACTTTATACTATCTAAATAATTTTTACAGCTTCACATTCTTTATGTATTTTAATATTTGCCTTCTTTTTTTTTTGGAGAAACATCCACAGTATTTAAATAAAACACAACAGTAATTCTATAAAACCTCCTGAGCTTTCACATTTACATTTATGCATTTGGCAGACACTTTCATCCAATGCGACTAACATTGCATTATCCCATACTGTGCAATTCCCTGGGAACGAACCCACAACCTTGGCGTTGTTAGCACCGTGCTCTTACCACTGAGCAACAGGAGACCAACTTCGAGCAATTCAATTTTCAAAAAGATTCAAAAGATTAAATATTCTCTATTCCCATAAAAGTGCAAACCTACTGTATGTGACTTTAAACACAAAAAGATTCGACACACTTACATTGGTTGGAAAAAGAGCTCAGTCAATATTTAGAGTGAAATAATGTTTTTCGAGATTTCAACAGTATGAGTTCCCCTTAAGACTCTGTATATTCAATGAATGTTTACAAACAGAATTGACAAACAAGTTATTGTGTGACTGTATGTGATGCTATAAATAGAGACCAGCAGAGGTGTTTATCAGAGTCTTGTTTTCTCAGCAATTACGAAGAACTCAGTTTAACGGAACAAGATAACAGAACGACCTCACATGTTAGCATTCCCTCTTTTTCCTTCACCCTGTAAGGTTTGAGATGGAGTGATATGAAACTGGGATACGTGAGGGCTATTTTTGGACCACACAAAGTGTTTTACAGGACAATATGTGGTAAAAATCGGGCTACCTTACCTTCAGGCGAACCTGTTCATAGATTCGGAGCGGTCGGTTGGTGAACGTGATGGCATTACAGAAGCTGCTGATTCGGCGTACGTTGCGTTGTGTCTTGTCTATGACGATCTGAGAACCTTTGGTGTTGGCATGGAAACATAGTGGCAAGGAGGTTTGGGCATCTTGTGGATACATCCTCTTCTTCAGGGAGTGGCAGCGAAGGGATCCTTCTAAGAGATTGACAAAATAACAGTTACACTAAGACAGATTCATTCACTGAGGCACTAAACAACAGTATGAGTTTGACAAAGTGCAGTTATTCTTTCGAAGAGCTCTCTGTCGTGTGTACAGAAAAGAGAGAACACTGGATAGCAACTATGAATGAAAATCTTTATCAAGGACAAGGAGACAACAAAAGAGTGACAGAGACAGCAACATGCAATGTTGTTGGTATTCTGAAGTCTTTCAGGGTGCCAAAAGTGAGGTTGTGTCTCCATTCAAACACAAACACTTACACACCAGTAAATCAATAGCTCTGTGTTTGATGGTTGAAACAGCATTTCAACCCAAACAAGCAATAAATGTTCATGGTGCTCTATGAAATGCCCGTGTGAAATCTGCAGCTCCTAATGTAAACAGCCTGATTCAGTCATAATAAATGAATGTCACTTTAAAATGACCATTAAATATTAAATTATTATTGTATAGTTATTTTACTTTATGTTTTGTTTTATGGACTCTTTCTTTTGTGGATCACGAAAGAAGATATTTTGAGAGATGTCTCGGTGGTTTTGTGTCCATACAATGGAACTCAATGGGGCCCAATGTTTCATGTTTGAGTAAACCATTTTACTGTAAAATAAACTATAAAATTGTTACGTTTTTGCTTTGCCCATGGAGTGTGCTGACAGGTGTTATGGTTAAGTTATAAAATTCTGTGCTGGTATAACAGACATTATGGTCATTAAGAGGCACCAAGAGAAATACAAAGTTTTATTCTCACTGACTTGTAAGACTGGCTTGTGATCAAACACTCTCTCCCCAACTCCCTTTTATATTTTCCCAGACCTCTACAATGCTTTAAGTCAAGGACACGGTTATTTTGCAGCCATTTTTTCTCTTTAATTAACTGCTGTTGACATTTTGCTGGGTGTGGGTCAATGATTGAATCTTGAGTGAACACAAAGAAGACTGACTCCAGACTTTAACCCACTTTACCTGCATGAGCTCTGTGTCAGCGAATAGTTGTAAGGCCACTTAGTCTTTTGTTTGTGTTTACAAAGAGATTGTAGTACACAAAACGAACAAATCACCGCTATCAAATCAATGATATACACCTACAAACACTGCCTTATTTTTCATCCTGGTTTAAAAGGAGTGTTAGTGATGTTGTCAACCTTGTGATAATAATGTCATATCCTGTTAGATGTGTGGATTTTCTCTCTTTCTCTGCTCTAGGCAGTAGCTGGCCCAAGTGTCAGTTTGATTCAGTGTGAGCTTCACTTGGTATGCGGGTATAAAGTAGAGACGTTTATTACTCCTAGTTTTATGTTCACAGAGAGAAAAAGAGAAAGCTAAAAATAACTCCAAATCTAAAATGTGTACAGTATGTGGGTCAACTTATATATAAAGCTATATAAGCTATTTAAAGCTATACTTTCTATATATAAAGTTTGTATTTATTAGGTTTACAGGAAGAGTTGCAGTACAATTTTTGTAAAGTTTTCTAATTTAGTTAATTATAAGTTCTCAAATTATGTCTAGCATAACAAGCTCAGTAATAAAAAAGTTGCTTGGGAAAATGTAGATAATTTAAGAAAAATACAGACAGTTATTGATAAAACGATTAAATAAATAACCATGAAGTCAAATTCATTATAGTTTTATATGTCCTTTTTTAGCTATGATAAAATATGAAAGAAAAATCTTATTTTAATGTCACTTACCTTGTAAGGTGGTATGGGTTACCTGCCCACCCATTGGAAGACAACGAATTTTAGACACTAAGTACAATGTTGCTCCAAATATGCCTTGATTTGGTCTTCAGCAGCTATGTATTTTAAACAAAATGACCCGCAAATTTTGTCAGATCCTCGGCTGCTGTCTGGTAGCATTCTGTGTACACAGTCAAACGCGCTGCCATTCAGAGACCCTACAGCAGGACCGACCCCTCATTATCATAAGAGGCGGAGATTGGGAAGTCTTTATTTACCTGGGAAGTCACTTTTTATTGATTTATTTTTCTTTGTTGAACACAACATTTTAATTACAACAAAAAGGCATTGTCAATCTTAATAACAAACTTAAATTAAACGCCCGACACATCGGAACTTAAACCCAGCCATGATAATTAAAAATAAACGTATTAAAATAAAATAAAAAATAAAGAAAGAATTTGAAAAAGCTTAAAATTCGTTTCTGATGAGAGGATGGTATTATTGGTGTACTTTGCGTTCAGCCTCATCGTGATGCGTCGTGATGATGTCATCGCGTTGAGCCAGCGCTCATCCTTCGATCGAGGCAGGTGAGCGGTCTTCTTTAAGACGTTTTATTTATATAACTTTATTAAGTTTATATAAGTTTATTAATATAACTGACAAAAGTCTTGTTTTTGGATTGTGGTACTGGTTCATTAGAAATAGATAATATACTTAAATTCTTATTCTACTTGGAAAATACCATATACATAAAGCAAAGTTTTGGTCAATTGTACCAATTATGGTCCTTTACCAATGGGTAGATTTGTATGATTCTTTAATATTAATACGGAACAATAGCAAAACTGTTAAGACATCTCGGCTACTGAATAAAATTCTTGATGATTTAGATGTATAATTGTTTGTTTTTTGTTTTGGTTATTTACAAATGTGCAGTTACTGTATTTGTACTATTACATATTGTAATTTCCCCTGTTGATGAATAAATATGTCGTCTGTTTTAGTGCCTGTTTCCATTTTTGGGCTTGGTTATGCCTGTTTTAATTTAATGAGTCATAGTAACCTTTCACCACTAGGGGGCGTGTAACAATATGGAAGGCGGTAACGTGGCTATGAGAGTTTTGTAAACGTTATCGACGTTAAAGTACGTTTTGTAAAAAAAAATTTTTTAGAAAAACGGACGAAAATAGAAAAATAAGAAGGGATAAGAGATCCTTATCAAGTTCCTAAAATTGTCTTTAATTAATTTACTGTGCACGAACATGAACGTCCGGTGGTGTTCGCATTATAGGCAAGTGTTTGTATTATGTTTGTACTTGAATGTCAGATTACACAGTATTTTTTTATTTTTTTTAATGCAGAGATTGTAATCGTATGTGAGTGATGTAGTTTGGGTGCTGTGTATATTAGGGATGCACCGAAATGAAAATTCTTGGCCGAAGCCGAATAAAAAGGAAACACTTGGCCGAAGGCCGAATACCGAACACCAAACATGGCTTTTTGCATTTCTTCTATTTATTTAGCCAATTTTTTCCACTATTGCACAAACTGAATGGTCAAAAAGTGCTTTTTATATTTTGTCTTGCTTTTCAATATAATTCAATACAATAAACTCAAAATAAAATGAATCAAAACAAGTAGGCTAACTTAAAACAAATAATTGAGCCCTTGATCTTATTGAATAGCCTATATTAGGCCTTTAACTGACTGCAGAAATAATGTTCAGTCTGAAGTACAAACATTACTGACCGGTAAAGTTAGGTGCTTTAAAATGCTCCACACACTGCCGACGCGTTTGCTGCATTAATAAAGCCCGCGCGCGCCGCTCTCTTAAAGATTCAAAGAATTCTTCATTGGCATAATAAAACACATTTTTACATTGCCAAAGCACAGAAAAAATGTATATAAACATGCACAAATACAGATTAAGATAAAAATAAAAAGTATATATATATATATAAGTATATATATAGGCTACATCTCAATATAAACAGAAAAAGAGCAAAGTAGGATTGGTGAAAGTCCTCAGTGAGGGTGACAGGATCCTGTTCTGGTGTCAGTTTGTGTGTGTTGTGTGTGCTGGTTGTTCTTTTGTTGTGGCAGGACTTGACATATCTTTCAGCGAGGTTGTATGTATGAAATCTTGTCCTTTTGTTGAAACTGGTTAAAGTCTTTGTGGAAGTTTGTAAACTGGGGGAAGAAGGTTTCTCTGATGTATGTATTGTTTGGACATGAGATTAAAAAGTGCAGCTCTGTTTCCACTTGATTCTGTGTGCAGTGTGGACACAGCCGCTCTTCTCTTGGTGTCCATGTCTGTCTGTGTCTGCCCGTCTGTACCGTGAGCTTGTGATCACTGAGTCTGTACATGGTCAAGACTTTTATTAATTTAGGGTCTGATACGGTTGTGAGGTATTCTGCCAGTTTTTATTCTCTGTTTAATGACAGATAGCATTCCAATTTACTTTGTTGCTTCGGTCCAGCTCTTGATGGCTAAAGGCTTTGTGATGGAGTGTCTCTGTATCGCTGTTCTTAAGGAGAGTGTAGAATTTTATAGCTCTTTTTTGTATTTTAATTATTAGAGAATATAGTCCTAAAGAGTCTGCGCAGGTTGCTGCTCTCTCTCTCTCTCTCTCTCTCTCTCTCTCTTCTGATAGTTTGTTTTTTCACTGGTAATATTGTATTTTAATTTTTTATTAAATTTTTTTATTATAATTTTTTATTTATTATATATATTTTTTTTTAAACAAATTGAAGGAAATAAATGATTAATATAATGTTTTTAAAATAAAAGTTTTTTGAAGGTCTCTCTTTTTCTCTCTCTCTCTCTCTCTCTCTCTGTGCTGGTTGCTGCTTGATCATATCACACCTCATGTTCGGTAAAATTTATTCGGACATTTCACTTATTCGGTTGCCGAACATTCGGTGCATCCCTAGTGTATATGACTCATAACAGTACAGTGTTTGTGCAAGCAAGAATTTAAGGTTTCCAATAAGGTGTGTCAACCTTAATAGATCAGATGTGCGTGTAGCATTTTAGTACTTTATCTCTGAGATATATGTAACAGCTTATAAAAGAACAATAATCAAATATTTATTATCTTATAGCCATTTAGGTTGCATGCAAGCTTTTGATATATCACTGTGTGACATTTTATTAACTCTTATTGTTTTGCTCTTTTCTATCTGTGCACTAAACCTTGGGTTCGAAAGTAGTAGTACTTGTTTAGGATCAGTGTATGGTTCAGGTATGAAACCTGGTGAATGAATTGTACAAACTTGTTGAATTACTATAGTTTGTTTATCCCTGTATCTGATAAGATTTATTTTATCCTATGTTAGTGCATTCCCTCTTCCTTTCACTAGGGGGTAATCTTTACCCACTAAGCATTTAATTTGTCCTTGTTCCTTTCAACCTTAAAAGTTAATCCTCACAATTAGATTATGCTTTTGTATTCTTCTGTAACGCATCATTATCTTTATCATAATCAAAAGCAACAGATGGCTGTTTCTACCAAGTCTCACCTATACCTTCAGCTTTGGGAAAAATCATAATTTGAGCTTTCATGTATCTATGTGTACAGTGTGTGTGTCTGTGTCCTCTCGTGATGTTGTGCTCTTCCCTTCAGCATCCTCTTGGACACAGTCTAAGTCCAGCAGTTTGAACAATTTCCTCTACAGGGAAACAAAAGTGTGTGCGTGTGTGTGTGTGTGTGTGTGTGTGTGTGTAAACTAATATGTCCACAGCTGGAGGCTCTAGTGAAGGCCGTTTTGACACTGATTAAGCCTCTAGAGGCCTTGAAAGATTCAGAAGCTTAAAGGTAGAGATGGTGGAGAAATAGGATATAAGTAAAAGAATGGTAGACAGACACACATACAGATGGACAGACACAGAGACATTGAAAGTTGCAGGGGATACTGTTGTAATGTTGGAACTTTCCTGAATGAATATAGAATGAAGGAACTTCTGTATGTAGCAATTCAAGTTAGTGTTATTATATGTGCAAAATGGTGAGAATGAATTACACGCTTTTGTTTTATAAACATGCAAAAATGGCTGTGGCAAAGCATCTTTTAGCTATGAATTGTTGCTCACAGTTTTTTGGTCAGATTACACAAATGCTGTTGAATGTCTGTCAGTTAAGGAATATGATTTAGGAAAAAAAATACCAGCAGGGAATAACTGGGTCTTACTAAACATTCAATCCTTGACCAGAGGCAATTCTAAAGTTTCAGTTTCTGAATCTGCATTTGAACCTGAGCTGTAGTGTCACATTTGTTGCCTGAGGTGCATCAGGTCCTTACATATCTTACTGCAGCTGTAGACTTCACAGATTCTCAAGAGTGAGCTGACAGCTCATGTATCATGATTAAATCACAGATTTTTAGAGATGCAGAGATTAAAGATGGAGGCTGGAGCCTCAGTAAATAGGACTGAAAATCTTTTTTCCTTGACCCCCTTATGTTTTTGCATAAATATACACAAAACAGAAATAAAAATACTAACAAAAGAAAACAAAAAAGAACGAATGAGTAAAAGCAGGTAATTCCGTTTCAAATCAATGAAATTTGGAATATTTCCCTGACTCAAATGTTAAAAAATATATAAAATGCCACCGATGAATAGTAATTAAGTAATCCATTAATTTGTAAAGGGAGGTAAAATGACCATTTTCACCTGAAATTTGGAGCCATATTAGAGGGGGTAAAAAATGACATGAGATGCCAGCATCATAATTATATTTTTACGCAGAGATTGGTATATCTGTTAGTAAATCTGTTAATTTTAGCAATCCATGATGCATTTAATGCCAATGGTGACAACTCAAAAAGGAAAGAAGGTTATTATTCGTTGGTGGTAGTGTTGTAGCACTCAAGACCGGTCTTGGTCTCGAGACCTGTCTCAAGACCATTTTTTTAAGGTCTTGGTCTTGTTTCGGTCTCGACTGTCTTTGGTCTCGGTCTCAGACATAGTGGTCTCGGGATTTTATTTCAAGACCGGTCAAGACCACAACTGTGGGAATTACACTAAATTGCTGATGCATTGTCCGATTTGACATCATTCATGTGATTGGATGTAAAACTTCTGGCTTTAAAAGCATTCACCACTTGTTTCCTATTTGATTCTTTTGTTACTCTTACTGCTAGTAAGAGAAGAATGGGGAATTGTCTTAAACAAATCTGTCAACAAAAAGAATACACACATAGGCCCACAATATCCGAGAAGAGGTTGCAAAAAAAGGTACTTGTATGAGATCTTGATTTTTATTTTTTAACATCTGATGTGATAGGTGGAAGCGTGTGTGTTTGCGTGGTTGTGTGCGTTTGTGTGAATGTTGGTCACATTGAGGATGTTTTATAGACTCACCCCTTCATTTATGTGTATGTATGATCTGCATTGTGTTGTGATGGTTATTGAATAAATAAAAAAAATGCTCTTTGGGTGCCCAAAAATGGGCACTAACAGCTCATTAAGGAGTTTTTTTATTTTCACCAATTTAACATTGTTGAACGAAGTTCAATTTTTGGGGTATGCTTAGGTAGTAAACTTGGGAAAAATAGCCGCGTTTTGTACCGGTCAGATTAAGAGAAAAAAAGTTATTTAAGAAAACAAAATCATTTTGCCCACATTTGTCCCCAACATCACTTTAGGGTTAAGCCAGCAATTGGTTTTTGAGAATGTGCAATTCATATAAGAATTTTGCATTTTCCCCCAGTAGCACCTGCATTTGTTCTTTTTTCATACAATTTAGGAAAATCTCTCTCTTTCCCTCTTTGTGTTTCTCTCTTTCTCATCAGAGTTTAACTGCAAAATTAAAAGAGCATGGGTCAAACACTCTAGTTAAAAAGTCTGATTCAAACTTCTGAAGAGTTTGATTTTAAAAGTTTAAATGTCACCACCAACCGGCTTCACCGCACTCTGTCTATAACGTGACTTTGGGCAGAACTTTAAGGAAAACGCGTAATTGACATAAACGTTGCAAGAATATATTTATTCTGTAGCTTTGTATTCTTCACGATTAGACAAAATACAAAAGAATTTCCTTTTAGATTTGAGCTTTTATCAAAACTTGGAAGACCAACATTTGATTTGAATGCTGAACGGCACAGATTTCGCTGTTTAGCAGGCAAGGGCAAATTATCCTGTTTTTCTTCTAAATAACTAAATTATATGTAATTTGTGTCTTTGTGTAAGGCTGTGGTTTAGAGAAGCGTATGTGTGTGTCTGTGGTCTTGTGTGGCCAGTGTGACCTTATTAGCAGTTTTGAGAGATGTGTGCGCTAAGTCTTATAAGACCACCAACAGTGAGCCCATCAGAACTCGGCAATCAATACACACACACGCGTACACACACACACACACACACAGGACTCATGCAGAGTGCCGATTGCTCTCTTTCATCAGCCTAAGTCATAAATATCAAAGGTGTCAGTCTCAACTGGTTATGACAGAACACACACACACAGTCACTTCAACAAGAGGACGACACCATGCCAAAGCCATCCGTCGCAGACATCAAGGCCTGTCTTTTTTATGTTGTATAAAAAGCTATAACTTATTCAAACACACCGTACACAGTTAAAGCTGTGGTATAGAAGCAAAATCATTTGTTTTTAATAGCAGAAAGCCTTTAGTTTACGTCACAGCTTTGAATATGATTTGCTACTCTGTACTTTTAGAAGTATTATTCATTTTAGAAAGCGCCTTATTGGACTAAATGATTGAGTGCTATGCGAGTCATCAATATTTTGATCTGTATTCCCTGGAGAAAGGGACTGGAAAAGTGCATTTGTCAATGTTTTGCATGCAGTTCTCTAGCACAAAAAACAGCCTCAAAACAGAATAGGCCAAATGGGTTCCTTATTTTGGCTATATGTGAAGTAAGGTGAATTAATATGATCTTTTAAAACTCATCTTCGATCATCCAAATGACAGTTTCTAAATGTTTTTCAAATGTGGAAATAATTTTCAAATGTGGAAAAAATTCTTGATGCTCTAAAAAAGGTTAGTATACGCAGAGCTATGAAAATGCAAATTAGCCCCGCCTCCACTCCATCCCACCAGCTCAGACTATGATACACTTGTAAGTGATTGGTTTGTGACATGTTTGTGACATGAGCCAAAAAATGAGCCAAAACCACGTTTTTGAGACTGTCTTTGGTAAACTGCAATTTTAAAGACAAAATACTGTACTGTGCATGCTTTGTCTTAAAGCATATTGAAACAACACATAGACATATAAGCGACACTAAAATGTGATATTCATCACAGTGGGGCTTTAAAAAAGATTATTAATTGTATTATCCAAGTGTGAACTACAAACTCACCAATCCTAAAGCTCAACAGACCACAGAAGCATCTCTGCCTCACTCACCTTTCCTGCATTTCAATACTTTTCAATAAATGCCCCGCTTCTGTACAATCAACAATGTTATCGTACATCTTTCTGCTACAATGCACAAACTGTAAATAACTGTATTTTCACAGCATCAGTGGTTTGTGTTGGACCAAAAGGCATACATTTATGATTTGTTCAAGCATTGGATGAATTTATGTTGATGTCTGAAGACTGGCATTTCCAAATGCACACGAGGAACATTGTGTCTCATTGTCTGGACTCATAATGTTGTGTTGCACTTTTTTTTCCTTGGTAAGTGCCTGCCTGGGGTGAAGGCGTGTACTCTCAAGGGAGCGCATTTCACTCTCAGGGCCTGCAGTATATATTCTAGGCCCTGTAATCTCCGTCTCCAATACCAGTGGCAGTGATAGAGGAATAATGTATACACGAAATGTTCCGGTATATAAAAGTCTTTCGGCAGAAAGGCAGTATATCAAAACCTAATGACCTGCCTTCTTTTGCGATTTGGGCATCATAGTAGGCCTACATGCTTCCAAAAGACGCTCCATAAATAACAAAAATAAGCTCCAGTCAGCTGGGTGAACAGAATATTGCGAATTTAGTTTTATCTTTGCATTTCCGTAAATGATAGTGATTGTATCCATCCATTTATTCATCAGTTGCTTTTAACCAAAGTGACTCGGTGCATTAAAGGTAGGCCTATATATTTATGATGCATAATTAAAGGTGATCAGTATACTTGCTCCTAGAAAATTGACCCTAGGACCTTGGCATTGCTAGCAGGGACAATATCAAATTGTGTAAACTAAGGCACTTTCTTACTGATATAGACCAGACAGTCTTGTGTTGAATGATTTCAGGTATTCACAATATAAAGGTTACATGCCTGTTACACTGGGATCACACACTTTACAGAAAAATTTACCTTTTACATTTTTGGGAGTGTAGAGTATAATTATAGGATCACTTTGCTCTCTTAAAGCCACATAGTCAAATCCAAACATTTTATGTCCCAGGAATGTCAACAAGGTGCAACAGAAATAACAAAATAACGAAAAAGAATAAGAACAGGGCCCTATGGCTGTGCCAGCCAGTCAATATACCAGCATTAATGTTTTATTCCCTGTCCCGTAAACTGGATGTCCTGCTGGTGTTTTAAAACCTTGCCTCCTCACCAAAAACAGCTGTGAGTAATTTGTGATTATAAACAAAGCTCTCTTATTGGTGAAGGTGGCAGAGTGTGGCCACGGCAATTAGAGAGTGATCACTTCCTTCATTGCTCTTTGGACACACTCCCAGCTTTCTTCTGCTCTGAGTGTAAGATAGAACAACATGGTTACATTCTCAATTCAGCACCAGATACTGTCCTGTATACTGGCTGTTATCCTAGTGTTTGAAACAGTAAAAGATCGTTTTTGAATCAACACCATTCAATACAACGTCTTTAAATATTTAGGCAATGCTAGGTCTCCATGTTTGACACATGGTCTTATTCAGTCTAACTGTTAAAAAAATCCCTCAACTTAAGAACTTTAGTTTGAAAGCTGACTTAATTTTTTCAGTTAAGTCAAATTGGCTTTACAAGTTTCTTGAATTTAAATTAAAGAACTTATATACTGTTTCAGTATATAACAACAGAAACAAACGTTATGTGGCCCAAACTTAACCCCCGCAAAGAATCAATAACTGTTGAGTAGTTTTTATTGAATTGAATACAGTTAATATGCATTAAAATAAAAATCAATATTTATATAAATCAAATGAAAAATAATTTCTTATAACCAAACACAGACCGGAAGTTAACTTCAGGTCAGGTGTGCGTTCGATGAAACCGGCTATAAAATTATTTGTTTGAACTTTTTAAGGTATACGAAATGCAACAATTCTTCTTGTAAAGTCAATTTGGTTTAACTTAAAAACCTTACTTCAAAAGCTGCCTAAAAATTACAAGTTGAAATAAGGGATATTTTTACAGTGTACTGTAGGTGAGTGAGAAATGGTTAGTATTGAATTTTTTGAGCATATTTTAAGTTATTGTTGCCATAGTTGCATGTCATGTTGTCAATGCTTCTGCTCACATCCAAGTAGTTTTGGCAACTTACAGTGTCATGCCTGTCTGTGTGTGTAGTTGAGGGATTTTCGGTGGTGTGGCGTCAGCACTTCAACAGTTTCTGGCAGGTGACATATATTTCAGGAATTCCTCCTGGAGACCATGTTTGATGTTGTGATGTAGGAAATGTCTGCATTTTGTCTTGAAACCTTTTTCACCATGCCTTTTAAGTTTCAAGGTAAAGAACTAGGTGGCAGACAAGTAACCACCGACAGAGAGGCGTCAGAAGATACAAAATAATCTGATCAATCATAGCCACTAACTGTCCTCTCTGTACAGCCAAGGTTGGCCTCGTAAATTGCAGGTTTCATAGCCACAGACAGCCACAGACAGCCACAGTGATCCTTCCTTTCCATTTTGTTCGCCATAAAACAGACATTTGACAAGTGTATTTAATGCATGAGGACATTAGTTTTTTATTTACACTCTTCGCTTCAAAGCATTGTTAAACTCTGGAAGTCTGGCACAGAATTTGGGTCAATATAAGGAAATGGAAGTTCAAAGCGTTTAAGTGTTGGACACACAGCTTATCTGAGAATACAGAGCGGAGAAATGTTTCATTAGAACAAATAAACATGTCGGATTTGTACATGAGTCAACGTGTCCCAGAAAATCATGTTTTTTAGCAAATCCCAGAGTAGTCAAGATTGTCTGTGCACTTGTTTGTGTTCGTGTGTGTAAGATTATGTCTGTCAGTTCTTTTATCTCTAAGTCTACAATGCTTCACTAAACTGAGTTTACAGAACAGACAGGTTTGATCTGAGAAAAGGGCATGACGGGGAATTCCTGCAAACTCTTTTAATATGGGATGAATCTCTCATTTATAAGACATTAAATCCTTTTGTCATTTTTATTTTATTTCGGTTCACTCTCTCTTTTCTGTCCACCCTCTCTCTATCTTTCTCAAAAGTGAGAAGGGTGTGAATTTAGATTTTCTTGTTAAGGTTGGCTTGTTTGCGGCTCAGTGATTTTGCTGGTGGAGGAAATGAGAATGAGCTTGTCTGAGAGATGACAGGACAGACACGGGCATAAACAGAGACACCTACGAAGGAAAAACAAGATAGAAAAAGACTAGAAACAATTACGCACAGAGAGAGGTCCAGCAGGGAGCCGTCAGACGGGTTGAAAGACAGACGGGCGGGCAGACAGACAGGTGAATAGCACAGTTTAATAGAGGACAGAAATACGAGGAACTGCTCTGACAGCAGAGAATAATTGTCTCGGAAAAAGAGAGCGAAACAGTGAGAGGAACAAAGAGCAGATGAGATCAGATTGAGGGAGACCCTTAGACCTTAAACGTGCGCACACACACAGTCAGACGCACAGTCAGACGGACACATACGCGCTCACTCAACCTGATGGAGAGTTTTAAGCTCACAGCTCTGAGACTGGACACAAGCCAAGCTCATTACAAACAGAGCCCCTCCCTCACCAGCCCCGGCGATCGCTCCCTCTCTTTTCTCTCTTGTCTTTCCCTATCTGCTTTTAACAGGTTACACCCTCTCTCTGCAGGAGGAACCTTTGGCCTCCACCACGATGAGTTCTGTAATGGATAATGCCGGGCTTTCTCACACTCACATATCTTGGTTTCAATGAAACCAGAGGGAATGCTTTTGCTGTAATACTGCTGGATGCCCCTATCTCCCTAAAGCCCAAATGGATGCAGAGTGCAAGAACATAGATGGTTATTTGTTCGGATGGATGAATAGATGGATATTACAGCATAGCAGTTCAACCCTGTGTAAATCTGTCTTGTAACATTTGTCGCTATGGGAAAGTTGAGACTAATATCGAATAATAATACAAAAATTGAAAAGAACGACTTTCTGCTATATTAATGAATAAACATTATTTATATTTACTATTTAAAACAAAAACGCGCTTAAAATTTTAGAGGTGAGGCATTTATTTATTTAACCGCTGTGATGAACTTTATTTGATCTCTTGGTATTATTTAGCTTTTTTATACTATAATACAGGCTTATTAATAGAGGGGTAAGGATACGTTCAGCTCACGATTCAATACGATACTGGGTGTACCATTACCACTGCATCACGATATTTAAAACCAATATGAAACTGACACTGAAATGACATTTTTCATATAAAACTTATTAAATTTTAAGTAACGTTTGTTATTTTGTTTAAGAATGGATAACATTCAAGGTTTAATTCAACCACTTTTTATGTAAACTAATAAAAACTGAAAAGATGGGTAGTTGAAAAACAAAAAGGACATTTTTAACACAAAAATATATTTCACTTAAAATATATTGCCATAGCTCTACGATACATATCTTAATGTTTTTGTACAGTGATATGCGATACTGCGATATATTATTACACCCCTACTTATTAAAATATCAAACTTAAATTCCCGAATAATGCAAAGTTACATTTTATTCTGCAACACTGTTCACAAAATTTGGAGTCATGCAATAATACATAAAACATTTTTGTAATTCCTAAATGAAGCAGTAGCATAGCAGAAATGTAAAGGGTTAAAATAAAATTCTGTCATTTACTTTCATGTCATTCTAAGCTTGTATTATTTTTTCATCCGTGCACAACAGGAGATGGACGAGGAATGAGAGGACGGTGATTGTATCTGTCAAGCTCCAAAAATCACATAAAATCGTCATTCAAGTCCATATAACTTATGCTCTATTTTCTTCTTGACTTATTCATTTGGTCAGGCTCGCAAAAACATTTTTTATATAAAATATTACTCGAATTGTGAAATAAATATTCAATTACAAGAGAATTATGGGTCTCTACTCGCTGAATTAAAAAAAATTAAAAAAATGACTTTTGTGGCCTTTGTTCACATATCATCACCTTCATAGCCTTACTTTTCATGCTGTACCCCGAAACGTTGGTAAAAGTAACTTTAATTAAATATACTGATTTTAATGTACACACTTTTGTGGAAAAGCAAGAACAAACATATTAAAGACTCACCTTGTATTTGTGTCCTATATGATGAGATGCCATCACTAGAATGGCTAAAGCCTATTAGCTATGAATGAGTTTTGCTATTTCTAGGATTATGTTCTGCTTTCATATGGGAATATGAAACTACTTCATGATGAGCTGTTTTTAACATAGTAAGGTCATGTGACTACAGTGTTCTGTACTACTGTTTTGCATATTTGCATTGCGTAAAAACACATTTTTCTTTTTAACAGCAAGCTGTATGCAATATAAATTTCACCAAATGCAGTAAGTCGCATACTAACGCTCCATTACGAAAATGCTGTAGCTTAATTCTCCTATAAACCCTAGACTTATTGACCTCTAACATAATTTAAAGCTATACATCTTCTGTCTCTGCAGCTCTGACTGCTGATAATGATATAATAAAGAAAAGGGACCATTTTCCTTTGTATATTCTCAAAGAGTGATAATCTCCAACCCCCTGCTGTGTTTTCACACAAACACATGTGCATGCACGCATACGTTGTGTTATTCCTTGTTGTTGTGCTGTGAGAGAGCTTCGTCTCATCCGCTTTTCGTTTTGACAGCCATTTAAACATGTCTTGCCAAATGGAAAAGACACACCTAAACTTGCACGCACACACTTTTTTCTGCAGTGAGTACTGTCTTTCGACTTCCATTGAGCTGATGGTACTTTTAACCCCCTAAGCTCTGATCTAACACCAAATGAACATATTTTGCATTATGTTTTTATTTAAGATCTTATTCAGTGTGTTTATTGAACCTTTTTTATTACAAATGCCTTTTCCACAAAATGCTAATGGCTTGTTTAGCCATCTTTTATTACTCACCTCAGCTAGCCTACCAGCTAATTCATCATTGTTAAACTGCAGTTCCCCCCAAAAGGAAAATTCTGTCATAATTGAATCACCCTCTTGTCATTTCAAACATGTATGTCTTTCTTTCTTCTGCAGAACACAAAATATATTTGAAAGAACGCTAGTAATTGAACCAGGGTGTTCCCATTGGCTTGCATTGGTTTCGCGTCCACACAATGGAAGTGAATGGGTACCTCCATTATTTGGTTAAAAGTATTTTTCAGAAAAAGTAACATATGTTTGAAATGACAAGAGGGTGAGAAAATGATGCACAATACACGATACTAGGTTTACCATTACGATTGCATCACAGTAGGCAAGAAATCCCTCTTTTATATGGACCACAAAAAGGGAAAACTCAAGTAAAATGGCTCTCTTTCTGTAAAGGCAACATAAAGAAAGTAGTCAGAGAGAGAAACCAATATCAATATAATATAATGTCAATCATTTATAGTATGATAGAAAAATTGCACTACGTTACAAAGCATTCATTTGAAAAAGGCAACACACTTTTGGTGACATTCTACTCAGGAGGAATATCAGATACTTGGCGAACAAAACATGTCAGACATAACTTGATTTGCATGCAATTAATGCACAAAAGCAGCCGAGTGCCAGATTTTTAAACCGAAACAGAATTAAGCGAATGAAATGCTATTTGCTACGACTGCGTCAATGTGTTTGTGTATGTGCGCATGTCAGAGCCATCCCATTTGATATTCATGCTTTTTAGCTGCTGTCACAGGTTTCTGATATATGCCTTTGGTTCACTGCGCTCAGGGTGAGATTTCTGCACATAAATATATTTGTATATTGTTATTTTCCTCTTTCCTGAGATGAATTATATGTGAGATGAATTCTAAGAATGAGGTGATGAAATGATTCAAAGATGAAGGTACAGAGAGAGAGAGAGGAATGCTGCTGAGCAATGTCTACTGCTCAGAATTTTGAATATTTGTGCGTTTATGTTTACAATTATCATGATTAGAGTCTTTAAAACAAGAAAGCTCAGATATCAAAGCTAGACTTGTCTCTCAAATTGAAATTCATTAGAGGTGATACAAGATTGATCAGCAAAAGTCTTTCAAGGGTTCTTACATCGATAACACATACACGTACACTCGCAGGTACACCAGCAGACAGACAGACGAACAGTTACAAAGATTCACATTTGCAGGTACACAGACTGGCTCACAATTAAAGGTGTGCACATATGCCATTCGATTCAGAGTTAGTGGGCGTAAACTATTGACTTTGTCTTTGAATGTGTATTCAAGACATGAGAGATGTTATAATTCCCTGTATGTAATGCAACGGTCTTATCGGCCTCACCGCAGGTCAGCTCGAGGCAATTGGCCGCCTCTAATTTATGCTTCAGTCATACCACAGATCCATCAGTATACAAACCCAGTCGACCGGCAAAAGTCGAAATTCCTTAGATAAATTAAACCTGTGATCATGGAGTCCTAGAAAATCAAAGACTCCGGTACTGCTGACCGAGTCTATTGCGAAAATGAGACTCTTTCTCGCATGCATGCGTTCGCACACACATAGGCCTAAGTATGTGAGATGATAATCTAATTGGCTCTGTTGAATTAATTACGCATTTGAATGTAGTAAGAGAGCACTTTCCGTAATATTTCCGGTGGGCTTAAAACTCGAACCGCACGTGCATCACACTTTTTATCGTTTGAACTCCCGTTCGCAGCGTGAAAAGATAACAAGGGAAAAACAAATAAACATTAGCAGGCTTTATTTGCCCTCAAACTCACCTGAACCTGACGCTTTTAGGATGCTGAGTAATTGTAACGGTGTGGTAAGATAATTTGATGTAGTCATTATGGAGATAAAACTACAGGAGCATTTCAAACAACACCCGTGGGACTGAGCTTAATATTCGGAAGGCACTTAGAGTAAAAACACCCCTTCGCGCGCATACACCTGTGTACTCCAACTCATGGCGTCTTCAGCTCCGGTCATTTTTCCGCTCGGTTTGGAGTTTGTTAATTAGGTGTAATCCTGGGGCAGGTTTACCTCAACAAGCTCCCGCAAGAGCTCTAAACGAGACCTTAATGAGAACCCTTGATTAAAGTTCCCTCATTAGCATATGAAGAGCTGTTCAAGGCACTGCGGATCTTTTAAAGCTACGAAATACTTCCAGCTTTACGGAACCATGTCTCGAAGAGCCCTGTGTAGATCAGAGAAGTGTTTCAGAAGATCACGTCTGCACACACAACGACTCGCATGCACACATTCAAAGAAAGAAAAGAGAGCGAGAGAGAGTTCACACCGGGGTGTTTCCAAATGACTCAGAGCGGTTCCAGTACATTATGCAATACTAATATCTATTACATATTTCATCTGTAATTTCATTTGTTAAATTATCATGAAATTAGTTAAATAATCCTAATGAGTGTCGATTCTCTGCAGATGGTTGTTTAATGAGTGTGTACGGTTTCACCATTCCCCTAGGCTCTGAAAGATCAAGACTTTAATGTTTATATCAAAGAACAAAGAACTCTTTCGAACAGGCCGTACTTTCGAGCCAGCCTGTGGGTGTGAAACCCATTCTTCATGGCAAAATAGGAGAATCCTAAAATTACTCGCTGGCACATGTGAAACTTCTGTTTTAACAATGTCTGGATTAGAATGAATAACTTTTCTCGCTTTTTTGGCCCGAAGAATAGGTCATAATAATATCATTCCTGCTCATTCAGACGGTGAAAGATCGATTGAATGTACTTGCTTTCATTTCTTGGTGGTTTTTCAGCACAGACCTCGACTAAACGGCCGACCTCAATTTGTTTTGTACCGGATTTGAACATGTGACATTTTGAGAAAGGGGAGGTGTGCATGTTAGCCGGTGAGATAAAGGGCAGACTTTCGCTCATTAGGTGCCGTTAACAGGAGAAATGTGTCATGGAAGTATTTTTGCTCTCAGCGATGGTGTTTTTGCAGAATTCATAGACTATACTGTGGAGTTTTTCCATCTTTCCATATTTTCACTGTCATACGGTTGGGGATGCATATTTTTTATATATTGTATACTCATCATGGGTGTAACGATACGCTCGGCTCACGGCTTAATACGATAGATGATACTGGGTTTACCATAACTATTGCATCGCGATAGGAAAAAATGAACACTTAAATGACAGATTCCCCCCCACAAAAACAAGAAAATTTGTTTGTAACATTTGTTGTTTTGTTCAAGAATTGACAACATTCAAGGTTTAATTCAACCATTTTTATGTGAACTGATTAAAACTGAATGGAAAACTCAGTTTTAATTTAAAATATGTATCATGGAGCTATGGCAATATATATTTAAAAGCTCTGCGATACATATCTTAATGTTTTGTTTCACCCATAATATTCCTATAGAAGAAAATATTCTGGGGTCCATCAATGTTTTATGAAAATGATCAGAAATGCTGCTGTTGTCTGGCAACTTTTTCAAAAATGCTTGAGAGGGAAATAGACGGCTCATCCACATCATGCCAAACCTTTACATTTTCCCTTCCATGAAAGTGAATGGTGACCTGCTGTACTCTGGTCCCCATCCACTGTCATTTTATTAAAAGCAGCATGAGCATCATTTAATTTGAAAAGAACTGTCCCGAGGTGAAGTGTGTTATTTTGATAGCGCCTCAGAGCCACAGTGTTTACACGTTTACGAAAAATTTACCTTCCGGGGACTTGTTGTTGACTTTAGAAACTTCTTTTAGGAGAAAATATATAAAATAATATCCGAAAAAATCATACGCATCGCAATCAGTTATTAGCCAGAATATAATCTACGATCAAAGCTTTAAACATCTGCAACAGTTATAACCATATTCTCTTTTGAATTTGTGTAAAATTGGCACCATAATGAGTCTTTTATTGATCCGACCAACAGAAATCTCACACTCCTAGATCAGAGCGTATCCTTCTACCCTCAGAGACATATAAAAAGATTCATTTTCACCGGCGTTTGATCTCCCAGATCCACTCAGAAACTGAACGACACGAGCCGACCAACACACTCGCGCTACCACGCGCTGATACTCATATTCTCCCTGTCTCGCATGCGCACACACCCCGTGCAACCTCTCCATACTTTCATTCTCTCCTTCAGGGCTGTGAAGTTCCATACTTCCTCTCTGATTCTCTCTGTTTCCTCCTCCGTAGTGTCTGATATTGCTCATGTCCAGCGGCGCACTGCAGGTTGAAATTGTTGTCAAAAGTCACACTAGAAAAAGAAAAAGAGAGATACGGGGGGAAAAGAAGATCAAAGTCTGCTCTTTATTTCACTGCCTTTGGACTGGATTTGTAGCTTATCACGTCCGCAATGTGTATGCAGAATCTGACGGATTACTTAAAAGTCGGAAATAGCCTATCTTAAATAACCACATTTTTGAGAGGTGTCCAACAAACCGTCGGGAGACAAAACATGAAAAGACCCTTAACCTTTTGGTAACAAGCCTAGACCTTAAACCATGACTACCAATACAACATTCATCCTGTACTGTATCTTTGTCAAAAACAATATCATTTTAGTTGTTGCAATAATAAAAAAGTCAGTTTGCAATAAAACCAAATTAGATCAATTACGTGTGCAATTTTGCAAATGTTTTGTAACACTGTGAGTCATCTGAACAATATTTGGATACCATTCTCATTCACACCCGCATTATTCCGTCTAAGGCATTTTAAAAGGCGAGAGCTTATCCCTGCAAACATCCTCTCTATCAGCAAGCTCTGAAACCAATTAGCAAACCGCGAGAAATATAGTGTAATAAAATCTTTCCTGAAATGTTGACAGTCATTTTGGAACAGACAAAAATTACTGCAATATTAAGCATCTTCAGCACAGAGAGAGAGAAAGTTTGAAGGGGATGGATGCTTCAAATCAAATCGTTTCTCCATCATACACAAAACATAAACCACAGATATAATAAACGGCTTAAAATAATTATCTGATGTCAAAACAAACTAATATGGTAATCCTTGTGTCATAAACATATTTCCTACAATATAAAATGTCATGTACAGTGTACAATAACGAATACTAATTGTTTTATTTCCAGTTTTAAATTATGAAATATATTATGAGTCATATATCAAATTTATTTTCTACAATAAAAAATATGTTCAACTGACCTTTTCCCCCAATGTTACGTTCGAACGCATAATGCAATCAGGGACCTTTAACTGCACTTACCATATTTCATTTAACATTGTAAATGTTGACAATAAATATTGAATTATGATAAATCATGGCTTTGCTCATGGATTTCGGGTAGTAGTATTTCTCGCTGAACATATTTTACTAAATGTCATGACTCATGTGTACAAAGAGTTCAGATGAGGCAGGAGTACTTGTAAATCTCCTGAGAGGTCTAATAGCCTGTGTGTGTGTGATCGCATGTCATGTCACATACGTTTCAGGCTGCACTTGAACATTTGGTCATTTAAATGTGTGTAATTACATGTGATGAGACTCAAGTGTCTTTGTAGGGACTGCTTGTTCTCTTTTGTGTGTGTGTCTGTACTTGTAATTATGTATGATGTGACTCATCTGCCCCTAAAAGCTTCTACACATCAATAATTCCTCTACGGGACATAAAACACACATTCATTCAGTCATATTGACATTTCCACACACACTTATGCATATACACTAATTCTATCTCTCCACAATACACAGTGTCTGTTTTCACAAGCATGTTAAATCCAGACTGGGCAATAGCCCCACAGAACGTGGCACAGGGGTCACGGTAAGCATTACAACAACATCATCTAAAAAAAGATCCACAGTGAAATATTATGAGATTTTTCGACACATCTTGACGCACACGTAATGCGGTCCGTGTAAAATAAATGATGCGCACACACATGCAAGGCGCTCTATTATTCACTTGTTATCGTTCACACATCCGTAGTTGCGAAGAAAGGGGACAAAGTTGGAGAGGAAAATGAAAGAGAATTTTTTCATGCACAAGACATTCGCTTGTATGGCTGTTGTAATATTTCAGGCGTCTTCGAGCAGCAACGCGTCAATCTCCGAACGCAGAATGAAAGAGAAAAGGCGCGTGAGGTGGAAGGAGAGAGAGCAGTAGAAGGTGTTTTGGGAATTTAGACGAGAGAACATAACAGCGCCCTGCTCCATCTGTTATTCATGTTACTGTCGAATGTTGTCTGTCTTAAGACTGCTATTACACATGCCCTAAACTAACGTTGCATCGTGCCAGCAGTCGGATTATATAATGGTGAACGTCCACTGTGGAGAAGGAAAGAAGAGTTGGCTGGGCTGAGACTCGGAGATGTGACCATCTGTGGGAGGCTGTTTTTAGCGGGATGTAATGTGGCAAGCTGGGCCGAAACGTACAAACACCTGCAGCCTACAAGATACAAGTTCCAGCCGCTAGGCAGCAGTGGGCGCAAATCTTAGGGGTCGCGCAGTGAACCACAAGTAGTGACCTCATACACAATTGTTTATTTAGTGGGTATCTTTCTTTAACGTGGTTAAAGTTAAATAGGGACACGTTATAAATGATTAAATTTCACAGTGGTCACAAGAGGTAAAGCGTGTTAACATGAGACGGAATCGATTACTACACATTTCAGCTTAGTTGTCTTGAAGTGATATATCATAAAAAATGAAAATTCTGTCATCATTTTCTCACCCTCTTGTAATTTCAAACCTGTGCATCTTTCTTTCTTCCGCAGAACACCAAAAAAGGTTATTTTGAGGAAAGTTGTTAGCCTACAATCCTATTGCATGGACACAAAACCAATGCCGGCACTGTTTGGTTAGCATTTTTTTTTTTATATCTTCATTTGTGTTCTGCAGAAGACAGTCATACAGGTTGGTTTGAAAAGACAAGAAGGTGAGTAAATAAACTATCATTTTAACATGTCACGCCTGTTCAAAACCGGTGAATTTTGCACCATGTCCGCTTATCTGCAGAGTACTTTAAAATCATGTTGCAAAAATGACGATTTAATCCTTAGAGCTCAAAATATACTTATTTTACAGATAAAAAATATGAGCTTCACATTTTGCCCTTTAAACCCTGCAGACACTGTCACCGTTTACTTACATTTTTAGTGGTGAAAATAATGTTGTGGTAATGGACATTATGCATCCGATGCCTCCAATTAAACTTAACTTGCACTGAACCTGGAACATTACTTTAATAATAATCAAGGACTCCTGTCTCTAGTAATCCCGTCCATGAGAGACACCAATCTCAGGGGTCTCTCTCTCTGTGTAGACATTGTGTCACCCCTGCACAATGCATAAGCACTCTAATGGACCAGATGGCAGTGTTTTATAATTAATTCCTTTGTTGTGATTCGCACAAACTATCCTTTTTTGCTTTCAAGTTTTATAGCTCCTCGACCATGACCTCTCTGTTAGGCCAATGATAAAGTGGTTTTGGACTCAAGCGCAGAAAATAGTAGTTAGACAGACTCAGAAACATCAGAAAACAACAAGGAAGCTTATTTGTGTAGTTCCGTTCACAAACTAAAATGAAGCACAATGAAATGATGTTGTTTGGTTATGACCTGCCATAGCTATGACTGGAGTCTGGTGTATCTGCTCTAAAATCGAATCAAACTGGATTAAACTGATTTAAAGACCGCTGTGCACGACACAACACAGATGGGTCTGTCTGTTCAACGGTCTGTTGTTGTAATCATCATTAGTTCTTTTTTTATCAGTCTCGCGGGCCCCGTGAACTCGAAACACTCACTTGCTATCCGTTTGCACCCTGATATCTAGAGAGCAGGAGAGAGCGAGCAAAACACTGACAGCTGTGGAGTCCTATCTCTCTCCCTCCATGCACTGCTTTAAACTCATCTGGACTCTAGGGCCTCAATCTATCGATTTTTTTTTCTTTTTATCAAGGCAGGTAGAAGGAGTAGTTTTACCAGGACACATTACATGGCCAGGAGCTGTTCCAAAAGAACTGATCCAGGAACGCTGCATGTTTTTCTCTCTTACTGTTATTTGCAGTGGCACAAGGAAGGGTTGAGAGAGCCAAACATTTTTCATGGGCTAAACAATACGAATGTTACTTCTGGGCCAGTGGTTTTGCTCGTACATTTTAACAATTTGCAAACATAAACGTCTGGCTTTATGTGACATTTTTGTGGATTCTGCAGATGAAAGTTTCATCTAGCTAACTTCTATACTATGGATTTGTCAAAATTGTGACAAATATGACATTCTTGTGTCACGTCAGTTACTATAAGTTGCAAATGACAGAAATACATAATATGCCTTCATTTTCTTTAAGAAACGGTATTGCTGTCAATCATTGAGTTATTATAGCAGCACAATGTCCAGCTGTTATTGTAAATGTTACAAAAAACCATTTGCAATCAAAAATAAAAATTCTGTCATCATTTACTCCTCTTTAAATTGTTCCATATCTGTATACATTTATTTGTTCTGATGAACACAGAGAAAGATATTTGGAAGAATGCTTGTAACTAAACAGTTCTTGGACCCCATAGTAGAAAAAATTACTTTAGCATTTTTTTATTCTGTTAAACGCAAAAGAAGATATTTTGAAGAATGCAGGAAAGCAGACAGTTCTGGGCACTTTTGACATTGTAATTTTTCCTACTATAGAAGTCATTGGGGACCAAGAACTGTTTGGTTACAAACATTCGTCCATATATCTTTCTCTGTGTTCAACCAAACAAAGAAATTTATTGGAACAACTTGAGGGTGAGTAAATGAAGACTGAATTTTCCTTTTTGGGCGAACTGTTCCTTTAAGAAGATTTCAGCAACAGCACAGTTTAGAGCTTTCTTAAAAAATCAATGGATTGCATTGGAAGGAAAATGATTGGCAGATGTGTTTAGCTGTATAATGCCAAATTCAGGAGATTATGTGAATGTCTTGGTAAGGAAACAGCACCCGATGTTGTGTCTGGTCTCAAACTGTAGTCTATACCTGGTGGATAAAGAGGTACAGTTCCTACCCATGATGTTTTAGTGTTTCAATATCAGAAACGTATAGCTCCCCCCTCTATTTTGCCATCTGTTTTAATCCATTGCACATTCAATAGTCTCTTCTTTTGATTTATGTCTATTAAGGTACTCATACAGAAAACAACTTATTTATTGATTTGTTTTCCCAAAGAGCCAAAGTCAATCTGATAGTATTGATTCATGCCGGGCCTTGAAAAAACATTACATAGCACAAACTGATGCGCTTTCTTTCTGTGTATCTGAATGATGCTATTCTTTTCTGTCCCAAATGACACATTTATGAATGTCTCTTATAAAGCTCTGTCTTTTTGGAGTGTGTGTGTGTGTATACGACTACGAGACCAAGAGAGAGTGAGTGAATGAAACTAAGTGGGTCAGAGTTTGTTCATTAACAGATGGTGTTTGCTTTCCAGTGGCAATAAACAAATGCACTCAGCAGAGCTATAAAGACCTGTGAATATTTTGTGCGTTTGTGAGAGTGTGTATTTGCATTGGTAATATGCACGGATGATATAAATGAATAGGCCGCTCTCTGATTAAGATTTGAATGGCGAAGGCTGCTTTGGTAATTGGCGAATGAGTAAAAGGAATGTGAGAGACTGAGTAAACATTAAAACACATCGAGAATGATTTCTAAACCCCATTAAATACAATCCACATCTTGTGTTCAGTGGTCTTCATTATTCATTAATAGTTAATTTGCCAGCGTAATTGTAACGGATTGTGTGGACTCAGACTGATAGAGCCTATTACACTCAAGATGTATGACATTGTTTTCATATCTGAATTTAACAGTAGATTTATTCTATGCGGTCGAGTCATTCCTTTTCCCAAGCCAGTTTATTATAATATTCAATTTTGAAAAATTGACTTTCTTTCATAATTTCGGGGAAATTGACAGACGATGGGTCAATATGGCAAGTGCAGTCGGTGTCAGAGAGCAAATGCAAGCGGCTTTAGCTTATGGTGACCTGACCTCTAACCATTCGGAAAACATCGGAATCAAATTGATCACATTGTCGGGGTCATTTGTGCTGGGCTGAAGCTATTCAGAATGCCTTTCATTTCACGCACTTCAGCCAGAACATTCGATTGTGCCTTTTTTGTTGAGCACTTGATGCAGTTCCTATCCGAGGTTTCAGAAAAGCACAATCAACGACCTCTAACCTCGGTCCTTCATACTTTTTGTCAGACATCCTTTCTAAAACCCCATTCTCTCTACTATATTTCAGGGACAGCTGAACTTTTCATTGTAGATAGAAGATAGAATTCTGTTGTGCATATCTAATTTACTTTGTACCAAATGCCTGCAACATGCCATCTGGTGAACTTTGGCAAATCCAGCGATTAGTTTCATTCCAAAGCACTCATTAACTTGATACGTGTCAGCATTACTTTTTAACCTGGCAGACTTGCAAAACCTGTGTAGTTGCATTAAACTAGCCAATCTGATTGAAAGACCAGACGTCAGCCAGGTCTTTCCATTTTGGTATGCATCAAGACTCAGTAAATGGATTTTGGGCGGTCTGTCGGCGAGCTGCTCGAGGCTGAGTCTAAAAGCTGTAATCTTCAGACTCTCTCACCTCAGAATCACAGCCCCTTCACTACAGACACCACTTTTCCACAATGCTTTTGAATGTTATAGAAAAATTGGTGAAGTTGTGAAATCCTCTAGTTGAACCCCTTACAGTTGCCACTGACACCCAATTATCTGTTCTACAACAACAAAGGCTTGTGTGATCCGAGTTGATCTCGTTGGAGACTCTGCCCATGCATTTATCAACAAAAAGTGCTTTAAGATTTATTAACGTGTCAGCAGTTTTTAGACTGTCTTTGAATTGTTTTTGGATCTTTGGATTTGTTCCGGCTGCAAACGTTGCGCAGATAATGAGCCGTAATGAAGAAAAAACACCGCACAGATAATGAGGCGTAATAAGTGAAAGAACATCGTCTTTGTTATATAATGAATCTAATATGGATTATTCAGTTTAAGGACAGTCAGGAATTTCAACTCTCTCCCCTTTCTTTTCTTTGTTCATTTCTTAAATAAATCCAGCCAGTGTGAGCGCGGCAGCTTCATTATGTCAGTTGCTCGTCTCTCTTTTTCAGCGTGCTACTGAAATGCCCATCCACTAGGACCCATGGAAGTGTGCTTGAGTGAGAGAGTGTGTGTTTTCTTCTACACACAATGGCAACCGCAGCGATAAAAGCGCTGCAGCACTCTCTTTCACATGTCTGCATAAGCGTGTGTGTGTGTGGGTGCAAGAGGAGGCCATTTCAGTGTCTGTCAGATCTCGCACAGGAGTGTCAGAGCTAACAAGCTCCTGCATGGACTGAGAACACTACAAATGGGACATTGCCTGGAGGCTGCCAGTTTTTGCATGCGCACGTGTGTTTGAATGTGCACGAACATACGTCAGTCTGAAGTCTGTGATATGAAGTGTCTGTATTAGGCAGCACAGTGCAAAGAGAATGGTGTGTCTATTTTTTGTATTTGACATGACACGTATAGAAATAAAAGCTGTATAGAGCTTGTTAATCGACGTCACGCCATGTTGAATGTTGCGCCATCTTGGGAGGATGGCTGCTAGTGCGTTCAATGCAATGTTTTGTTATTCTTGTTTGATTAGGAAATATAACTATGGTAGGTCGGTCTTGGTGTTTTAAAACCGCAACAGTACAACGCAGAGTCGTTCAGGAAAAGCCCATGGTTCTTTTCATTTAGATTTCTCCATAAATCAAACTAAACAAATAACGATACATATCAAAACAATAATAGCAGTGGAGTATTATCCTCCCAAGATGGTGGCACATGCAACATAGGGAGTGACGTAAGCTTCACATTGTATTTGTTTATAAAAGTCGTAGACGCCTTTACTGTTAGTAAACATCGTGACACGTTTTGTGGGCGGAGCTTAGGTGGAGTCAGAAAGATCACCCTGACCGCATTACTAATGCTACATTTACATTTACATTTAGGCATTTGGCAGACGCTTTTATCCAAAGCGACTTACATTGCTTTATCCTATACATTTTACATAGGTATTTGCAATCCCCTGGGATCGAACCCACAACCTTGCGTTGTTAACGAAATGCTCTCACCACTGAGCTACAGGAAAACTGTACCTAATGCTAGGTAGCACATTTCTTTTGCTTGCCTTTTGACAATGACTAGAAAAAATCTGATTTCATTTTAACATGTCGGTCTAGGACTACGATTGTTTTTGAAAAAGTTAACTTTAACGCAAGGAACCTGGCCAACCTGTACGTGCTCACTCAATGGATCCAGGGACGAACTCACAGGATTACCTCCATTTAAGTGGCCTGACATCTACACCTACCAGACAGAGAAACAAGCGTGTATAGTAAAGTTAAACTGAGAGCGTATACATCTATAGATAACTGCACGTACCAACAGTGTTAAACGTTAGCAAATGCATTTACACATACAACAAACCTGACACATGACATGAGCGTTCTCACTGTTCTCTCTCCCTTTATACTAATGCACTTGTGACAACTAAAGAAAAAGAGATGACAAACAGTTTCCCTTATGTTAAGTTTCTGGCCAAAAGTTAACTCCTAGTTGTATAACTTACAAAGTTAGCTAGCATACACTATGCGTTCAAAAGTTAACGCTACGTGAAAAATTTCTGATTTGGGCATATGTGAGATATATTTAGACACATACCAAAAGCATAATCCACACCAACAAAAGACAGTCGTTTTTTAATCTTAAGTGTTATGAAGCGAAATGCGGGCATCTTGATGATCGTTTCTGTTCAGTCCGCTCGTTTTATTATGTTTAACTACAGCTGCCGTCAATGTTTTTGTTAGCCAGTGGCAGCAGGTGCGTGTTAAAATATCAAATTGGAGACTGTATTCTGTCGATTGTGGCACTAAACAACACAACAAGATCATATTTGAAACTCCTTATGTTGCCGAATCTGGGCTGGTTTGTATTGGCCGCCTCCAGTTTTCGACTTTGTTTCGCCGTAAAGGGGTCTATTGCTATCAGAGGACCTGCTGCAACCATAGGAAAATCTTGACAGAGTCTTCCCTAAAGTAAAAATGTCACATAGGAGGAGGTTATTGATTTATTTCCTTGAAACTGTCAGAAAAACTGACAAAGCATTGACACGGCAATAAGTGATTAGTGAAATGTCAATTACCCGATACATGCTAAACATTCCCGTCAATCACCTTCACATTGAGATCAACGTGATCCAAGTCATCCAGTTTTAAAAAGCAAACAAATGAGTAATGAAGAGAATGAAGAAAATGCTGCAATTATACTTGCAAAATGACACACATTTATTCATGGGTATTTTTACTTTCACAAGAGGAACATTTTACAAACTGTATCATAACTATGCAACATGACAACACATTAAAATATATTTAATATTTTTATTTTAGCTAGCTGCGATTGGCAACATTTTGTTCACTTTGTTTCCATTTCGGAGTGTCGAAGTGAGTAGCACCGCCCACAAATCTCATTGGTTCAATATTCCACTGCTCAAAACTGATTTAGTCTTGCTTCGGATTTAGTGTGGACAGACTAATTGCTTATCGCATCATGATGGGACACACAAGTGTAATCAATTTATGCTAAATACTTTCATTAAATCAATTATAAATGTCAGTACAATTAAATTTTAGGCCTATATGCTTGAAATGAAATGGTATGAAAGACCTGAAATAATATATGATACAAAATATGTTGACCAATTCTCAACAGGGGCAGTTTATGACTCTGCATCCACCTGGGGTTGAATCAGGCCATAGAAGTAATACAACTAGAATTAACAGAACACATTTAATAAAATTAATAAATTTAGGAGAATATTTTGAGGCTAAAAATATCACCATCTGGTGGTGAAACAGGCAAAAACATTATATTTATGTCTCTTTCTGTGACATTTTTGCCCAAGACCCTGGTTAATCTCTGACCCTGACACACACGTTTGTTAATTTCCAGCAAAGAGTTAATTCATTTTGAATGAATTCATTCGGTTCTTGAAATTAAATCAAGCCAACTTCAGTTGAATACAGTACGGTACGGTTCAATAAATCATTTTAACCGAAAGAATGGGTGAGAGTTCAGCTGAGACTGCTGGAAAAAAGGTGGTTAAGTAAATCCTCTGGGTTGTCTGTGATGGACACATCCAGACTAATTTCCAGATCACCTTAATTGTAAAAAAGAAAAAATACATTCCGACCTTCCTCATGACAGGTGTGGTGCTATGCCTGAGAACATGCATCCTTGTGTCTATGTTTCAAAATGATCTAGTTCACAGAGCTGCTGTAGTTGTAATTGTGCATATTTTAGCTATATCCTTGATAAAAAAAAAACGTTCCTTACCCCTCCTGCTGCAAACACCGCCACTTCCTTCCCAAAGGAGAAAAAAGACATCTCTCCATCGCTCTCCCTTAATGTCTGTTCCCTCTCTAATCATGCCATCGACAGGTTGTTTTAAATTAATCATGAATGCAAATGTTCCTCATGCTTTCCTTTTTTTAAGTCTCTTTCTATTTGCAGTTCACCACAGAAATTGTAAAGTACATCATCCAGGTGCTTTTACTTTTGCACGCTACTGTTTAATAGTGAAGCTTTTATTTTAAAGAATGCATAAACAAATAATTAAATGAAAAATTAAGTTCACACAAAACAACATATTCCCACTGTGGTGCTTTGAACATAATATGCATATATACATAATGTATTGATACGACGATAAATAATTATATCTTTAAAATATTTATGGTGTATATTAAGACCTTTTTTTAATTAATTCAATCATTATTTATTTTGACATTTTTACAATTTATAGTTTGTTTCTATTTATTAGTGCTTATGTGAATTTTAATCTGTCTCATAAAGGTGATGGAGACGAGATTATTACTTCCCCTGATACTAATATCAAAAGATGCAGCCTCGACTCATCCAGATGTCTTCTCTCGCGGATACCCTCGGGGCCACAGCTCTACCCTGCGCGCGTCGCGCACCTGTCACACGCTCTGCTCTCGCGCTCTATCCAAGCAGGAGCGTGTGTGAGTGAGCGCATGTCACTCAGCAGCTCCACCCCTCCGGTAACTACTCCCCGCTCAGAACCGACCGAACCCTCAGATCAGAGACTGGTGCACAGGTATCCCCAACGTCACTGCTGTGACGGAAAGTTATTTTAGGTGCACTTCGTGTTGGTATTTTGAAGGAACTTACTCGGACTTTGTAGGCTGGGCGTATATAAAAGAGAAACATAATGAAGATGAAGGATGTCTGCGGTTTGGACCAGAGCCGGACTTACCGGACGATGTTTCTTCTGTGCGCGCTCCTGCCGCTTCCCACGAGCGCAGATATCACTTGCGCCTCGTGCTTCGTGCCAATTAAAATCCGCGGGAATGAAGCGCTTGAGCAAAATATACCAACTATCGTTGTAAACCGTCAGTTTGACAGCGTAACGGCTGGCAGTGCCGTCAAAAGCGGAATATTAAGGCTGGATAGACCTAAACTTTTCCCTAAAGCGCACGTATCCAGACGGGACCGGGTCAGTCCAACTGAGGAAAAGGACGGAAAAATGTATTCAGCATCATCATCAGAGGGAATCAAAGTGGAGAGAAGGGTGAAGCGCGGCGTGTTTCCCTCAGTGCGCGAGAAAAGTGTCAACAGCGCGGCCGCTCCTCGGTCCGAGTTTAGGAGGACTGGAGGAGTTGATGCTGCCGCCAGGGGTCCGAGGCAGAATGAGCCGCACCTGGTCACGTCCACCTTCTCCCTGTCCGGAGATTCTGCTCATAATCAGGCCATGGTGCTGTGGTCCGGATACAACAGCAGCGTGAGTTAAAAACTTTAATTCGCTAAACTTTTTCTATTAAATTCGCTTAACTTTTTGTCATCAGAGCTCTAAAGTGTTTCCCTATTAATTTTGTTCATTTCAATGGTTAGGACGACATTTATGGATCATGATACGATATTTTCAATATTGCAATTCTGTAGTGGTTTTTAGAGAGGACTATTGATGCGCGTCCCCCGCATCACAGCCCTCTTGCGAGTGCGCGCTTGGCATGTGTCCCGTCTTCTCACTTTGTTTATGGCTTTGTTTGAATAGTGATACAAGCAGTGCACGTGCAGTTCAAACCTTCTGGAGAAGGTGCACTAGCTCCTTGAGCAAGCCTTTGACAGACTGTGAATTTATAGCGTGTTTCATGATGACGCAAGAACACAATCCATAAATGAAAGCGAAAAATCAATCCGTCTCCCCTCGGTGCTATTAAACATTTATATGATTAATTTGAATGTGTTATTCGTAAAGAATTGAAATTCATATTTGGTATATTAGATTTTCTCTCTGGGTCATATTTTAATACTCTCAGTGTATCTATGTACATTCTCTAAAGCACTTTATAAGTATGAACAAATATCAATTATTTTTGGAAGTGGTGCTGTTCTTACTATTCCTCCTAATTTTACCATTAGTCAATTATCTGCCTAAGGCAGATTTACTTTATTAATAATACATTTCCTTGATTATTGATCAACACCAGTTGCATTTGTTTCTATTACAGAACTGCCCGAGGTGTTCTTGTATTTCTCCATATAGCGTTATGTGTTTTGATACGAATGAGACCTGTTATTTTAACCCAAACTCATTCTATTTCCTCCACAATTTCTATGCTTCATCTGAAATATAAATGACAAACTCTGTCAGCAGAGTTTTTAGACTGACAGCGTAATACCTGCAGAATATATGGGTGCGTGTGCACGCACGCATTTCCGCGGTGCTGCCATTGGAGCCTCTTTTACCGAGCTCCATGAGTGATGTTTTGAGATGGCACAGATGCAAACGGAACATCACAGAACAGATAACATCCACACAACCGCACCCTCTCTCTGTGTGTCTGTCTCTCACCATCTCCTGACATACACACATTTGTAGCACACCTGCATTTACATATTTTAACATCACAATCTGAGCATATGATGCTGCTGTACATATTGAACCAATGAGCTGCATGTGAATCACTCTTTTGAAAAATATCATACCACAATTATTTAGACAAATGACAAATGAGGCACATATGCTATTTTCAAAAGATCAGTTTAGGAAATTATGTTAGCACTAGAAGAGATGACACTGGTAGCCTCTCAGCGGCAAGCAACAAATGAAGTCCTCTGTCATCCCAATTTTGATCAGATGTGAAGCCTTTCTTATTACCACATGATAAAGCTAATCACTGTTCTTTCTCTTGGAGAGCACACCTCTGTTGTACCCACTCAATCATGTCCCAACACACACATCAGTACTCCTATTACAAGGACTTTCTATTGACATTAGGGTTTTTATTCTGATCTAATAATATTTTCCATTCCCTAACCTTACCCCAAAAGCCAACCTTAAATTGGGTATGTGTATTAAGCCATTTCAGTTGCAAGGACAGCAGAGTGTTCCCACTGTGCAGCAAATGTCAGGGTTTATTTTACATTGCCAGGCCAAACCTTGCCCCCAAATGTAGGTCAAACAAGCAAACACACACAGTCCCATTTGCACATTAAGACACATATGCAATAATAATGATATGAATCTGTTTTACAGCAAAGCCTGCCTTAAATACTCTTGTTGGCTCCAGAAGGAGAGAACAGATGGACAGATGCCTGTAGAGCAGGCAAACACACATACACGATCAAGAGATTGTGTTTCAGAATTGCAGGTGTGTGATGACATCATGGAAGAAAAAGACACCGTTTCGTTTTGACGATGATTATCACTTCTCACTTGTGTGTGCATGATTACAACATTTGCTATATTGAAATGTTTGTTGCTTTGGTGATTAGATTGATCCGTAGGGATCAGCAGTTTTACTCAAGATTATCTGAAGTAGACCGAGGTTCTGTGTGTGCGCAAGAGAGCGCATGTGTTTGCTGAAAGCATACTCTCTTAGGGCTAATGTCACTGAAAGCTGAAAGCTTTCACTTTTGATTCACGGCAATGGAGAGGCTGTTTGGCCGCTTTCTCAATTGTAAAAACAATCAATGAAAATCCATAAAGATGATGGAAATGCAAGAGAATCATTTTGCGGCCCCTGCTACGCCTGCCCTTGGGTCCTGATCCATAGTTTACCCTCTAAAGTCTGCGTTGACATTTTCTCTGAGAGGAGCCCCCGCGGAGAGAGAAATCATTGTGAAAGTGGGGTTTGTGTATTTTGTGGTCTAGACTAAACAGATCGTATGCAAATGTGACTAAGGAAGCACATCTCCAGAGGAAGTCACTCCACGGGAGTTTGATTGTGATCAAGCAGTGATTTTAGTGTTCTAAAAACTCTCCAACCTGCTGAGAGAGAATCACAGATTATGGTTGTACAATCACAGGTTGTGCAAAATAAACCAGGGCTTTTTTGTTTGACTCTCAGTTATTTGGCTGGCTTTTGTGTTGATGCTCTGTTGATGCCCTACTGGAAGATGGCAGTCAACGTTTTCAAACAACGTACAGTTATGCAGTGTGCATTAGTGCGGTTGTTCAAGTTTTGAATGAGTGTGTGTGTGTGTTTTTGTCCTGCACGTGGCCTGTAGAGAACTGCAGGTATGTCCTTGAGTTTGGCTGTCCATCCTATGTCGGCACATCGTCCAACTGTTTCATTCTAGAATGACACCCAAAATGAGTGTGGAGGGGGAGTCTGTGTGAGTCGTTGCATTAAACGTAGACTCTGAGACACATCAAGCCAAGTAAGGCTTATAGGACCATTCTATATAGCTGTTTAGGGTGGCTTTCACACGACGGAATGGGGCACGGTTGGCATAAAAAATCACTAATGTGAAAGCTGTCAAGCGAACACGGGTGCGCACCTGGCTACCGAACCCTAGACTACCTGTAGGAGGTGGTCTCGGGTTCGGTTGCTCTCGAACTGTAGTGCGGTTTGCATGAATATGAAAGCAACACGGACCCAGGTGCGCACTTGATGAGTGAGTAAAGTGACCTGCGCATGTGTTAAGCCGATTAAGATGTATTCCTTCAATAAAACACATGTAAGAGATATGATAGTGTTGATGATTTACCTTGGATTCCAGCAAGAGTGAGCCTGCATCGTATTTCTGTGTTGCGAGTGGAATCAGAGCGGCAGGTCATTGGTAAAAAAAAGTTTCCTTAAAATAGTCTGTTTGCAAGCAGAAAGCCGTCAGCATGTAACGCTCGTACAGTAAACCCAAATGTATTTAGCACCAAATTAATAAGAACCACAGTATATTGATAAGTGTTCTGATTTCTGTCACATTTTTGATTACGTAAGATGAACGCAAAGTTACCAGGGTTCGACAGAATCAAGTTGTGTGTGAAACCAAACCAACACTGTGTGGGCCGCCAGGAACAATCGCACTCAAGTTCGGACCGCAGCAAACGAGCGCAATCTGAAATCGGCCTGAGAGGATGACAAAGTTTTAGTTTTGTTCTGAATCACTGCTGCTTCTATAAAGGAAGTGAATTTGATTTAAAGACGATATATATTCAAAAATATTTTGCCAGCCGTGCTGTAGATCAGAAAGTAGTGACCTTTTGAATTTCACTGGGGCAAATCAAAGTTTACCTAGTCACAAAGATGAGGGTATAGCGAAAAGATAAAGAACTGAAGTTATCAATTTTTAAGTACTTTGAGCTGATTAAAATTAATGATTGCGCTGGTCTGTTAATTTTGTTTATTTATTCACTTTTAATGTACTTAATTTCTGCAATACTGAATTGCTATATTATTCTATTTTAATTTGAGCTATTTCATATTAATACCAACACCAAAAAGGATGAACAACTACTTTAAGAGGTTTCAACGGACTATACTTACACACTTTAACAGTATGTATATTTAAAGTAAATAAATACTTTAAAAGTATCTATATATACACATTGCGCTTTAATTCACGTAATTTGCAGATTGAGTAATATAATTTAGTGTAAATTTGTTGTTATACAGTAAAATAGGCTATTTAACTGCATAATGCTTGAACTACTCATGAATAGTCAAATTAACTAATTATCATAAAAATCATAAACATTATGATTTGTTAATTACAGTTTTACTTGTATAATGTAAACCTTAATCAGAACCAATAAGTTTATACATTAAATAACTTCCGTAGTTTAGCACGTCCAAGATTTTAATACATAACAAATAGTCTCGTCATTTCCAAAGTAGAGGATTGTACATTTCTGAAACAATTATCTTGTCAATGTAAAGTATATAGTTATAAAACTATAAAACCCAGCAATCTTTTAAATTCACAGAATTACAGAATGTTGTGGTTTGTTTCCACATGATCCACGAATCTGCAGTACATCTGTAAATTCCCTGTTACACGTCTGATCTTTTAAATTTATACTGCTAAAGTATTTCATGAGTGAATATTCTTATTTTTGCCAAAACGCAAATGTATAGTCAATTGAGATACCAATCGAAATGTTAAAAACACTATCCAGACCTCATGTTCTATGTAAAAGTCTGTGTGTCTTTTCCTTTTTTTTTTATGATTTCTCAGTGCCTTTTACATACAAGTCAATAAATGTCATGTGTCCAAACAAAAGGGCACAGATGTCATGTTCAGTTCATGAGTATTGATTGACATAGATATATTTTTTGACATCACTTTCTTTATCTAAACAAAATATGAGTGCTCATGCTTGTCTTTTTGTGTGTCCATTTCAGTTCTCATCATATATATATGATATATATCATATATATGTTGGTCTGTTATATTCTGAATTATGAAATTCAGTACTGTACCACAATCAATGGGTTTTGATCAGTGTTGTGAATTCTGTCCACATCCTATTTTTTCCCCTTATTGCAGTGGTTACTCACAGTCTTAACTACATTTCAATATTAAAATACGTTCAATAATAAGATTTGTGAAAGCTTCCTGAATGTACCTCTCACATTTATCTGCGCAGACCAGTGACCCGTTTTTCCCTCCAATGGGATCAGCCTTGACGGACTTATTCATCTTGACCGGCTATCCGTGCTTTGTCACAGTACTGAATATCGATGAGCATGTAGATTAATTGTGTTTTTTGTACACTTTCCATGGATGTAGAGAGCAAGAGTCAGAAGTGACCTGGAGATGGGACATGAGTACATTTGTCATTGGTCTTTAGAGAGAGTGTGTGTGCTAGTATGCGCTTATGTGTTTGGCACAGGTGTGTGTGAATGTGTCTTTGAGACCTGTGTGTGTCTAATTATTGGTCTGTAGAGAGTCAGCTTGTCTCTCTGTCTTTTTAATTAAAGGCAGAGGCAGAGGAGGTCGAGTGGGTATCCAGACTCTAGAGACTCCCGGTGAAAGACAGCGAGAGGAGCCAAAGAAGGCACAGAAACAAAGGAAGTCAGATCAAAATGCAAAAGCATAACATAGAGGTCACGTAAATTTAGAGAGCAAACTGTCTTAGCCCAGTTTTGCCACTAAAAGGAAGTGCCATCATAGAAATTGTGATTAAAGGAAGCAGGCACAAGTGAAAGTTAAAACCCTCCATGTGTCTTTAATGTTAATGATGCAACCTCTTTGTTTTAGTCTTGACTCTCTTTGTTTTGACTTTGTTCAGTTCATCTATTTTTAAATGAAGGGCAGAACTTCAGCTCATTTTAATAACCCTTTAAACCCAGTGACAGCTAGTGCTAATGATCTATGACAGGTCCAAAGATCCCCTAGATCGCTTCTCTAAAAGGTCTGTTTTAAAAAATGACTAACACCTCTGTTTAACATTGTGTGGAGAGAATATTTTTGCCACTTACAATAATCTCACAGCTCATTTAACACTTTTAATGTCTACTGTCTTTCTGGAGACAAGTAACCCAAGCTTTTGTGTTGTATCATTTGGACGTTGTTCACGTTATGCTGTTTGTATCTTCGATTGTGTCTTAATTTTATTTTATGGAATAATAAAGCAAATTGCTGTAAAGAATTCTTACACTTATTAACAAAACCATAAGGGGGTGCAGTTTCTCTGAATGTTCGCTACAGGATAATTTAATTTGATTGGCATGTGTTAAAAATGCTTTGTTTATAATCTTGAATATCTATTGCATGTCCAAACATCTTTAAAACATTTACTGAGTTAGCTTCCAGACACAAAGTTTGGTTTATTAGAGTAAATTTAACTTTGACAGTGTTTTTTGTGAAGGTGGGTTTAACATCAGAGCTATTTCTAATATGAATTGAATATAAAATTAAACATTGACTGTCTTTGTGTAAATAGTTGAGATTTGTATCTCATAGTGGGTTTTTTGTCTTTGAGGGGATGTGACCTCACAGGACAGGCAGTCCTATTCTTATGGACAAAGACACGTCGATTTGCCAGAGAAAAAGCTTTTTCTTTGAAGTCGAATTCTATTTACTGCTTTTTTTAAATATAGTTACGCACCCATTTACCTAGTCCCTGAGGGTAAAAACAATAAATAATAAATAAATAGTTCATCTCAGAAAACCACTTGGAGCAATACAACTAAGCAGTACTAAAGTAGATAAATACATTTTGGTTGGTATTAAAGCAAATTCCAGGTTATATTTAGCTTAAGCTCTATTTAATTACAGGTCCACAAAATGACTTGCCCTTTTGTGTATAAAACATACAAAAAGGCAAATATATGTATAAGTGAATTTCAAAGAGTAATTGTGTCAGTGGGTTTAAAAGCAGAAATGTAAAGCTTGTATTTTAGAGATAATTGAACGACCTCCAGTCTTTACATGAGCAAAGCACAAGCTGATAACTTTGAGTTGTTTATTTGTGTTAGTTGGCAGAATCTCATGCCATTAGCCATTGATCTGTCTGGGTGGAAATGAACATGGAAGTAAACAATACATGGCTGGATATCATTAGGCCTTATGAAAACAACTTGACATACTTTAAACAAAATCTAAGCTTTGTAACACATTAGAATTCATGTGTTTGTGTGTGTGTTTATGTGTATGGCGACATGAAGGTTTGTTTTTATATCATGCAGTAAAATAAACCTCCCAGCTGTTGGCAGTGTCGTGAACGCTGCTGCCCTCAGCAGAAATGTTATGCTCTCTATCTATGTGTGTGTTGTATATGAATGTGTGTATATGTGCACCTGCCTGCTCTCTAAACCAGTATATCTTGTGGTAGTCAGCTCAAAACACACTGCCCCTTTTCAGGATGATGCATATAAAGGTAATTTATATCCAAATGCAGATGTGTACTTAAGGATTATGTTTAAGGAGCTAGATAATGTACAGAGTTTTTATCATGGTCTCGTGTGGCCTCCAGGCCTTCTGTTAAATAAACACGAAATAAGATCCAGAAGTGTGTGAAAATGATTGAAATTTCCAGCAAGGCAGAATCGAGCACTGCAATGATTTGTGGATTTTCCTAAGGCAAAGAAGTGAGCATTAATAAAACATAAATATGAATAAGCATCCTGTTTTTCTAGGTATATGTTGGTGTGTGTGCGAGACACATCTTTGCTTATTGGACTGATGAGAAAATGCCTCTCGCCCCAGAGCACAAATTCATTCTTGAAATTCATCTGTTGTGTGTATTATCCTCATAAACTCAATTTCATGCCATGAGTGTCTGCATTTCAAATGACACTGTGAGATTTCACCACTACATACTCACCAAAACAACCCCAAGTGTATTTTATTTACCTTATTGGTTTATCTTTTAAGCGCACAACAGTACCGTAATCTTTGGCTCTACATAAACCACCCAAAATCCTGACGCACGCATGGTTAGTTGATGCTTTGATTTTTTTTTAAAACAGGATTTGTTTCAAATGATACAAAATGTCAGTGTGTACAGTAAGCTGTTTATGATTAGTTTTCTGTAGTTTGTTACCCTTTTTCTCACTATTTCAACTATTATAATTATAAGCCAAGTTATTTTAAATGATCCTGTATTTTAAATTAAGCTGTTTTTTAAGAAAAAAAAGCAACTTTATGTATTTTGAAATGCTATTTAAAATAGTATTTAGTAAAGCATGTCAGATTCCTAAAAGCATCCCCCCACACACATGGATGTACAAGCTGGATGAGATTTGATTTCTATTGTTATGATACTATGAAAACTATAACTTCAATATTCTGAGTTTTGTTATCTTGCGATTTTACGCTTCACCTCTCCGTATCATCACCTTCAGACACGTGATCCAGTAATACGGCTCTTTTTTTAGAATAAAGCACTTTTGAAAATCAATTCTACTTTTTCATCCCGTCCCTCCTTCTTTAGTAACGTATTTCAATGCCTTGAGGTTTATTGATTTTTACGGCAGCGTGTAAATAGGATGCTCATAAGAAAGCACCAGAAGACAGATTGAGGAGGAAACCCTATGAAAGAGGATGAAAATACAGAAGAAGTGCAGACCGTTGGATTAATATATTCTGCACACTCCAAGCACACATTGAAACTGATTGTTTCAATTTCACCAGAATTAAACTGATATATTATACCCAGCCTGTTCATGATCACTGATTTATGAGAGAATAAAGATTCCACAGTCCTTTGTGTTTTATTTAAATTGTGAGCATAAATTTTAGTTTGCAGTTAACTCAGGGGGTGCATTTCTGTACACAGAAACAAATTAGTGTCAGAAACATGGAGATATGAGCTGAGAAGTCCACCTGAGAGACACAAGTCACAATGTGCTGCGTGACTCCTTTGAGAGCAGAATCGAAATGAAGGTGTGCGCTTCTTTTACTCTGCGAAGAAACAGTATTGCTGTGGAAAATTCTTGGTTGTTTTTTGGATTGTGTAGAGCGCTCAATATTTTACTCTGACAGCGCTGCTGTAGGAATGCCATTGGAACAATGAGCAGGTAGTTCCGTTCAATTTCACAATTTTAATTGAATTCATCTGAGTGTTTGAAAACTCAAAAAGTCTTGGGCCGACAACAGACGCAGAACATATAGACTTCTTAATCACCAGCCTATTTTAATGTAATTTTGTTGTTTGGGGCTTTGGAAACAGTTTTAATTATAGGCTTCATCATTTGCGGTGCAATTAGACTACTGCTTTAAATGGGCTTCATGTTTCCTTGATTGTTTTTGTGTGGCCCCAGATTGCAGTTTCCTGATCTCAGGTGTGAGCTATAGGTATTAGTAGATTTATTTAGCCTCAAACAACCTGCTGAAGAGACATGAGCCTCTAGTTTGCTTCACTCCCTCATTCAGATCTGACCAAAGCACTTTTTCAGGGTTAGTTTTTCTAAGCAATGTTTAAATTACAAATAAATACACAGATGTTTGGGATAGGTACTTAGTTGGGACCTAGGATCTCAAAATGGAAAGGTCCTTGTGAGGGGCATAATTATAATTACTTAATGCACAATTAACTATCATGAATAAACTATTGTATTTGTATTAACATTAAGAAAAAATAATAAAAGCTATAAAAGTATATTGGTTAACTAATGCATTGCATTGCACTACAGTAATGTTTACGTTATTGCAAAGTGTCTTTTAAAATGTGATATATTTATAACATTATGAATAGAAGGAATTGAACGACGGTGCGTGTTTACCTACTCCAAGCGCTCTGTGATTTTGACTTTTTAGTGGTGGGCAGTCATGGCCTAATGGTTAGAGACTCTGACTTGGAACCCAAACGTTGCCAGTTCAAGCCTCAGTAACAGCAGGGACTGTAGGTGGGTCGACTGAATGATCAACGCACTCCTCCATCTACAATACCACGACTGAGGTGAAACCTTTGAGCAAGGCACTGATCCCCCAACTGCTCCTCAGGTTAAATGCAGAGCACAAACTCAGAGTATGGAACACCTTACTTTACATCACTTATTCACCCAAAAATAGAAATCTGTAGTCATATCAAACCTGATGACTTCAGCAGAACAAGATATTTTGAATGTTGTTAACTGGCCCCTCATCCATTTGCATTGGTTGTGACAATAGAAGTGAATCGGGGTCTGGTGTTCGGTTACAAACTTTCCTCAAAACATCTCATGTTCTGTGGTAGAAATTCTTAGGTTTAAAATGACTAGGTAACAGAATTTTTACTGCAACTTAGAGTACATAACATAAGAGCATGAAAATTACATATGATGAAGTGTTAGTAAGCACTCTACCAAAGAGCATCGACCCTAATCGGAGTCGCAAACCACCGCTGATTTAATTCACTACAAATAGTCCCCACCTATGTTTTGCTAGCACTGCCAACAGAAACTTCACCCGTGTCAAACTGTGGTAAAAAAAACATTTACGGTAAACCAAACGTCAGACTAGGCTAGCTGAAAGGAGGAGATTAGACCGAGGAGTCTCAATCCCTAGTCAAAGCGTCACAGGGACCAATGAATATTGCGTTACACTGTATAGCCAAACACCACCAGATATCAAGCGGTTTAAGATCACATCCCTAAACTGTCAACCTTCTGGCGTTTCCTTTAAAGCCAGCTCTGTCTCAAGACACTTCAATTGGCATTGGGGAAAAGTCCTGAAAATGCCACGGTGACAACAGATAGAGTCTAATATCTTTATTAAAATCAGCAACGAAATTTACATGTAAAGAAACACCTCCACTGGAAACCACAGTTTCTTCACGCCTTTCTCCAGCAACAGCTCTCCCTGGAACAAGAGTCAGAAGATGAAACCGATGTCTTTTGATGTTGTACACAAACCAAAGTGAAAAACACCTACGTTTCCTGGCACAGCTCTGCTCACAGGAACCAGAAGCAGGGTGGCACACCGCGGTACTACAGTGAATATAGATCTAACCAACAAAGAGAGCAGCTTAAGCAACAAATACAAAAAGCAAATTTAGATGATACGGAAGGCTGTAAGGACATCATACGGTCTCCTGCAGAGGGGCCAGTGATGAGGGATCCACAAACGTGAACATCTTCACAACAAAGCGCTTGTGATGGGTTGGGAACTGAAGACCAGACGAGCCAAATACAGGAACCAGTGAGGTCAGGTAACGGTCATCCTGGTAAGGACATCTATAAACAGAAGTGACAGTCAGGACTAGTTCACAGCACAATATCTGGACAAATCCTTGGGATTCTACTCACCCATCAACTAGAAGATCCCACTGGGGCAGACTGAGAGGACTAGGGGCTGAAGTCGCCCAACAGCGTCCCAACATCAGGACAAGATTGGGATCAGTCCTCTCCAAAATGTGCACCTCAACATACACAGGCTCTCGAAGGACTTTTGTGACTGGATACTCATCCTCACTATAGTAGGAGGTGTACGCTTCATCTCCTGAGGATGAACAGTCGTGTTACGGTCCCATCTAGATTTTGAGACCAGTGCTGAAAGTACCACTTCTCTTGAGAGGCATTTTCTGAAGACAAGCGCACAGTTACCTTCTGCACAGCCTTTAGTGACACATTGGCCATTTGCCAGTCTAAGCTCCACCCTGAGGGGTCCAGGAGCAGCTACAGGTGGAGGTGGTGGAACAGTGTTGACCTCCACAACCAGAGCTTCCACAGCAGTGGCAGAATACCTACACTGGAAGAGAAGTCTAGACAACAAACAGTGAACTTCTTACATCTGTTCAAGGATTCACAGTCCTGAGAGAAAACAGATGACTTACTCAAATTGACTGTCCCTTGTGATGGAGCCAAGAGGTCCAATCCCCACTTCATAGGATGAAGTCATTCTGTTCTCATACACCACATAACCATTTTCCTCCTGCAGGCAAAAAGACGAGTGACGTCAAAACTGTTCTAGACATCCAAATCATCAACAGCAAACTCACCATCATGCTGGTGCCACAGGCAGTGACTGGAAACTGATAAATGGCAAAGGAAGGCGTGAAACCAACAGGACCACAAGGTGCTTCATTTCCACCCAGCAGACGGACCGTGTCCAGACTCAGACGAGGCAGAGTCACATCTCTAGCCACCACTAACACAAACTGACCATCTCTTATACACTGGACAGTCACTGTAATGAGACAGACGAAGTTATCAGAGAATCAGCTTGGCAAGAAACGTTTCACTGGTCTAACACCCTTACCTGACATCCCATAATAACACTGCTGTCCATTAAAGCAGCAGTTTATAGATTCACACTCGGCACCACTGATACCAGGTTGTCCACACTGGATCTGCTCATAATCAGCTACAGCACACTTGTCAAGAGGTTCTGACTGCACCACCGGCTTCTGAAGAGGAAACTTCTGAGAAAACTGTTGTTCAGTTTGCTGGAAGACTGAAGATAGAGGCTCCTGGGGAAAATTACTGAACTGTGGACCAGCACACCAGACAGCACAAAACCATGCCCAAACAGCCAAAAGCCACAACATCCCTGTAGTTCCAGCCATCCTGACACAAGCAGACACTCTAAGAGTCTTGTGTTTAGTCTTATATACTCTGTAAATCGTCAGTCAGAAATTGTAGCTCCTCCTTGATCAATTAACAATGATTGTTCTCCAGACCTTCTGGAAGCTACAAACAGGGTGATTTCTGTTTACTCTCAAGATTTTATACGATCATGTTTTAACCAATCTCTAAAAGCCAACGAAAGTAAAGCATACTTAAAAAAATGGAAAGTTGTCAACATCTGTTTGCTGTTCATTTAGGCACTTCACACAACAGCTAGACATTAAAACTACAAAATGCACGTTTAAACAGCTATGCACAAGGACAGTATAAACAATTTGATAAACCTTATGAAAGTACAATAAAGTTAATATTTCTAGGTAACTCTTTGATTTACATTCCAGTTGTACAAACTGCCAATGTATGTTTTTTCCAAAGAAAATGACAAAATTAGTAAATAGTAAGTAATTTAAGTGGTGGAGTTGATCTGAGCTGATGCAAGGCTGGCATTTTGTCATATTGTATGTGAATGTAAAGTTTTGTTTAATACCTTTGCCATAATGCAGTGAAATTAGTCAAAAGAACAATATTTCCAAAGCATTTCTTCACCTTACTGTTAAAGTCAACATTTACCAAAGAGTTTTTTTAATCAAGTGTATCTGCAAAAATGAATGCACAAGCATGAACAATGCATGACTGTTCTAACTACAGTTTACAATGATTAATAAACTCTTAAAAATATTGAACATTCTTAATTTATGTAAGACCAGGGGTTCCCAACGTAGGAATAGTGTATTTAATCAATAAGTGTAACAATATATAATATTAGTTAAGTTAAAAATAAAACCATGTATATAAAAAGCCATCAGCCTTAGGAATTTCCTCCCCTTGACCATGACCTCTGAGGTGTTTATGTCACATTTGCAACCGCATTAGGTTAGGTGCAGCAATTCCCATATGTGCAGGCAGATTTTATTTCACGCTTTAAGTTTAGGATATTTTTATTTGTCGAAATGAAACGTTGGTTATTATCGACCAAAGACAACGCAGGGTGGTCAGCGGAGGAGAGTGGAGAAGAACTGCAGTCAGAAATTCCATCTTTCTCTGGTACAAAAAGAACCCGGCATTTGCATAAAGAGGACATCCATCAGCACTCGAATCAGTTTGATGAAATTTGACCATCCGTAATTATATTTTCATGGTTTATGTATAACAACAATTAAATTAATGAGTAAATAACTATAAAGTCATTATGTTAGACTGTTCTTTTGTGTTGTCATTATGCATATGTTTGGATAGACCTAATAAGTGGATGTGCGGAGTTGCGTGCAATGTTTGTATACTCAAACCACCTCCGAGGATAGTGGGGGTCTATTCCGTGGCAGTTATTTTGGGGGTCACGGGCCGAATAGTTTGGGAACCCCCGTGTTAAACAAGACAACATTAATGATAGAGACCTTGTAATTTTAACATTCAGCATCCAAACAAAATCTAGTCTTAAGCAAACATTAACTTGACCATTTTAGAATTTACAGCTAGACAAACATATGAATTAGATGTCGGTTTAGACATATTCACCCAAAAATAAAAACTCCCTCGTCTTGTCAAACCTGATAACTGTCTTCTGCAGAACACAGAATGTTGTTCACTGGCCCCCATTCATTTGCATTGGTTGTGACCATACAATAGAAGTGAATCGGGGTCAGTGCTGTTCGGTTACCAACTTCTCAAAACGGTGTTAGAAATTCATAAGGTTTTATGACGAAACAGAATTTTTAGGCTAATCCTTAACTAAAAAGTACAGCCTTGTTTAACAGAAACCCAAAACATCTTGCTAGTTTCAAGCACAAGTTCAAGTACTCAATGTTTAGACATCCTCTAAACTTCATAGAATCTACATTGAGTCACAAGGTAGATAACCAAAATGGCATATAGCTATCAGGGTTTTTAGAGTCACATGGAATCAAGACAGTTAATGTTGCGTCACACTGCATCTTCGGTCTGTATAGCCAAAAACCATCAGATATCAAGTGGCTTAAGTGCACATCTCTAAACTGTCAACCTTCTCACATTTCCTTTAAAACCAGTTCTTTGTCTCAAGACACTTCAATTGGGGAAAAATTCCACAGTGTAAACAAATGCTGACAACAGGTAGAGTCTAATATCTTTATTAAAACAGCAATGAAATTTACATGGTAAAGAAAACACCTCCACTGGAAACCACAGTTTCTTCACGCCTTTCTCCAGCAACAGCTCTCCCTGGAACAAGAGTCAGAAGATGAAACCGATGTCTTTTGATGTTGTACACAAACCAAAGTGAAACACCTACGTTTCCTGGCACAGCTCTGCTCACAGGAACCAGAAGCAGGGTGGCACACGGTACTACAGTGAATATAGATCTAACCAACAAAGAGAGCAGCTTAAGCAAAAATAAAAAGCAAATTTAGATGATACGGAAGGCTGTAAGGACATCATACGGTCTCCTGCAGAGGGGCCAGTGATGAGGGATCCACAAACGTGAACATCTTCACAACAAAGCGCTTGTAATGGGTTGGGAACTGAAGACCAGAGCCAAATACAGGAACCAGTGAGGTCAGGTAACGGTCATCCTGGTAAGGACATCTATAAACAGAAGTGACAGTCAGGACTAGTTCACAGCACAATATCTGGACAAATCCTTGTGATTCTACTCACCCATCAACTAGAAGATCCCACTGGGGCAGACTGAGAGGACTAGGGGCTGAAGTCGCCCAACAGCGTCCCAACATCAGGACAAGATTGGGATCAGTCCTCTCCAAAATGTGCACCTCAACATACACAGGCTCTCGAAGGACTTTTGTGACTGGATACTCATCCTCTCCGTAGTAGGACGTGTACGCGTCATCTCCTGAGGATGAAGGTCCCATCTAGTGGTTGAACGGCTCCTACTACCACCATGAGTTAATCTTGAGGCATTTTCTGAAGACTAGCAGTTACCCTCTGCACAGCCTTTAGTGACACATTGGCCGTTTGCCAGCCTAAGCTCCACCCTGAGGGGTCCAGGAGCAGCTACAGGTGGAGGTGGTGGAACAGTGTTGACCTCCACAACCAGAGCTTCCACAGCAGTGGCAGAATACCTACACTGGAAGAGAAGTCTAGACAACAAACAGTGAACTTCTTACATCTGTTCAAGGATTCACAGTCCTGAGAGAAAACAGATGACTTACTCAAATTGACTGTCCCTTGTGATGGAGCCAAGAGGTCCAATCCCCACTTCATAGGATGAAGTCATTCTGTTCTCATACACCACATAACCATTTTTCTCCTGCTGGCAAAAAGACGAGTGACGTCAAATCTGTTCTAGACATCCAAATCATCAACAGCAAACTCACCATCATGCTGGTGCCACAGGCAGTGACTGGAAACTGATAAATGGCAAAGGAAGGCGTGGAACCAACAGGACCACAAGGTGCTTCATTTCCACCCAGCAGACGGACCGTGTCCAGACTCAGACGAGGCAGAGTCACATCTCTAGCCACCACTAACACAAACTGACCATCTCTTATACACTGGACAGTCACTGTAATGAGACAGACGAAGTTATCAGAGAATCAGCTTGGCAAGAAACGTTTCACTGGTCTAACACCCTTACCTGACATCCCATAATAACACTGCTGTCCATTAAAGCAGCAGTTTATAGATTCACACTCGGCACCACTGATACCAGGTTGTCCACACTGGATCTGCTCATAATCAGCTACAGCACACTTGTCAAGAGGTTCTGACTGCACCACCGGCTTCTGAAGAGGAAACTTCTGAGAAAACTGTTGTTCAGTTTGCTGGAAGACTGAAGATAGAGGCTCCTGGGGAACATTACTGAACTGTGGACCAGCACGACAGACAGCACAAAACCATGCCCAAACAGCCAAAAGCCACAACATCCCTGTAGTTCCAGCCATCCTGACAAGCAGACACTCTAAGAGTCGTGTGTTTAGTCTTATATACTCTGTAAATCGTCAGTCAGAAATTGTAGCTCCTCCTTGATCAATTAACAATGATTGTTCTCCAGACCTTCTGGAAGCTACAAACAGGGTGATTTCTGTTTACTCTCAAGATTTTATACCATCATGTTTCAACCAATCTCTAAAAGCCAACGAAAGTTAAGCATACTTAAAAAAATGGAAAGTTGTCAACATCTGTTTGCTAATCATTTAGGCACTTCACACAACAGCTAGACATTAAAACTACAAAATGCACATTTAAACAGCTATGCATAAGGACAGTATAAACAATTTAATAAACCTTATGAAAGTACAATAAAGATAATATTTCTAGGTAACTCTTTGATTTACATTCCAGTTGTACAAAATGCACTTTTTAAAGGTGTCATTAACTGGCTTTTTTTATTATTTTGTACCGTTGTCTGTGGTATACTTATGACGTTCACATGGTTTTTACATTCAAAAACATCAAAATCGATAAGTAATAGGCTATTTTCTACCCTGGTTTTGAGGCCGTCTCAAGAAACGCTCGGTTTTTATGGGCGAGCCGCATTGAAGACTTGGAAGTAAACGCCCACTGCTATGATTGGATAACAGTTCCAAAAGACAGCGGTGTGCCCTCTGATGTATATTTCTGTGTGTCTGTTTGACAAGCTACATGCTTAGTTGGAGCCTTCTGTAAACTTGGTTAGACACGTAGGTTACACATAATCAGGACATATAAAGCCATCAATAACAAAGCAATAGTGACGCATCGTACATATATTTTTACTCAAATAAGATTCCGGTCAGATTCGATATTGGCGGCACAGCATTCCTTTTTAATCTCAGTCTCTCTGCAAATCCAGCATCGACAGGTGCCCTTGTTTACAAAGGAATCCACGGTGAAATGAAGGGAACAAACGCTCAATGTTTTACCCACGTGAGCTGGAACGTCTTTAAAAATAAACTTCAACTGTCATGGTTCCACCTCTCCTTGTCAGGTTTATGGTAATCATCCAGGATCCTTTGTTTCTCTAGTCTGCGTCATCGTTCCTACCCTCCTGTTTCCTAGTTTGTGTTAATTAGTTTATCCCTTGCACCTGTTCCCTCTTGATTTGCTCCCCTTTAAAACATCCTCGTGTTCTTTGTCCTGTCTGGTTCATTGTATGTATGTAAGTGTTACCTTACCTGTGGTTGTATGCTGTGCCTGTGAAAGTCTACTGTTTCAAGTTCCTTGTCTCCCGAGTTCCTGTTTCCCTTGTCATAGTAAGTGTTAGTTTAGTGTTTGTTTCCAGTGTTTGTTTTCTTAGTCTAGTGAGTCAGTGTCCTTGTTTTTTAGTTTCCAGTCTTGTTTTCCCCCTCGTGGGTTTTGTTTTTCCTTTTTGTTTGTTTGGGTTATAATAAATACTTGTTAACCCCTTCATCCCTGCCTCTGCCTGCAATTGGGTTCTCCTGCCTTGTCTCTCTGTGAGATCCGTGACAGAATGAACCAGACAGGACAAAGAACACGAGGATGTTTTAAAGGGGAGCAAATCAAGAGGGAACAGGTGCAAGGGATAAACTAATTAACACAAACTAGGAAACAGGAGGGTAGGAACGATGACGCAGACTAGAGAAACAAAGGATCCTGTATGATTCCACCTCTAGACCAAGAAATACCTGACAAGGAGAGGTGGAACCATGACATCAACCAGGCACATTCCTAATATCAGAATCCGAAGGAAGCGACTGTGTTCTTCCACAACCATGTGCTGCACCATGTGTTGCATGTTTGTTGCTTGGTTGCTCTAAATAAACATAACGGTAAAAGATGTCCTCACTTTTGCACATATGACACAGGGCTAGCCGCTTTCGAGAGCCCTTCGCTAAAGTGACAGGGTTGCCAGATCTTCACAGAAAAAATAAGCAAATAAGACAAGTCGAAAAAAAACCTTAAAATGCAAGTTGTTCATATATTTTATAATACCAAAAAAATCTAAATATCTGCAACTGACCATTTATTAAGACCTAAATGCCGAGGCTTTTTGATCTAAGACCAAACAACAAGCATAAAAAATGCGGGAGAGTGTACTATGTGTACACAGCTTAAATCATTCGCGAACCAGAGGGTGGGGTTAGAGAAGTAGTTATTGATATTCTACTGTGGAGGCGGTGTTCAAACTATCAATGAAGTCATTGATAGGTACATTCCAGGACCTCCAGAAATATTTTTTTTATTATTAGGAATAGCGTATTTAATCAATAAGTGTAAAAAAATGTGTTGAGTTCAAAATAAAACCATGCAAATAAAAAGCCATCAGCCTTAGGAATTTCCTCCCCTTGACCATGACCCATGAGGTGATTACTTCACATTAGCAACCGCACTAGGTTAGGTGCAGCAATTCCCATATGTGCAGCCAGATTATGTTTCACGCTTTAACTTAAGGATATCTTTATTTGTTGAAATGAAACGTTGGTTGATATCGACCAAAGACAACGCAGGGAGGCCAACGGAGGAGGGCGGAGAAGGGCTGCAGTCAGAAAGGCCATCGTCCTCAGGTAGGAAAAGAGGCCATTATTTACATAAAGAGGACATCCGTCATCACTCGAATCAGTTTGATGAAATTTGACCATCCATAATTGTTCATGGTTTATGTATAACAACAAGTAAAGTAATGAGTAAATAACTATAAAGTCATGTTATGTGTACTGTCCCTTTGTGTTGTCATAATGCTCCGCGCAATGTTTGTATACTTTAACCAACTCTGAGGATAGTGGGGGTCTAGGGTCCTTGGCACTGTTATTTTGGGGATCGCGGGCTGAAAAGTTTGGCAACTCCTGCTTTAGTAGAAAGTTGACAAAAGGTCTAAATTCATAATAATGGTGCACCAGGCAGCACAACAAAGAATTTAGCTTTAGTTGCATTATTCAGCATAGGAATCAGAGGCATACATATACAGACGGGATTAGATTTCTCAGAGGACCCCAGAGTCAGATGAAAAACAGAAGGTAATTTACAGAGGTTGTGTGAGAATATCACAGATGTTTGATTAGGATGGGATTAAAATCACAAAGTATGTCTATGAATTCACCTCAAATATCCTCAGGGGAAACTATTCCCATCCAAACACAGCTTAAGTTATGTTTGTTTAATAATATTTTCCAGTAATATGTCTTGTAAATCAGTCATGCAGGTGTGATAACAAATAGAGATGTCTATAATCAGGTGTTTTTCCATGTCTTCACGTTCTTTGGCTACAAAAATAGAAAAACCTTTATGCTAACATACAGTATGTTCTTCTTTTAGAAAATAATAAAGCTGTTTCATTTAAGAATCTCAACATGTCTATAGTTGACAGATGGTGAAAAAAAGCTTTCAGTTCACAAATTGATTTTAAAATGTCAACCTGTCGCACTCTATATATGGTTACATTTTTAACAAGTTTGAGTTTTAAAAGCTGGAGTTTACAGGTGTATAGTGATTTCCCATGAGTGGTGTTTAAAGGCTGATCCTCCACTTTGGGATTTGCCTTAGATCTTCTTCAAAATGTCATGGTCCACAAGAACCTAAATAAAACAGAATAATTCTATTTTATGGTCAGTCAAACAGTTCTTTTATTTTTCAGTGGTTGCTTTTAAAGTCTTGTACTGGGAATAATAAAAGTTGCCTCTATGAAATCTGTAAGCTTCTTCATGTTTTTGTGGTGATTCAGGAGGAATAAACAATACAGAATTAAACTCAGAAGAAATAAATAAGCATAAGTTAAAATGTAAGATATGGGGCTGTATGAAACACGGATGGATGTTTGAAATTTGTAACATCAGTGTTATTCTACTTTAATTGTAAGCTTCAGAATGAGCTCTGGATGATACCTTTGATGACTAAAGATAAAATCACAAACAATGTTTTCCTACCACGTATATATTGGAACACTTACAGGCAGCAGAGTACACAGCCAGTTAGGAAAAAAAGGTGATACGTCTTGCTATAAAAGTGCTATAAAAACATTGTCAGCTTCCTCTTGAAGAAGCATCAACTATTTCAGCTGTACCATGCCATATGTTCTTATCCCCGACAGTTATTGTTTTTGATTTCACTGCTACTTGATGTCACTGCCAAATGAGCAGCCTTTGCAAGATAATGATTGGTCTTAGTCAGAGTTGTTGCCATGGTATCACACAGAGGACAACAAAAGGCCGTACGCAAGATTATTAGCTGCAATTTAGATAATCGCATTTCATGGCTAAATGCAATAAAGCAAATGAAATAGATATGTGAATTATGGAAATTTGCAGTTGTGAGGTTTAATGGTTAATGAGAATTTTATGCCAAATCAGCTCCGGCTAAAAAGACATTCTGGAATCTTCAGCGCTGTTGACATGTTTCACATGTTAATTCAAAGGGAACAAAAGCGACAAAAAGATGAATCTAATGGTGAAGTTGTTCTATATATTTGAGGTTAGAAGAATAAAGACGTTGAATGGACCATAGTGCATTGAGTGTAATATGGCAGTGAGTCATTCTTGTTTAAAATGAATCTGATCCAAGTCTGAACATGGACTGATCAAACCTACCATTCATATGCAAATGTAATTAAATCTGCATAACATCTCTGCACATATTATTGACCTCATAGGAACCAACAATGGAAACCTTTACTTTGAAATTAATATTCATTTTCAGCCCTATGGACACAGGTCTCTCTCTCTCTCTCACTCTCTCTCTCTCTCTCTCTCTCTCTGTTGTAGGAGGTTGTAATTAGTTCCAGTAACAGGGTTGGTTTACTGGTTCAGGAAGCTGAGTGAGTTTGACTGGGGTCTTGCACTTTCAGATATGCTGTATTTGGATATGCTAATAGTTTGTCCTCTTCTGATTGGTTAATTAACCTGAGATGAAGTTGTCCCGTCACAGGTGGGGCTGTGAAAAGTGTGAAGGTTACACACATATCAATGCCGGTCCTAGTGTGGTGGTGTTTGTAAAATCACAGATTACTAATGATAGCTTTTCCTATAATTCTTCTGTCTGTGGCTTCTTAGTTTTGTGAATTATAGCTTAGTTTCTCTTTTCTCTTAAAGGTGCCAAAGACTTCATTGATACAATGTTAAATTGTTCTCTGATATCTAAGGAATGTGGCTTTATTAAGTACATTATCCAGAAATGGTTTTACATGTCCATTTACAACCCTAGGATTTGTCCCTAGAATGAAAAGTTATTACCTTATTCGGAAGGGTCATGAATAATATTGTTGAGCTCTGCTCTGATTGGCTATTTCGCTGCTCGGCTCATGCCAGTAGCTCACACAGCAAACAGATCGCGACTGTCAGGCGTGAAATGGAAGAAGTGGATAAAATCACTTCTTGGGGTAGGGGTTGTAATGGCAATACAGTCGGAATTGCCCCCTTCTTAAATCAGTATCAAAACGCTGAGCGAAGCCTGCTTGATATTGTCCAAGGTTCGAAAAACTGTCCCTTTGCCATTTGTCACGTGACTCTCGCTGCTCTGTGCTGTGGCTGCAAATTATATTGTAAACAAATATAAACAAGGCTAAAGGGGCATATAAACTCGCACTATACAGATCAGACATGCCTGACTTTATAACTATGCAGCTCACGCTGTTCAAAGAAGACACTCAGCTTGCTCATTTTGCGTTGAACAAAGGAGACGCACATGAGTTTATAACTGAGAAGCTCGCACTGTACAGACGAGACACTGCCCAGCTCGAGCTGTATAAAGAAGACATGTGTCTGCGCAGCTCGCGCCTATACGCGCCTCAGTTCATAACGTCGAGGCTTGTTTAAAGAAGACAACGATGTCATCGTCCATCACAATGTTTCACTGTAGACATCAGACGATGCCAATTTGGTAGACTACGCTCAACCCTATTCACAATAGCTGCAGAACTGCTGGCTTAGAACATGGGCAGGTATATGCAACGTTGGGGGTGTACGTCACAAATGTAAGGTCTGTGCTATGTTGGGATTGGCCTCTTTTTCAGTGGTCTTTTGCATGCAAAGATTTACATAAGGAGGAAAGTGTTTGAGGCTCACAATATGTCACTTCCGTGTACAGACCTCTTATTATTCATCTATGCTTAGGTAAATACAGTTTTCCATTCTATGGCACCTTTAATGATAATACTCCTGTTGAATGAACTCTCTTTGGGGAACAGTCATGAAGTGTGAAATGAAATATTAGACCTCTTAGACTAATATTCATTAGGATGTAGACGCAATACAGTAGACAGTGCATTTTCTCCCAGACAAGGACGCAAAGGGACCACTTAATGTTGGCTTTTGATTCAAAAGTGTTTATCTTCCTTTTTCCCTCCGTCTCTGTCCCTTTCTGTCTCTCTTCTTATTTATTATTTTTTTTGCGGTAAAAACTCAAAAGCAAAGACAGATGCTCATTTGTACACCGTTGTTTACGAGCGTGTGCTCAGAATGTTTTGTCAGGTGGGAAGAGCAGAGCGTTTTACCTGCCACGTTTCAGCGTGACATTTGACAGCTTGAGCGTGTTTGTGCTTTTGCGTATGTGTGCGGACCGTTGTTGTTTTTTCCAGCCTGATCATCATTACCTCCATCAGGCTGTCCTGGCTCTGAGTGCATTGCCTCTTCTGCTGTCATCTCCAGATAATAAAATTCACACCTGATATTTACTCTCATCCATCACTGTGAGGCTGCCTGACAGACATTTTATCATTTAGCGTAGCACATTAAGAGCGTTCTAGCTAGGGAAATGCATAAATGGAGATTGCTTGGTGATTTGTTAAATGTCTCCATGTTTTCTTTTCAGGTGATCCTGATTCTGACAAAACTGTTCGACTTTAACCTCGGAACTGTGACAGAAAGTTCACTCTGGAGGTAAACTCACTTCTGTGCATGGAAACACATTTTTCCTGAGTTTATTCATTTATTGACTTGGTAGTCCATTGGGCATCAGCGCTCTGGCGCTCCTCTGGTACAGCTCTTCAAAAAAGCTTGTAAACACAGAATTCCCCGGTCTGCACCAACGTATGGTTTGGTGTTCCTTATGGGTTGGCTTTTTCTACATTTCCTTTCTGATTTTAGAGGAACATTTGTGAATTTCTGCATGATTAGATTAGATAGATTAGATATAATTAGGTAGATTTATTATTTAAACACTTTTCTCCAAAGTGACTTACAAATGAGGGATTGTTCAACATTTTAAGTTTAAGTTACATTGAGAATAGTAATTAAAGCATAAATAAGAGGTTTTTTTATTATTGTTAGCAATGTTGAGGGTCGCTACAGAGTTATTAGTTTTGTTTTCAGTAGTTTTAATAATATTTTCAATTAGCTTACATTTTTATATTAATCCGTATCTTTTTATCTTTAGTTTTAAATTTCATCACATTTTTAACAATTTTGTTTTGTGCTTTTATCGTTGTATTATTATTATAATTTTTTTTTTATACGCTTTAATTATATTATTATTTATTATATTAAAGGTCCAGTGTGTCATTTATTCACAGAAATGCAAGACATAACTGTGTTTTCCGAGGTGTACAATGACCTTACATAATAAAGCATTTTGTTTTTATTACCTTAAAATGAGCTATTTCTATCTACACACAGCACGGATCTGCTTGCATGGAATTTTGTTGCCATGTCTCCATGTTGTTTCTACATTAGCTCTAAACGGACAAACTGCTCATCTCTTTTTGGAAATAAACGAAAACGTGACGACATCTAAGTCCTGTGTCAGCCACGGTAGTGCTTCGAAAGGGAGGGCTGGAGTAAGACATTTGTTGCAATTTGCAACCTCACCGCTAGATGCGGCTAAAAATCACACAATGGTCCTTTAATTTAAGAGCTTCAAGAAAGGTGTCAGAAGAAACCGTGTTTCATGTGAGTGAAGCTGAAATTGATTTTAAATATAACATCAGTAACATCATGGTGTCGAACTTGACCAGATTGAACTCAGATTTTATCTCCATCCTCGAAGGAGTGTGCTGACAAGTATCAGAGCATTTCAGGAGGGGCGCAGTCTCCACTGTCGGCTGCAAGCTCACAATCATGTCTGACACTGTTCTGACACAAAACACCCACTTTTCACAATCAATTAGTTCCCCACGGATACAATCCTGTCCTATATTTCTTGTTTCATTGAATATTCTGTTTCACATTCTGTTTCACATTTAGAAATATGTTTTTTTTTTCATAAAATACGTAATACCGTTCATGTTGACTTTAACTACTGCTGGCCCAGCAAGAATAAAATGATCTGATAAGACTGCGGTATTAGTATGAGGCCTCTAGCCCATTACAAATCAGACGTGAACACACATTTTTACATTAGCCGCAACTGCGTTAGTGCAACAACACCAGCCGATGAATGGCAAACACCTGGGATAAAATTCTGCTCTGAAGCACTTTCTCTGAAACATTGCTGATGTGCCCCTGGGTGAAGTACTTAATCCCTGTCTGCTCCTGGGACACTCTGTACCATGACCTGCCTCTCTCTCCCTGCCATACTGTGTGTAGACAATGAAAAGAAAAGAATCGCAAGGTAGCTGTGTAAGCCATGCTTAGACGGAAAGAAAGAAAGCACTGACTGTACATTCTGTCATCTTGCTTTTTGAATTTTCTTTCCCATTAATTTTGAGTTCACATCACAGAGAACAACCATTTAGTAATTTGTAAACCGTCAGTATTCACAAAACACTTTTCTCTGGCTTTTTATAAGTTGCTGAGAAACTCCTCTAACTTCGGTATGCTTTTTTCACTTCTGGATTAGACTGCTGCAGTGCATTTCTCTCTGGCTGTCTGAGAGAGTCTGTTTTACAATTCTCTGCTCAACTGGGGCGCTTCTCACTTGAGTATTTCCGAACTGTTTTATCTATTAAATCGGCTCCCGGTCAAATCTACAATTCAGTCCCATTAAGGTTCTTTGAATTAAATTTAAAGACCCCCAGACCCTCAATTTTTAAATGACTATCTCGTTCCCAATGAATTAGTATGTTCCCTCTACTTTTATGGTTCTAAATTTTTTAGTCCTGTTATGTTAAGATCAGTCAAACTTTAGTGTTATGAAGATAAGATGCTGACTAATTGTATGCGCTTCATTAAAATCAGCTTAAATGACAATACAGCGTTCAATTATTACTGTAGTTTAGCAGTCCTTAAAATTTTAGAAAAGTCATCTTTCTGCATCGTATCCAATTTTTTTCTGTATTTATTATATTTGTATATGTGTTATCTTTAAGCTGCAATCCATAACTTCTTAAAAACAAACAAAAAGCAGTCATTCAGCAAGTTCATTAAACAACGGTGAACGTATAATAAAGTGTTGCAATCTTTTGGGTTTACAGGTGAGCTGACCACTTCACGTCAAATGTTAGTTTGACATCCTTTGACTTAAACCCATGTAAATATAAGTATGTAAAGTAACCTACAATTTTATGTTTCAAAAAGAGATGTTGATATAACGCCCGAAGTAACAGCGTGCAGATTTAAAGTGCATACTATAAAAAATCCCATAAAGAACAGCTTAATTTAAATTGTATGCATTTGAAAAGTCAAGCACAAAGACATTTGTTATTGCAAACTAATTAGCAACATCAATACAGCTGCCGAGATCTAATATTTGGAGGGACTTTTGTCCATTTTAATGAAAATAATAAGAAGGACAATGTTTTCATACCTAGACTGACCACATGATATGTTTTTTGTGAGATATGAATTGTTCAGTCCGGAGCAATGCAAAATGACATCATCCTTTATCAACATGCCATCACTGCAGACCCACACGTACACACAAACACTCACACTGCAATCACCTTGAAGGAAGGCTTTGTTTAATTTCTTTTTGGCTGCGAGCCCTGATGAGATTTCCTCTCCTGGTGTGTGTCACTCGGAGAGAGGACTGAGGTGGGGGTTTACAGAGAAAAAACAGAGCCATTATCAAACTTCCTCAAACAGAAATGGCATAAACAGGAAATGAGATGGAGGAAAGTGGAAATGGAAGAGCTGATGAGAGAGAGAGAGACTTAGGAGAGCAAGTGCAGAGAGAAAATGAGTAAAGAGGTGGTAGTGAGAAAGAAAGAGAGTCACATCATCGGAGGAGGGGGGGTATCATGTTATTAAAAGAGGTGAATGTTAAAGCTCAGCTTGCAGGCTGTAGTAAATGATGTCGGTAATAACAGTATGAAAGATTAATGAATGTTGCTGTTGGCAGCATAAGGGGGGGATATGAAGACAAATCACGACTCATTCAGAGGAGCTAGTTAATCACACTCTCCTGTGCACAAAATAAAGATACATGCTAGAAAGTATCCAAACTTCCCGTGCCGTGTGTAAATAAACACATGTACACTTGCCTGTGTTTGTCCCATGTAGAGAAGTAATGTATAATTCAGGCACTTCTTGAGCACAGAGACACAGGGCCAACAGGACCAGAAACGACAGAGGACCTTTTTAGGCACTCACCATCCTTTGAGGGTGCTCAGTGAACCATCTTCCTCTTCACCTGTGCCGCTGTACAGCAGCTTACACAACCCAAATAACCTCAGCGGCTCAGAACGACCGAGACTCAGAGAGAGTGCGCCGTAATTGTATGCCATGTGTCGAGATGGTAAAAGTGTCAGTGTTAGAGCGTTCTCAACGTACACAGAATTGAGCACTCCAACCGATAATGCTTCAGACAATACGCACGTGCGCACCCCGAGCACAACAGCACGTAACTATCTCGCCCAAAACCATTAGCGTTATTATACTTGGAAGAGTACGGCAGACACTCCTGTCTGCAGCCATACCTGACGGAGAAGAGACAGCGTTAATGAGTTTGGATGGAACGGAGACACACACACATACTGTACACGCCGGAGGGAATTTTAGCTTCTGTTAATTACGGAAGCAACTTTCCGAGCTAACCTGCAATGCTGTGCTTCGCGCATCCCTTTCTGACATTTCATTGCTTGTGCGGGTGAAAAAAGCAATTCACACCAGCATGAATTTCTAGTTGTTTGCTGCATATTTTGTGCTTGTCCTGCCGGTGGACCAAACTTGAATCAAATGTGTGTGTATTTTTGTAGGTCTGTAGATTTTGGGGCAACGTACGTAAAGCTGACAGATAAAGTGATGAGCAGAACAATGCTGAGCTATCTGTACGTCTGTCCGACCAATAAGCGGAAGGTAGGTTATTCGTCCCAATACATCATCAACATTAAAAAATGAATAAATATAAATTTACATTTGATAGTTCATGGGCAAAAACAGATAATTCTTATTGAAAATGTTCATTAATCATGTTTATTTTTCAAACTGCAGTTGGGTTGTTTGACTACGTAATAATAACAAACAAAATACAGCTAACTAACACCGTTAAACACAACAAAAACCTGATAACACAATAAAAAAGCTATCTGTATGTCTGTCCAACCAATAAGAGGAAGGTGGGTTTGTCCCAATACATCATAAACATTAAACAATAAATAAATATACATTTACATTTGATCGTTCATGGGCAAAAACAGATATCTCTTCATAAGTTCATAAATCATGTTTATTTTTATTGTGCATTCCAATTAATATCAATCTGTAACATTCACCGTCTGCCTGCTTCCGTCACTGGACTTCACTTCCCATAATCCCTAGCACCCGTCTCACCTGATCACCATCTCCGGACATTATTAGTTTATCCCCTTTACCTGTGTATCCCTCGTTACCTGTGTTATTTAAGTTCTCTCCTTGTTTGTATTCATGGGCCAGTATTAAGTGTTAGTGGTATTGTGTATGTTCCCGTATGTTAAAATATCCTTTTGTTTATCTGCTCATCTTGGCTGTTTCCTGCACACGGGAACCGTGACACAATCAAACTGCAGTACACAATAAAAACATACTGTAACACAATAAAAAAGCATGATCAATGAGTCATAATTTTTTTTTTAATGAACTCTTAATTTATAATATAAATTAATAAAAAAATATCTTCAGTAAGAAAATGGAAAGCTAAATTCTGCTGTCACTCTTTCTCTCGCTCAGATCCTGATCTTATCCGACCCGGAGGTGGAAAGCAGTTTACTCATCAGTTCCGACGAAGGCGCAACTTTTCAAAAATTCAATATTAACTTCTACATTATGAGTCTTCTGTTTCACCCTACGCAGGAGAATTGGATACTGGCTTATAGCCATGACCAGAGGGTATACACACACACTCACATATGCACAGAAACACTCACACATTCCTATAGCCTCAAGAGGGTCTAATTGTAAGAAACAATTAAAAGCAGATAATGGGGATAATTAAGTGCGAGCAAGATAATTACCTTTGTTGGCTGTAGTTAGGCATCTTACAGTGAATGTGTGTGTTTTTCATTTGGATGTAGCTGTACAGCTCTGTAGACTTCGGGAAGAAGTGGATTCTTGTTCATGAACGAGTAACTCCAGGGCGATTTTACTGGTATGACTCACACACACATAAACTGAGGAGTAATATTTTTAATAATCATCAATCTCACATATCACGCCTCCAGTGCAATTTCACACTGAAAATGAATCTGACGCAAGAATATACCTGCACGCATACACTCCATCGCTTGCTGAAAATGAATTTTATATTAATCCCACTCTCGTCTTTACCCTTACATCTGATACTGATATTTTCACATACACATAAACACACTAATATATTACACTGTTACTCTGTATGTCTCTTTTCCTTCCCCTTCTCTCTCTATCGTCCTATCTACCTCAATCTATCTCACTGTCATCATTTCACGTCTCTCCACCGTCATATTACCATATGTGTGGAATTTTGATCGGGTTTTATATTTTAATCCCATCAGTGTGAGATTGTGGGTTTCGTGTGGACGTGTTTGTGTGGGGTGTAGTCAGAGTAACTGGTTGCCAGTCACATGCTCGATGAGCTGTAGAGACAACATGTCTGCACCCCTGGGTTTAACATCCCTATACAAAAGCAAAAACTCAGCGCCTCATGTGCATCCCCCCCAAAATATATAGAATACATCTTGCTTTCACTGGTTCTCTCTGCGGCACACACACACAATTGTTCTGCTTGTGTATGTGTCAGTGAGCTCCGCTGTGTTCTATGTTTGATGACTACAGATTGGAAAGTGGAAAAGTTTAACCTCAAACTCAGGGGCTATAAGGGGCTTATTATCAGACTTGGTTTGTGAGGGATGTTTAAACCCGACTGAGATAATTGAAGGGCGGTTTAAACTCAGGGTAATGTCAAATTCAGACTGAAGTTTTAAGAGAGGGTTTCACGTTAGACTGGGAGTGAGAGATGGTTAAATTCAGACTGAGATAATGGAAGGATTGTCTAAACGGAGAGTAAGAAATACTCTCGGCGGCCATGTTTGCAACGCCTCTGGGCAGCTATTTACATAGCAAGTCCACAGTCCTATCTACTTGAGTGGGGGAAGGCAGATATTTCTAAAATCGCTGGCAAAAATGAAACAGCATATTTCATATTTTTTAAACATGATATGAACTTTATCATAATTTTACACTGTAAAATAAAAAAGAACCAATACATTTTCCCTTATTTTACGGACATTTTCGTTAATGCTTAAATGCAATTTAATGCAGTGCAAAATGTAAAATACTGGTAAAACAACTGTAAAAATGAATACGGAAAATTCCTTCATGTTAATACAGTAAATATTGTGCCTTATCTTTACAGATTTTTTTTTGCTAATCTTAAATTGCGCTAAAAAACACCTTTTTCGATATCGCCTTATTAACTGCGGCTGCACACAGGCTGGCAAGCGCCTCACGAGAGCCCCGCCCCAGAGAATGGTCGGTCTTTATTGATTGGCAATTGGCTCGTAAGGCGGGACTTCCTTCGCTTGAGCGGCCATATTGAGCGTTGCATTCCTCGCCATTCATTGTAACGGCAGTGGCGCATCTTGTTAATATTAATATCTTTGGAAATACACAGATTATGCAAGATTATATCAAACTGAAGGAGGGACTGTGGATTTTATATAAAAAAACGTATTTTAATGGTTCAAGTGTCATATTGTTCAAAGTTCCTTTCCAAATCTTAGCCTTATAGTTTGAGCATTTCACGTCATTTAAAATGTTTTAATCAAAATATCTAACAACCTCAATATGAACTGAAACATCTCTCAGTCCCAGTATAAGATTTTGAAAGCAGTTTTGGTGCTATATACGTAGGACTGAGAAGTTTGAGGTTAAATTTGAATAAAGGGGGTTTTATATTAGACTGAAGACAGAGACAGTTGTTATAACTCTCTACAAGAGTGACTTGAATCTACAAGAATGTGCTTGACAGAAATATTTAAAATGAGATTATAAAAATAATATATTTTAATATATTAAAATATTTCAAAAAATCAAAATAAAATAAACGTAAAGGTAATGGAAATGGATTTTTAAAAATAGGTAACACTTTATTTTACGGTGCCCTTGTTACACATGTTACATGTAGTAACAATAGTATTTACTATACATTATGCAAAATGACATGTAACTACACCTTAACCACACCCTAATCCAAACCCTAACCCTATAGTAAGTACATGTAGTTAATTATTATTACTCAGTACCTAAATGTATGATTACACTGTAACACGGGCACTGTAAAATAAAGTGTGACCAAAGGATGTTTCAAATCCTTAAAGACATGATTGAGTGTTTGCAGACTGAAAATAAGCTAGAAATGAACGTGTGTATGTGTTTGCAAACATGGTTTGTGAGCATGCAACTGCCAAGAGTGTGTGTGTCTGTGATTAATTGCCATCAGAGCAACAACAAGGTTTCACTGCAGACAGACTGTCTCCTACTGGAACAGCGGAATTATGCTGTCCATCACAACCCCTCCATCCTTCCACTCTCCTCTTGTATCGCTCCATCACTCTTATGCTATTACCGTACTCATCTCTCCGTCCCCTGCTGGCACCTCCTTTTCCTTCCTTCCGTCATCGTCTCCTCTCCACTGGAGCTTTTCCTGATTGTTTTCCTCTGTCCTGTTCTTTTTTGTCTTTCCTTTTTTGATTTTCAGGGCGCTGAGTGGTCTGGATAAAGATGCAGACCTGGTGCACATCGAGGCCCGAACTGACAGTGGACGTTAGTCTCTCTTTCTTGCCCTCTTTTGCTTTATCAATTAGATCTTGTATGTCTTTCTCTTCCCTTCTTTTTCCTTCTGCTTTGCTCTTGTTTGTCTCTCTCTCGTTTTCTCCCAATGTCTCTCATCCAGTCTTTCTTACTTCCTCTCCAATGCCTTCTCAACAGTAACTCTCAATGGTTAACGGATCTGGTCTTGCTCTGTAAGGCTGCTGGGCTTAAAGTTTATCCTAATGGGAGATTGTTGGGCATTAAACACTTTTAAAACAAATCAGAACCAAGAAAACTGGCCCGACCAACAAAATCTCTCTACATGAGTGAAGGAACAATTTAAAATGTGATCTGTGTGATGCGGCGGTAACAACAAACTACACTTCAGTTTTTTGAAGGCATAAATCTCAAAACTTAAAACAAAGGCTTGTTTTCCCAATAGCAATTACAAAGAATTACAACTTTTTCTTTATATCTCCAACTCATCATTAGCAAAGCATTTGCATTTTGTTCTGTGTAGCTTGAAACAGATACGTGATAATCCCAATTTGTTGTTCCTGTTTGGATCTTTGACTTTCTGCCTCTCTCTTTCTGTTTCTTTCTCTTGACTTTTTCTTCCACCCCCTCTTTCTCTCCCTTCTGAGTGAGGATGGATAGCTAGTAGAGAGACTGATAATGGAGAGCTCTGATTAATTTGGCTAGACAGAGATGCGTGGGGAGTGTGTGTGTCAGCCCTTCATTGTGTTTGTTGTGTAGGTGTTTGTGTACTAGAGAAAGTGAGAAAGATATTGATCATCTGTTTTTTTGTTTTATATAGATCAAGGCGTCTTGTGCAAAAGCGTGGCCTACGTTGATAAATCTATGTGTGTATCTCACAGAAATGCAGTATATTACCTGTCGAGCCCAAAAGTGTTCGGAGGAGGGTAGGCAGTATCCATTCAGTGGCCGAATCGACACCAACTCCTTGGTAGTGCAAGACCAATACATCTTCTTACAGGTACGAAAATGTGTGTGTTTACACAGGTACAACTGTTACGTCGTAAAGCTAATGCGTGTACATAATGCAGACAGGGGTGGGACATATCAACAGTGTGTGTGTGTGTGTGTGTGTCACCGTAATCTCTGACTCTTTTTATAGCTCTCCTTTTATCTCTGTCTGTGGCCGTGTAAGTGAGTGATAACCATTGTAACCAGCCTCTCCATCTTTAACAGGGGTCCAGGGGAGGACGGCGTTTTGAGCGAGAATCCCAAACCTGGACCCTCCTCTATCAATACAAGCGACTTTCTTTTGACTTTTGTAGCTTGAAGCTGTTGGATTTGAGTTGACAGAGAATAATGAGGTTATCGATTCAAAAAGCGCAGGGACAAGAGACTGTCTGACACCCGGTACCTCACAGGAAAAACAGCGTTGCAAAACACTATCCTCACCCTGCAAAAGTGAACACGCTGTATCATTCTGTGAACATCTAAGCTGTATTGACACTGGATCAATCGGGGCATTAGCACCTTAATACACTATGTTTGCTGCTTGATAGCAAGAATCCGCTTGATTTGGTAGACTGGGGATAGTTGGGGAAGTTGTCACAAGAACTCAAGAACACAAGATTTTGAGTGATAATCAAAGTAAATTCTTATCTTTTCCAGCAGGGTTTTGCATGTTGGTTTTATGATTGAAATGTATTTTATGCTTTGCACTTAAATTAAAGCATCATTACTTTTTTTAAACCCAGACTTTATTCTCAAGACACGTGTGTTTTTGATCAATTTTGAGTGCAAATTTTGGGACAACGTGACTACTCTTGACTACTTTTTTTGTAGTCAAGAATTCAAGGTGTTAGTTTCGAGTTGTCTTTACCCAATACATTCACATCGTGTGTATGATCACTTTGAAAATAACTGTGAAAATTGACTGCTATAATGTTTTCTCACTAGCAGTGTTCTTAAATGTAGTCGTGCTCATTACTGTACGCCCTCTGACCTTTGTGTCTATCAGCTAACCACGGCTGGAAGAACTACATACTTTGTGTCCTACCAGCGAGGGCCCTTCAGGACCATACAGCTCCCGAAATACTGTCTACCCAAAGTAAGATACATGACACAGCACTAGCTGTCAAGAAAAGTTGTCAGACGAAATGCGCGCGTGTGGCTTTAACAGCTGTTCCCCGTACAGGACATGCACATTGTCAGTACAGATGAGGGGCAGGTGCTCGCAGCTGTGCAGGAGTGGAATGAAAATGACACCTACAGTCTGTACATCTCTGACACTCCTGGAGTCTACTTCACGCGCTCGCTGCCAAACCTGCGCACGTCCCGCGGGCTTGCCGGAAACCTCATCGTTGATGTCTACAAGGTCTGCGACAGCCAATCACTGAGCTTTGATGAAATATGGATGTGCAGCCTGTCAGAATTTTGGGGCACTTTCCAGTTAAATTGGAGATCTGGAACGTCCACAGTTATCCAGTAGATTTTTGTAGAATTAGGAAAACTTTTGTAATTAACATGGATTTCTTCAGGAATTTGTGAAAGTGGAACAGTGAACAGTTTAATGCCGTACAAAAGCAGTGTTTGAAGTTATAAAAAAAACACTGTGTACACAGAGAGAGAACGAACATCTTATAATTAGAGTAAATAAAAACTGAATTGTACGCAAAATAGTGGAATAATAAGGATTTAAACAAGGATTATGCATAATAGCAGAGAAAGCAATATAATCTTCTTTCCTCTCATCCTTCCTCCTTTCCATCACGCATTGCCAATAAAATAACACATCATTTTAAAATAATTGTATTATTGTTACGAACACAAAGAGGAATACTGTTAGCATTTGTTCAGATTCATAATTCAATGTTTCCTGTCCTGTTAGGTGTTGGGTGTTAGTGGGCTCATCATAGCCAATAAGAAAGAAGACACACAGATGAAAACATATATCACCTACAACAAAGGGCAGACATGGGCCTTACTGCAACCGCCGACAAAGGATGCTACAGGAAATGACATCAACTGCAACCTGGTGAGAACCACTTCCTTCTAAACCTTTAACTATAATGTAGCCAAAAGCACATTTACCATATAATTATCTTTATACAGTTAATGCATCACTTATAGAGACAACCCACTATGTCTTATACGTTATACTCACACGCCCCTACTCAATTACAGTAAAACAAATTTGACAGTGCTTCCACATTTCACGTGTGAATCATTTTTAACAGTTAAGTCGTACACAGAGGAATCCCTTTATTCTCCCAGTGAGTCGCGCGGGTGAACCATGAGGTAGCACACAATAGCTCTGAATTCAGTCCTGTGATGATTTGATTAAGACACACTACCTTCCCCGTGTCTGTATAATGACTTTCACTGATGTTTTACACTGTTCTGGAAGATTGGTGATTTCAATTAAGACATAAATTGAACAACTGGAGTTCATTTATCAGTGGATCTTAGAAAACCTTAATTACTTTTTCTCTGCTGCACCAACAGACAGCGAGCTTTGTGTTTGCACATGTGTTGTTAGATTAGAATGATTTTGCGTTTTTATACTTTGGATATTTTGGGACTTGTTACCAACTTTAAGCAACTGCTAGTACAAGAATTTTGAAGCATGTACGAGCCATCCAGAGAGAACAATGTTTTGATGAATTTGAAGCTGCGTGTTCGATTTCATTTGAACTGTACTGATTTGTGATGGACGTTGTGTAAAGGGGAACTAACAAAGAGCTTTCATACACAGAATTCTAAGTGGCTTAAATCAAATACATTTTAAGGTTTCGCAGAAGCTCTACGATAGAAGATTTGATTTTGCGAGTTTCCAAAAGAACTGGGTCGCACTAATTGTAAGGGGGGTACTAAAAATACGGACTGAAGCTGCAGAGAATCCGTAACAGATTAATTTGCACAGATTTTGAAAGCTGACGCTTTGGTCTGTTGAGATTATGTAGATAAATGTAAATATATTGTCACATGATTTAATACGGTGTGATGTTCTCATTTTCAGCCATCGTGCTCCCTGCACCTTCACCTGCAGATGTCTGAAAACCCTTACACACCTGACACTATCTCCACCAAGCAATCCGCTCCAGGGATTATTGTGGCCACAGGTGTGTGTGTAACTGTGCCAGTTGCTTTTTCGTTTTTTATTCTTACTTCTTTTCGAGTACATTCTCTGAGGTGCTTTTGATGAATTATGCTGAAAACTTGCTTTTAAACGTATGCAACGGTCACATCGTGAGCTTTTAAATTGTTACAGCCTTGCGTTTCATCTGCTGAGTTTTGGTTGTCATGGTTAGAACAAAAACTAATTTCGCTCTGTTCTTCTGGGTTTGTCAGACTCATTATGAAATTTTCTTCGAAACTCAAACCCAAATGGTCTCCCGTATGAGCTCAGATAGATGCACGCTCAGAAAGTTGGCCATGCGGGGCACGCAGAAAGTATGACCGCCGTCTTCCACATTCATAATTGCCTGTCGTGTCCGACAGCTGTTCCACAATCACTTTCACGTAATCGGAGTGTATAAATACAGAATTTGAAAAATGTGTTTTTTGTCACTGCCAACATGTTTTTTCTCATTCAGTCATCATCATGCTTTGTGAGATGAACCTGATGTTAACCCCAGAAGACAATGTGCACCAAGTATTATAGAACAGATAGATTCAACATTATACATTTTATGCTTCAGGGATTATAAAAGTATTTCTATTTTACTAATATATAATTTCCTTATCAATAATCGGTCTGTTTTTCAGGTAACATTGGGCCCGAGCTGTCCTTCTCTAACACAGGAATGTTTATCTCTTCTGATGCTGGTAACACCTGGAGACAGGTAAACAGTTTACTTGTTCAGAATAAAGATATGTGAGTTGGGGCTGTAATGTAGCCTTAGGAAATAAAAACAACATTCTTGATCACCTCTCCAACTACCTGAAAGTAACAGAAATATGAGAAACACTAAGAGTCTTATATGGTTCTGTAAATGCTCTCTTTAGATTTTTGAAGAGGAGCACAGCGTTTGGTTTTTGGACCATGGAGGGGCTTTATTAGCTGTTACCCAATCTGCAGTTCCCACACGGTATTTATGGTAAGACACCCCACACAAATCCACACAAGCATCCATGTGCCCACTTTGTCACACAAACAAATAAATAGACTGCTTTATTAAAAAACAACAATACAAAATTATACTACAGTATAAATCTTACTGCGTGTATGTAATAGTATTTAATTACACAAACACTAAACTAGATTATACATTTTTTAAGTTCATGACAGTTCATCTCTAACTTTTGGATGTTTTACATTTAAACTAAGTTTTAGAAGTTTGCACATGGTTGAACTGAAAGCTTTGAGATGGGTTCTGGCGGATATAAACAGCAGGCAATGGGTCTTATCATATCAAACATACTGAATCCTTTTAGAGGAAAGAGTCTGTCATGGCTTTGTAGTGCAGGTGGGTTTTTTGCCAGGGCTTTTAAGCTCGTGTTGGGGGGTTAAGGTTTGATGCATAGGTGGAATTCGGAGTTTCCATTCACATGTTGTTCCAGCCACGTCACACACGCAGCTTTGATGTGCAAAGCTCTGAAACATTGTCAGGATCAATTAGGTTGCGGAAGATTATTCGTATCCTCATGTGGGCTGTTAATGTTGGAACAGAAGTCAGATCTGTGCGTCTGACTGTCAATCCTGGTGACTTTGACCCACATTTACACCAACAAACATAAAAAAAAACAAAGACTGCCTTTCTTTCCGAACAAAAAGGTGGCATGAAGAAACTATTATATATGTTAAAGAAGTACTGGGAAAGCAAGGTTGAAAGCACTTGAAGTAAAGATGAAGTAGAAGATGGATGCCTCTTGTTTAAAAGGATAAAAGTATGTTTTGTGTTTACAATATTTGACACTATTTTCCAATACACTAAATACGTGTGATATGACTGTTGACTCAAGACACATATGTTTATAATTTTGTTTTTCAAAGCAAGTAAATGCAGACATTGTCTTGCATTTTTAATATACATTATCATTCTTCTTGATTTAGTAGTAGTAAATTCTGTCTTGTTTTTTAAATGACAGGAAAGATCATTGGCTACTCTGTTGTGTAAAGTGCAGTCCATGCCCATTTTTAGGACTCAAGCAGCCTCTTCCCGTTCTTGCTGAGCTAATTTCTTGAGTTCCTCTATTTCTGGTTGTGCCCAGTAAGGGAATGGTTTTGATTCCTCTGGAGGGTAAGGGTGGGATCCAGCGAGAGGTCTCACTGTGCTTTTCAATGGTTCTCCACAGGCCTGATGCCATTGTAAGAATTCTGGAACACATTTTCTGAATTTCTTTATTGCTGGACCCTTATGAGAGTCATTAGCTGTGGGTGTCCATTCAGGAGTGCACCGAAAAGATCTGAGTATAGGTCTCGGTGAGGCACTCTGATATCCACCACTGGGCTCATTCACTTCAAAGCTTTGCTTGCGTTTCAAGTCTTTGCTTACTGACCCAAAGTTGCGGTGAGTTGTCACATCTTCTTTGAGTTGTTTACGAGGAGGTTCCTCGTTGATGGAATGCATCATGGATGGTCCACGTTTATTTATCTCCAGATGGGTTTTCACCTTGCTATACATGTTACCCTTAAGAGGTTTTCTGCTTACATGCATTGCTCCAAGAAGGAAGTGATTCTTAGCAGTCTCCTTGTACTCCTTGTATAGTCTATGACTAAAGCAAGTGCAAGGTTTCTTGTTTCTTTTGGGAGTGCTCAGTGCGATGGATTTTGTCCCAAGTTTAAAACAGTCTTCGGTGTCTAGCACCAGCTTCTGACGGAGGAAACTTCTGTTGTAGAAGTGGTGGTCCTTAGTGTAGTCCCTGGACAGAGCATCCAGCTTTTCGTTCCTATGGGCCATAATTAAAGTATATTTAGGACGTTTTGATGAAAAAATATTTTCAAAGCACACTTTCTTCAGAATGACAACTCAACACAAGTTCAATAATAACAACTCATGTTGTCAATAATAATGTATTAAGTTTTATCCCTTGCCTGTCTGACATTAATTTGAAATGCTTCATTGATTCAGTGCTTGGTAAACAAACACACTAGACTTTTTATGGCCGTAATTTTAAAATTGAAATAAATAATGAAGACAAAATACATATTAAATTGGTTCAGGAATTTGAAGTGCAATATTAATAAAAAATAAAAAAACAAATATGTGAGTTATTAAAAGAGTTCTACTGTATGAAACTTTTTAAAATATTTTCACCATGAATTCTGCATGACAAAAGACTCACAGGCTCACTGAAGTGTCTTTGGTCCCGAGTTTAAAACAGTCTTCGGTGTCCAGCAACAGCCTCTGCCGAAGTAAACATCTGGAGGAGGAGTGGTAATCATTCCCACCTTCTTCCCTGGACGAAGCATCGGGTTTTACTTTCAAATGAGCCATAATTAAAGTATATTTAAGAGAGTTGGTAAAAAATATAAGCTGTTCAAATAACACTTTCATCACAACAACTACTCACACGTTTAGTTACGAAAGAAATGTATCTGAGTTAAATAATACTGTTGTCATGGAAACTTAACAGTGCTAATGGCAGAAAATGGCTGCGTCCGAAATCGCCTACTTCCATACTATATAGTAGGCGAAAATGAGTATGAGTCATGAATAGTGTGTCCGAAACCTCAGTATGCACAAAACAGTAGGCAAGAAATCCCCGGATGGTCTACTACTTCCGCCGAGATTCATCACTGTGGATCGGATGGACACTTATCTATCCCATGATGCCACAGGAGCTGAGCAACGGTCAAATTTCAAAAGTAAATCAAATAAATATAGCGGAAAACTTCAAGGCGGACCTCCGTTTCTATTGTAAGTGCCAATAAATTTAATTTCTTGTGACTAAATTATGTTTTTATCAACGCTAACTTGTAAGATGTTGTTAATACATCATAGGTCAAAGAGCATACGGGTCACATGACCATAAAAACATGGCGCACCCTGTATGTCCGAAATATATTCATACTACTCCCACATTACTATATAGAATGTACTGTTTTAACGGCCGATAGGTAGGTACTTATTCAAATTCAGTACGTACTGTCACAGTATGCGATTTCGGACGCAACCAATGTCTGCATAATAAAAACACTGTTAAAATGTATCTTTCATGTTATACCAGATGCTTTTATTATATACCTAAAACCACCTTTTTCAAGTGAGCGTTGCATTCATCCCTATTCATTGTAATGGTAGTGGCACATCTTGTTAATATCTATTATCTTCGGAACCGACTATTTCACTAAAAATTTCAGGTGTAACACTCATCAAAAACAACATGCAAAAACATGCATTAACTATAAATCAAATGAATAAGGATTCAATTAATAAGGATTGAATGACTAAATGGGAAAGTCACCTGTGCAAGATGTGAACTAGAAAAAAGCTTCAAAATAATTGCAAGTGTACAAAACAAAACACGAAACTATAGAAGCACTATAACACTGCAACATAATAAACATTATGCAAAAAAATGAAAGAAAGAGAGCAACGTAATTTAGATGCGAAAAAATAGACTGCATGTGCAATGAAACAATCTGCATTTTACATGACTAAAATGACTAGAGGGTAATGTAAACAGAAACCATTTATGGCGTATGATTTTGTCTAGATATTTTTTTTCAACAAGCATATATTAGATTTGATTTTACTGTAATTATGCAGATGTAGCCCACATTAAATGTTAATGCAGTGACTTCGTAATGACTTGTTTGTGGATCCGCTAAATATTCTCAGATGACTGAACAACTGCATCGACTACATTTGACAAATGTGCTTTGTACAGTATATTAATAAGGATATAAATCTAATCTAGTTCAACAGTGAATTGATAAAGGTGTTTGTGTGTTTGTAGGATTAGTTTGGATGAAGGCAGGCAGTGGGATAGACTCAGCTTTTCATCTACTCCTCTGTTTGTTGACGGGGTTCTGATGACTCCGGAGACGGAAAATCACATCATTACGTAAGAAAGCTCATATGCACACTCGCATTGCAGATCTCCACCTCATCTGTTCGATCACACTGATCTAAATGGTCCAGGAGGTGTCAGTAATGAACCTTCACTCACTGGCATCATCGTTATCAGTTTAGATCTCGGCATGAAATGACTTCATCATAACTCTGCATGTCTGAACGGTTATCTTAATAACTTTATACTTTGATCTATATACTAATAGCACCACAGTTGTATTGACACTCCTTTTTATGTATCACCTGTTTAATATACTTTATTTCCTTTTGTTTTAATGCACTTTTAGACTTCTTTTTGCCTTTCTTTTCTTTTATTAAAAACCTAAATGGCACATAGATGTTGTTGTTCCTCATATTTTACAAGACCCTTTGGTCAATTAGCAACTGCAAAGAATTGAAAAGTAAACAGGTCTTATTTTCACTCTAAGTGTGTCTGTCCTCTTAGATTCTTCGGACACTTTAGTTACCACTCCGACTGGCAGCTGATAAAGAGTGACTACAGCTCCCTGTTTGGGCGGAAATGCACAGACGGAGACTTTCAGACATGGCACCTGCATAACAAGGTTGTCACCCAACATTTATCAGCACGCCTTACTGTTCAATCTCTGTGGTGAAGAGCTAAATCACTCACTCAACATTCTATATGAGTATCTTTTGGAGTTGAATTCACTAATCGGGGTAGTACGAGAGATTATTGTCACCTCTGGGGTAACATGTCCAAACTGAGTGGAAATTAATGGAGCCGTAATGGATTTTTGGATGAATCTCAGCTCATCTTAGCTGTGACATGTTATCCATCAGCCTTGACTTTCACTTGTACTGCTTTTCAGAGTCAGCATCTTTTTTAGGACAAATCTGTTGCTTAGGAAGCAAAATAGACATCCCAAAATTCTCACAAACTAGCTTTCCTTAGCTAAGCAGGAATTTAACTGTAACTGTGACGTGAACCTGCATTACCTGCTTTTAATTCATTTAGTTTTATAGAAAACTGGGGGGGGGGGCGTGTGTATATGCAGGGGCATCTATTTTTTGAGGGTGCGCCAGTGTCAGTCCTGCATGGCTTATTTGGCGTGCTAGTCTAGATAATGACAAACAAAGAAAAATATTTTTGGTTTAAAGAACACACAAATTTAAAACGTGTTTGTGTATTTTTATCATATGGATAGGATCCTCTTGGATAACTCCTTTTTGTGATTTATTGGAAAAATTGAGGGTGGCTAGATGGTGACAGCATTTTTAAGTTAAAATAAATGATCTGTGTAAGGTGTCATTTGTTCGGGCTGACTTAATATAGATGTGAGATTACTACTACCTGATTTACTTCCAATAACTGTGCAACTAAAAAACAAACTATTGAGGGGGGATAAGTGTGGGTTATGCATGCGTGTGCATGTTTGTAAACGTCTGGGTGTATATGTGGTCCAGGGCGAGGTGTGTGTGATGGGAGAGAGACAGGTGTATATGAAGAGGAAGCCGGGCACACGCTGCTCTCTGGGTCGAGAGTATTCTCGAGTCGTTTCAGCTGAGCCCTGCATCTGTAGCCTCTATGACTTTGAGTGGTGAGTCACACACGTACTCGCGCGCACACACACACACACACACACACAAACAGAGTGGCGGCTTTTCCAATAGAGGAAATGAGTGACAGCAACTCCTGCGGATCAAAGGACTCAGCGTTGCATGCAGAGAACAAAAGCTGCAGGGATCCAACCAATTATACATATTAATTAAGTGCCTTTTGAATGTAGAAACCACAGTTCCTCCACATAACTCCTTTGCAAAGCGGTTTATTAGCACACTACGGGATTTTGTTGCAGTCAATAACTTAAATTGGCCTGTTTTTGAGATGCCAGAGTAGAAAACACAGTAAACAGTGATGTGTCATAATCATCCTGCTATACTGATGACGTTGATATTTTTCCAAGGCCACTCTGCTGGACACAGACGGAGACGCACTCTCATGCTGATCATAACGACGACATAAATCTCCCTTGTACCGCACACAGGCTCCATTAGTCGCCTGCTTTCAGGCAAATATGAATGAGAGCCTCGGAAAATTAGCGTACTGTCAAATGATTAATTAGCTTCAAATGAATAAGTAATGAATATTTAAATGGGTGATAAATGTGGCAGTGATCTGATTAGCCTAAAGGAGCTGGTGTTACTGTGTCTAACCCTGTTCCTATGAAGCACGAGTTAACAGAGCGGCGCCGAAAGTTTATACATCGCAAACGCTCCCACCAATCACATCTCGGAGCCACGGTGCTGCAGAAATGAGCTATGGTATGAGGAGAGTTGTTTCAAAGTGTTATAGATCTGATGCTGACATTTATTGTCGAAAATGGCTGTGTCTATCATCGCTTTACATTGTATCGAGTCTACAGAAGTGGGATACGAAAGGGTTTTACAGCCTGATCCCATTAGAAGACAATTTTAAGATACACAATGAGCTTTTGATTCTTTAGAAAGCATCTTGTGCCGTGTGTGTCACGCTTTTAAGAAATGTGCATTCTATCCGTTTCATCAGCTAGGCTTCATCTAGATGTTTTTTCAACAAAAGATCAGTACTGATGGTAAATTATGCCCTGTAATCCACTGTTGCTACCCAGATTAAAAGTCTTTTGCATAGTTTCAACACTAATGCTAACCAAATTAGACCAATAGATGTCAAAATAGTTTAAAAGTCATTTTTTTACATGATCGATCCTTGCGGTCACTTTCTTATTCTAATGCTGATAAATAATATTATATTAACCATATAACCAACTTTATGGCTAAACCTAAGTTATCTTAAAGAATTATTGAGGAATCCGTATTTATAGGTTTGTCAAGCCACTGTTCTTACTGTAGAGTTTAAACAAGCTAAATAACTGATGTTTTTATGCAATTTCTCTGCAGTGATTATGGGTTTGAGAGACAGGCCAGTGGAAAATGTGCACCTGCATTCTGGTATGATGTGAATTTACCTTCACACACCTGCAGCCATGGACAGCACTTCCGCAACAGCACGGGGTAACACACACACACACATACATGGATATATAAATAGATACACACAGGCAGGTAAAACGCATGCAGTCGTAAACTAAGTTGGTATCTTTCTCTATTTCTTATGATGGGTTCTAGCTGACTTAATAAATCAGTCCTGCCTGGCATATGTAGCCTGTGTTTTTTTTGTGTGCGTGATATGACGTGTAAAAAAAGCATCTCTTAAAGATAAAACCAAATGTGTCCCTATGCATCCAACATCTGTTATCTGCTAGAACTTACTGAAATAAACAAAAGATGGTTTTATTTTTATAAGACTGTGTACCAGTTAACAAGGGAACAAAAGATGAAAATTCTGTCATCTCACACAGGCAATTTTTTTAAGTGAATTTTTTTAAGCATTCTTTGTAATATGTGTGTGGAACGATGCGAGGGTGAAAATTATTGCATATCTCGTTTTTTTATTTGTCTGTATAAAATATCTGTTTAGTGGGGCATACTAAATAATGACTACGTTTACATGCGCACCAATAATGCGAATATTTCCGAAAATCAGAGTAAGGACTTAATCCCAGTTTAATCGCATGTTTACATGACATGGCAACACCTCTTTATTCCTTTTTACATGAAAGTTGTATTAGTCTGATTATTTGCTATAATACACAGCACAAACGATGATCTCAGACACAGTAGGTGTGTGTTACTGGCTATCCGTTTAGTATATTCGTGTCTAATGCAAAACACGGTATCTGGACGTATTTTATGGTTATCCGGTGTCGTGATATAGAAATGTGATGGAAAATACCTTCGCAACAGTGGTATACGCTGTCGTCGCGTTCGCGCTGTTTCTGTGTGAAGGTAAGACTGCTGACAGCGAGTTGTGTTGACGGTAAAACTTCAGACTTTCATGTTAACCATGAACTTGCGCTTAAGGTACGTGATACAAACGCGTGCGCACCTTGGTCAGAGCAGCACAAATGCGATTAAGGTGTTTACATGCCTTCTTATTGCGATTAAAACCGGTGTACGCCACATTTGTTACTTCGATTATGCTTACTGTGATTATGAGCTTCATAACATTATTTAAATCTAATGATTGCGTTTACTTGTGGTAAAGTGTAATCGCAATATTGTCAAAATCCTATTAGAATCACATTATGAGGGTGCATGTAAACGTAGTCAATGTCTTAATAAAAGTGTAAAAATGAGAAGGTTCTGTGAGGGCTAGGTTTATAGCAACCACAAAGAGAAAACAGAAACAGCTTATAACTTTATTAAAAGGTGTTTTTGAATGTAAAATGCAGAAACGTTTCTGTAAGTCAATAATTTATAATACTCAACATGGTCTTGTCTGTTTATTCTGAGTAAAACCTGAGTTCCCCTACGAGAGAAATTGATTTAAAAACACACTAAATGATGCCTACTTAAAAATGCAAAAAGGTTTCTGTAAAGGTTGGGTATATAAGTGTGGATAGGGCTAGGCAATAGAAAATCCTTGGCACGTCACCATGAAGTGTGTGTGAAAAAAGTGAGAAGTGAGAACAAGAGTGTATGTTTCTGCTGGTAACAGGGAGCACCATGTGTGTGCAGGTACCGAAAAGTGATGTTGAATAACTGTAGAGAGGGTCTGAAGGAAAAGCTGAGTCCACGAATGCAACATTGTAAGCCCATTGCTCCCAGTGGCCTACAGTTGAGCACCAGCAACTCCCAGCTCACTGCTGTACTGGGAACCAATATCACCTTCAGAGTAACACTGCAAATTGTGAGTTAGCACAAACACAACGGAGGACATTCTCTCCCACAGTATTTACAGGCAAAACCATACAATATATCTGTCTGCCATCGTTTTTTCCTGTAGGGTGACTCCTTGTCTACAAGTCTCCACGTTGACTTTGGAGATGGCACCTCTGTGTCATACTCTAACATCAGTCGCCTTGGTGACAGCATCGCACACACGTACAGGATGGCTGGGATATTCAGGGTCGCCGCACATGCTCAGAACAGCCAGGGATCTGACAGCAGTTCAGTCTATCTGCACATCACCAGTACGTACATTCACACAAACCTGAACGCACATATATTTATATTTCCGAGAATTCAACTTCTCTCTAAGAAGTCGTTCATGTCACTGTACAAGCACGCTGTGTACATTAAAGTTTTCTCTGTCACACTAAATTACCTCTTTGCTATTGACTGCACATCCAGACAATCTGTTTTAGTGCAAGCTTTCAATGAACTATGTGTAGAACAGGAAATTGCTCTTGGTACAGCGTCGTGTGCAGTGCTAAATGTGATTGTTATTGACTTCGTATTGTGTCTGATATCACGTCTGATGTGTCGTGCCAGGTCCCGTGGAGCGTATATTTCTCTCAGCACCCGTGGTCATCATAAGAGGAAGAGAGGCCAACCTGACGGCAGTGCTGTGGCCCAGTCAGCCCCGGACCGCTACCTTCTACTGGTGGTTCAATAACAGCACAGAGGTTCAATCGCTGAATATTTGCACACACATGCGGCCCAGAGGCCCAGATCGGTTAGGCGGCTATTCCAGTATTGCGTTTGACCTCCAACAAACAAGGGCTCTGCCTAAGATATTGTGCTTGCCGGGGCCAGACCTGTTATTAGGATGGATTCGGATTGGGGTCAAATAAGTCGAAAGCAAATCCACGTTCGGGGGCTTGTGCGGGCTTGCCGTGACACAAACTGTTCCCTCCCCTCCAGTACTGCTGAAAGAACACCTGCTACCAAAAGAAAAGAACTGAATTTTAAGCAACTCTGTCAAAATGGTTTTTGTTGAAGGACAGGCATAGTTAGAAAAACACAAGTGCAGAAATGCTCCAAGCTCAGCTGTGCCATTGGGAATCCTAGCCAAGATTAAAAGCCCTGATAGAATTTCTAATTACAGATCACATGACCAAAGACAGATCCTATTAGCTGTTTATATTGCTATTGCAAAAATGATGCCAGTGGCTGTTTTTTTCTCGTTTTAATTATTGTTTTGCAAATATTTCACATGCTACTGGAACCAAAATCATCTCAAGATCACTAACCAAGATTATGTTCCATCAATTCTGACAACGTTATACAGGCTAGATTTTAACATTGTAATATCGGCATATGAATCATGTTTTTATGATGCCTTCTAAGATCACTGAATTATGTCTCTGACCATCCTGTGAGATCATTTAATAAAGGTCTTCTTAACATTTCTGAGGTGAAACACATAAAAAGTGCCAGAGCAGCTTTTAATGATTATGCATGTAAATCTAATGCGATTAAATGCTGGAAACTTTCCAGGTTTTGAAAAAGCATTGAAATAGAAAAGCATTTAAAATGTACTTGTTTAGATAGTTTGCTTTTCAATTTAATGCCACATTTAGACGTTTATATGGGTAGATTAAGCTGCTGCATTGTTATTATATGCTCACACTTTAATTTGTTTAACTTTCAACCATTGAAAAATTCTTTGTGCATTGAGGCTTTTAGAATTATTCTATGTTGTTTTTACAGGCAGAACAGAACATTGAAAGACAACATTTAAAAGGACAAAAATGCTCAGTTTGCAGTGCAAGATGCACAGTTTGCATTTGTTTGCTAGTGCTGCATCTTCCCCAGAGCTTCCAATGTTTAATAAAGAATATTACGTACAATAAAGAGTGCACTCAGGCAAACGGCAGATACACACCCTCCAGTGAGTTTTCACTATTATAAATACATTTTCACTTAAATAATTTAAGCGCAGGAAGTATATTGATTTAACCCATTATATGCCAACAGTACAGTGTTTCCAAATCTGTTCTTTCTTACTTTCCCTTTTGCCATGAAAAAAACTGCATTGTCTTTTATCCAACATGGATGGATGGACTGTAGGTTGCAGTGCCGATGTCCAAAGACAGTATAGACCCAAGTGCATTAAAGGGCTATTTCACCGGCAAATTTCCCCATGTTTTACTCACCTTCAAGGTATTCTAAGTGAATAGGATACGTGGTATTGTAACTTCGACTACATTATTCTTCAAGAAGAACAACTTTTACTTCCTAGCAGTAGAATGGGAGTGAATGGGCGTCGGGAGTGAATGGGCGGCTCCAAAAATTGCATTCATCGATTGAAGAACTGCTCGACACGGCTCCGTGGTCTTAACAAAGGTCTTCTGAAGAGAATCGATGTTGTTTAAGAGAAATATCCATATTGACAGCGCTATTAACGTTGATGTCTAGGCTTCCGTTATTCCGCGGCTACACGTGAACCTGAGGCTTGTTTTTCCGGCAAACAGTGACGAAAGCTCCCGCGCAGAGATGATGGTATCCTATTGGATCAATAAAAAAAATGCTGCGTTCGTCACTAGAACTTACAACACGCCTGCGTCATTTGCCGTAAAAACAAGCCGCTTGAAAGTAAAAGGATACGTGGTGTTATAACTCCAACTGAATTATTCTTCTAGAAGAAAACCATATTCAGTTAGGATGCCTTCAGGGCGAGTAAAACATGGGGAGATTTTCCTGTGAAATAGCCCTTTAATGCTTCTCAAAACACAACTGAAACTCATGAACGGAACAGCTTGTTTAAAAAGTCCAGGATAAAGCTGAAGAGTCCTGAGATCAAGATGAATGTATGAAAAGAACTAAGATCAAAAGCATGCTAGCTCATCCGTGAGACGCAGCGGGTTTTCGGTCATGTAGGGCTGAAAATGGACTCGGCTATAAATGATTCTGCCACTCACACATCAGTCAGAGTTGCTTCTGTGTTTCTCGGCTAATCCTGAACCAAACCTTGTGTGTGTGTGTTTACAGCCTCTGATCACACTGCGAGGAAGCGTGTCGCACACGTTCACGCAGGAGGGATCTCACTCTGTAACCGTCCAGGTGTCTGCCGGAGGGGTTGTCTTACAGGACGTCAAAACCATCACAGTCAAAGGTGAACACCTCCCGTAGCTGTGAAAATGTCTCTGGTCTTTGTGATGGGCTTACTGGAGGAACTGCAGGGGGCTTGTGAAGTTGATCATAATGTTTACTTTTAATGTATACTGTTAATTTAACATCATTATGTAAACAGTAATTTACTTCTAATTGTTTGTGATAACAACATAACAACAATTCTATTTTAGGTATCTTTAGGTATTTTACATAAATGATGCAATTCATGGGAGTCTTGCTGAAAAAAAGGGGAATCAGAATGTTTTACACTTAAAAAGCAGAATTAAGAAGGAAGAATTTTTCTCGGTGTGCATTTTATCTACCGCTCTGAGACGTGCATCTCTGCAGAAGAATAATCTGTCTCCCCCATCCATCCATCCATCGTTCTTTTTCTTTATCTCGTTCGCAGAGTTCTTTCGTTCTTTATTGCTGTCATTCTCTCCCAACCTGGAAGAGCACAACCCGTCTGTCGCCGAGTGGAGACAGGACGTGGGGCGCGTTGTCAGGGCAACGCTCACTCAGGTACACCGATCTGAAAGTCCATCATGGGCTCCTGTTGGAGTGTTCTGTTGATGTCAGTGAACGATTGAAAAGGACTCGTGAAATTTCTTGAAAGGCAACTATTCAACTATTCTCTTTCCTCTTTCTCAAATGCTGCTGGGTTTGAGCCTGATGGCTCTTTCTGGGCTCTCCGGCGAGGTTCACGTTTGGCTGAGAGGCTGTACGTGCACTCGTACGTCGGTCTGATTTCCCCTCAGTATGAGTGAGAGAGAGAGATATGTAATGCTGCCGGAGAGAGTGAATCGGGCGAGTACAGAGTGAATATTGATGCAGCGACAGAGAGACTCTAAAGGCTGTCAGCCAATTAAAGAACAGAGCCGAAGAACTGCTCCACAGAACTCCATTACAATGAGTCGCTCAAGCACAAATATAATGGCTTGCCGATACCTCTGTATTTTCAACTCGAGCTGTGTTTTTGAGCGCTTTGGATACTGTTACGCAACATCACATTGTAAACATTACAACCATCATGAGATGTGGAATAACTCATTATGATTTGCTGCGATTTTCTGATATTTTTAATTAATGTGCAAATGGGCATGAAATTATGTCGACTAGCTTTTATGGGCAGACTAGACGCTGTTACGAATGTTGTAATATGATGCAATTTGTGTTTCATTTTAGGTTTGGTTGTGTGTTTGTTTGTCCGTGTTTTCCGCAGGTTTGTGGGATCCCTGAGCGCCAGTTATTGGTTTCTGTGTTTCCAGGATCACCAACAGCTGCTGAGCTCTTTATCCTACCAGTGAAGAATCAGTCGGCATACAGATCACAAATAGAAGAACAACTTGATAAAGTAAAAACCGCACATACACATTGAAGTTATTACTCTGCTAGATTATACACAATTTATACACAATGATATGCTGAAATTACGGGGTCTAATTGATACAATTTGTTAAAATTTCCTACCCTGATTCTCTGATGGTTAAATAAATTATAGTGGCAGTAAAAATAGACTTTATTACTAGCAAACAAACCTTCGGAAAAATACATGAAAAATTTACTTAAAAATGTCATGGGCTGAATATCTAATGCCCAACAATCACGAAAGGGAAATAAAAACCGCAGAAAATATAGATGTATGCTAAACCAGCATGATAGTTTCTTTTCCATTTAGAAAAGGTCATGATCTACACTTATTGTTTGCTTTTTGAAATAAAAGGCGTAGTACAGTGATTTGTCTAGACATTTTAAACTGCTTACAAGAAAGTAGTTGATGCCCATTCCCTGTCGCTGCGCATGTAAGGGAAACCCACACATTTCTTAATGCTTTTCTTTAAAGGAACAGTTCCCCCCAAAATAAAAATTCTGTCTTCATTTACTCCAAATCTGTATACATTTCTTTGTTGTGATGAACACAGAGAAAGATATTTGGAAGAATGCTTGTAACCAAACAGTTCTTGGCCACCATTGACTACCATAGTAGGTCAAATGTATTTGTAAATGTCTTTGTTCTGTTAAATACAAAAGAATATATTTGGAAAAATGTAGGAAAGTTTTGGGCCACTTTTGACTGCATGCCATTCAAATTTTTACGTAGTCAACGGTGGCCAGTCTTACATGTGAACAATTGAATTGTAAAAATCTGCATGATTTGAATTACCATAGGCGGTTTCATCTTAACAATATAAACAAACATTACTGTGCATGTGCACTTTTGTGACCCCAGCTGAATTTCCGGTACACATTCACAAACAATCGAGTGCCTGTAGATTATCTCTGATGACAAGCAAAAGAAACCGAGAAGAAGCGTTACTTGACTAAACTTGTCTCTCCAACATTTTGAATTTAGACTGCGATACCGAGCTCAACCGCTAGATGTCAATGTACCACACATAGTTTCTTTAAATGCATCAAAACTACAGAACCCATTCAACAAAATTGTTTATTTAATAAAATAAACATACAACAACATTTAACAAATCGGTATAAAATAAAATAATAATACAAACATAAATAAAATAAAATAAAATATAAATAGTTATATTATTAGACACTAGCCAAACACAAACCGGAAGTTAATTCTGGGTCAGGCGCACGCGTGTCCGATGAAACGGTCTGTAGTACACAGATGTATACCTTTATTGAACTATCATGTAGCAAAATTGTAGTTTTAAAAGAAACTTAAAACAATATCAATATGTCAATAGCTTCCGTTGGGATATTAAGTTTCCACTGATTCCTCTATCATCACCATCTTTCTCTTGTTTCAGATGTCAGAGGTGCTCATGAACGCTTTAAATCAGAACCTGATCCAGTTTGATTTGAAGCCAGACACACGGGTCACAGTGTCCGTGTCTCAGCTCACTCTAGGTAAGACCTGAACAAATGACTTTTCTTCTGGAGGTTTAGTAGAACAAACCATGGTCTCAGATGAGACGCTGCTAACTGCGGTTATTTTTGTCATGTATTGACTTTGCCATCAATAGTTGAGTTGAGAGTTACATTAAACGGTGTGTTTTCGTGGTTGTGTTTTGTGGTTTTTGACACACACATAGGCCTGCTGTGTGTGATTATTTGAGGTGCATCGCACTGCTGTCTGTGGTCGCTTGAGACGCTTTGTGCTGCTGTCTGTGGTTTATGTGACACATTTGGCACCGCTTTCTGTGGTCATTCGGGGTGCTCTGTGGTGGTGTCTGTAGTTTTGTGATACACTTGGCACTGCTAAATTTGTGCATATGAGTTACAATAAACTGTCTACCACACACTGTGTTTCTGAATTTAATTGCGTGCGCTCTACGCTGTGGAACATTACAGGTGACCTCTACGTTTCTGTAAGGTTATGTAATGATTCATTTCTGGAGAATCCATTGTGTCAAATACTTCAACCATCACTTGGTTAAAGAAATCCTCTAGTACTGATACTCCATCCTGGACTTTTAAATTAATATTGATAACGGCGAAGCTGCCTGAGCATGACCAATATAGTGAGTTGAAAATGACATTACGGGATCATAAAGAGTGTCTCTCCGCCACATATAATTCTACCCTTTTCAGACAAGGCCATTTGTCTTCATTGCTCTGAACAGGAAAAGGTTCAGATTGCCTCCTGCATTCTGCCGAAAGGTCACAATCATCGTGCGTCAATCCTCAAAGGGCTGAAGAATTGGACTGCCGAGTGTGTGTGTGTGTGTGTGTGTGTGTGTGCAGTGAAGGAGTAGGACAGTTTTTAGAATTACTAGAACGGATGTGCCTGTCTCACTTTCACAGAGAAACAGACAGAGATTTTTGCTTAACGTTTTATTTTTATTTATGTTGTTATACTAATGACTCGGTATTTCTTAAATTTATCCTAAGAATAAAAAGTACATTTATACATTTTGATAACTTTGACTACATAACCATTGTGATTAGGGCTGTCAAACGATTAATGGTGATTGATCGCACCCAAAATAAAAGTTTGTGTTTACATAATATACGTCTGTCTACTGTGCATATTAATTTTGTATTTATAAACACATACATGAATACATATTTTATAAATATTTACATGTATTTATTTATATTTACCAATAATTTCAATAACATATAAATGTTTATTGATTTTAATATTTTTCTTAAATATTTGCATGTATGTGTATGATTTTATAAATAAAAACTGAATATGCACAGTACACAGACAAATATTATGTTAACACAAACTTGGAGGCGGTTAATGGTTTGCCAGCCCTAATTGTGATATGCACATATGCAATATTTCGATAATTAATATGTTGTGTAGCCCTAAAATGCATTATATTAAAGTATTTTCATTGCCTTATAATACACAATGCCTTGTAATCTTTCCATTTAAAAAAAAGAAAATACAAGCTACAATGAAATATATTATTATTTTAGAACCACAAAAGTGTTATTTGCTGAAGGACAATGGAACATCGAGTTTAATTATTTGTAATACTGCCCGCAGCACCCCTGGTCGACTCCACTGCTCTCCCCAGTGGTTCTGCCATGCTGTTACTGGTTTCTCTTGGTCTGGTCGGGTTGGCCATTCTCTTCGTATACAAGTTCAAACGGTAAGCCTCATATCTGCCGAACATCCCTTTTGCACTCAGCTAATCTAGGCTCATTGTGTTCTATTCCATTTTAATGTGCTGTGGAAAAACCCACAGATGGTGACCAATGACCCTTGCTTACTTTATTGGCACCGTTGACTGTTTTCTCCTTTCCACTTAGACTGGAAACAGAAACACTTCCGTCTTTTCACCACACTGAATAGATTTTGATTCTGTCTGCACAGTAAGATCCCGTGGATCCATGTGGAGACTGAGGACACCCATGAGAAGGAGCCAGAGATGATCAGCACCGTCGGACAGGAGAAGAACGGCACGAGTACGACAGCCACTCCTTCGTTCAAGTCGTGCAGCAAACACAGCACACACCCACCGTTTCCCTCGAACCCTGGAACACTCAACAGCTTCAGCCACCTGCCACCTCCTAGAGAACTGATAGAGAAAGAGATGGAGGCTCATAACACAGGTGAGAGAAGTTTGGGTTAGTGCGTCATTTAAAGGTAAATTAAAATTTGATTTAGCAAAATGCTCTTTCTGTTATTTCATTTCAACGTTGCCAATTCATTTCAAACTTCAGCTCATGGAAAAACAAAGACAATACATTTACACATTTGGCAGATGCATTTATACAGTCTGCAGTGCATTCAAGTTTATCAGTACATGCATTCCCTGGGAATTCAAGCTTCTTAACTTGAGAATTTTGCATCATGTTTTTGCAACGTTTGTTGTGTTGTCATATCAACTCTGTTAGAGTCTTAACAAGTCCTTTTTTTGACAGCTTTAATGTGGATAAACTAGGATTTGGGCTCAGAGAGCAAGCCGAGGTGTGCTTGTTTGTGTCTATGTTGTGGCTCCATAGGCGTGAGGTCAGCCGACGGACCTCAATTCATTCATTCATCTTTTATTACTCTGCTGTCAGGGACAGTGATTGTCTTCTCGGTGTCCCAGGACTTTTTGATTCACAGTAATCAAGGACTGATCCCATGACACTGAGGTGGAAAGCATTGATCACAGTGTTGCCCTTGTCTGTTGCTTGCAATTACAGTGATTTTCTCCTTTTTGTGTTTGTCTTCAGGGAGCCTCGGGGTTGGAGAGAGGCTACGAACCAGACATATTCCGAACTGCACCAATGTCTGAAATGATGAAATGAAGAAAGGTTTGATGATGAAATATCATCATTTTGTATATGTTTGAAGGAATTGTACATGCTCTGTAATTATGGTACTTTCCCCTTCAATTTTCCTGTTATTGTGATGCTTTTTATTATTATTGTGGTGTTTAACATTTGAGCTCGATAATCAATTACTTGTTACTGAAGAAAATATTATTACATACAAGTGTAAATAAGATCAAAATCTCTTATAGCAGATTCATATTGTATTTCATCAGCACTTGAGGAGTAGCTTTTCTCACTTCTAACACTGGGTTCACACCAAACGCGAATTAAGCGATTTGCGTGAGTAAATTACATACAAACTCAATGCAAAGACGCGTATAGACGCGAACTCGCGGCAGAGGATGCGAATGAGGTGAATCGGGCGAATGTCAATCTCGTCTTCCGCGAAGGTTGAAAATATTCGTCAGCTCGAGTCACTCACGCGAAAATAACGAACTTTTCCCGCGAGTAATAAAAAGCGTGGAACGCGATTGTTCGCGTTTGGTGTGAACCCAGCATAATACAGTTATCTGATCCATACTAAGATGGTTAACCAAAATCTTTTGTAAATCATTTTTCTGCATGCTCACTTGTAGATATATCAAGATGATCTGCCTTTATTTGTATAAAGCTCACTTTTAGAGATCAAAATGAAAATCACATAAATTGACATGTTTTCATACTGTAACATTCATATTTAATATAATAATGATTTAAAACATACGCTTATTTAAAGGTTTTAACTAGCTGTTTTTGAAATTGGTAGTTATTTTCAGATGTAAATAGTTATTGAGAGAAGCACGGGTTTAGAATTGAATAGATGTACGTGGCCCAAATAAAGGGGGGTACCTTCATTTGCAGAGACGCCTCATTGTTAAAACGCCTCATCTGCTGAACGTGTCCATTTGTGCCTTGGCTGTGTGTATAACTGTTGTAAGATGGCAACATTCTTTATTTAGTTTTCATAATACTATATTCCCAGACATATAACCACGTGGAACGCATGTTTCATTGCTTAATAATTGTCGACAGCCAGTTTTATATTCTACTGTAAACTGAAGGTCACTTTAATCTGAATAAATGTATTTTTACATTAGAGACTGCACACTGAATGTTTACTACGGATTTTCATGACAATCGAACGACCTGCTTTCTCAATTTCTCAACACCCATCCTCTTTTTTATTCCCGCAGTAAATAGGCTTTTTCATGACGACAAAATCTTTAAAAGGACAAACTGAATGGCAGGATACAAAAGAGCAAAGCTTTTCTCTTGAAATAACATGTAAACATTCTGTGATTCAGCATAATCACTCAAGAAAGAACACTAAAGGACTTTTAAATCAGTTGACCCAAGAATGCACAGCCAGGAGCACACTAACAAGACAAAGGTTTCATCGAGTAATCATAACTACAGTAATCATTGATTTTTGACAGGGGTTAGGTCTGTACGTAGCCTGTATGTATGCTATATCCATTTGAAAAACCCAACTGGAAGAAAGTAAAAAAGTATTTTCTATATTGTCTTTCTACCACTGAGTCTAACATTTACATTAAGTCATCTAGCAGATCTAAAGCGACTTTAGCTTATTTAAAAGCAATTAACCATACAAGAGCTACAATATCTGTAGTATCACACAGAGTTTGTGAGCTTGAGTTATACTGGAGCTAGAGCAGAAAATGAATGCAGGGACTAAAGGACAGGGTTTTTACTAATAAAGACGACTCAAGGACTCGCTACACAAAAGCAATGCAATCAGGCCTGTGTTTAATATCAACAAATGTGCATCCTGCTGGTCTGCACAAAGACATTACAGAGCTCTCTCTTACACACACGGGTATTCATATTACTTACTGTATTTTGTGCGATCCATGGTTATCAGCCTTAAAGCCCAAAGATCTGTAGCTATATTTAAAGCTTAGCCACATGGACACAATTTTAATACAAGCTTTATTTCTTCTATGGAGCTTAAGTGGTCATGTTTATGCGGTAAGGGAGAGAGTTCGAGTAATTTAATGGTGGAGCACAAAGGAGATTTCCTTAAAGAACATGAAGATTCCCTTATGTAATGCTCTATTGTTTTTAAATGTGCAGTATAGCAATGAATTATCCGGATGACTCGCAGCACACTTATCACTTTGTGTTTTGTGGTGATGGGTTTATTTTAATTCAGTCAATATTCACATGTGACCGACATAATTGCAAGATAATGAAAGAATACACCATTTGTAAACTACATGTCTCATGACACAGTGTTTCACATTATTTTATGCAAACTTGTTTTGCGGCATTTGATTAAAAAAAACACTTTTGAAAACGCCTCAGGTCTGTTCAGCTTCGGGAAACTAATAAATAATGCGTTTTCTATTTTCCTGTTTGTGTGTTTATGGATTTGTGTGTGGACATAAGTGGCTGAAAAATGTATAAGCCATTAATAATACTACACAGACATGCAGCCTGGCAAATGTTGCTGTAAACTCCAAGTATGAGACTTTCGGCAGTTAATGGATTTCAACACATAACGTGGTTAGGAAAAAGACAGACAGCTGTCACTTTCTAAAGTCTAAGAAATGAATCCGTGTCGAGGTGATGGGGCTTCGGCTGTCAGCGCATGTATGCGTGCACCTTCAGCCCTGCTGACGGACTGTTAAGGTTTCAACCTTTCCTGCCAGACTCATCACAGCGGCACGCAAAAAAGATTTAACATTTTCCAAAGGTCATCCCGAGCTTTCTGAGATGGAGAAACAATGATAAAGTCACAGGAATTATTTAATGTCT